>JADANN010000269.1:0-331857 GCA_018806985.1 Angiostrongylus vasorum
ATGCACGCAAATAGTGTGCCACTTTTTAAAGCTTTCACTCATTAGCGAATCTATCTGTATCAATGAGGTACTGAAGGAAATAAAACGGCTTATGAACAAAAGGTGGTAAACCCGTATGTCTTAGCTAAATGTTGCATTCTACATCTTTCTCACTCTCGTTTGGACCGGTGCAGAAATCGAAGGGAATTTGTTAAGTTTGTTAACTAAAAGATTTCGTCCAACGTCGCAGAAACTGCAATGAACATTTGGATTGAAACTTAGGATGGAATCACTTTTAATCAATATTTTTGGGAAAATATCCTTGATATTCTGGACAACAACATGTTTTTCGGTCACGAAACTTTGTGCTAGATGGTCCTTTAGTAAAAGGGAACCGTTAAACCGCCTTGAGAAATCTCCACCAATTGAAAAACGATCACATTAAGCAATATATTTATTTTCTTAACATAAAATTGTTTATTACACTTGCAAGGTGCGCTTTGTTGTATATCTGAATGACGTCTTCTCTTGGAAACATCTCAGGTATCATCGTTCGTCACGTTCGTTCCACTGTATCGGCACTGGCTTCTCCACATCTTTAACGACTTCCTTAACGACTCCAGTTTTCTTCAATTTTTCTTTGTCTTTTTGTGTTTTTTCACTGCTACTGATCGTCTTCGACTTCATTTAGTGGATCCTTTCTTTCTAAGCTGCCTACTTTTTTTCCAAATCACTATCTTTATTTGAAGGTGACGGAAAAAAAGATAGTGAACATAATCCTCATATAAATTCATGATCCTAAAAAATGCAATTGGATGGTTTTATTAACGTTTAACCCGGCATCATATTTGCACTAGGAAGCTCCTCCGACCGTTGCGCTACGCGCTCCTTCTAATCAGTTATGGTTTTTGAACAAGAATTAATAGAGGCCAAAGAGGTGCATCCTGTAATACATTTGAAAGGAAAACCTTGAAAAGCACCAGGTAATACCGGTCAGTTGAAGAAATTTCTTGCGATCATGCGAAGCCACCACCAAATTTGGTTTGTTGTAGGTGGCCTTTCCTAACCCTTAATTTAAGAGGAAGTGTTCTTAACAAGACGATCACTCACCAATAGTGCAACGTTAACAATCAGGACCATGTGGTAGGGTTGATTAAATAGGCTAGTCGTTCCTAATATGCTAAAGAAAGTATCGAAACTGACTCAAACGTCATTTCCATCGCTTATATACGGCCGTGAGAAAAACAAGTTATTATCAATGGCCAATCACTAATAACAATAACCGCACTGTATAAAGAGGATTGCCGAGTAAGGTTCTTTATTCGAGAGGTACTCCGCAGGATTCGACTAGACGCGCTCATGAAGACCCACATCGGAAGTGCGACGAACAGTGTGCAACCACTAGGAGCAATCCGGCTCTGAGGAAGGCGCAGGCGCCGAAGCCTTAACCGGATAATGTTTGGTTGACGACCTCTTGTTAGCTCAACACTGAAAGACTACATGTTGATAAGTCAAACCGATCTTAGAAGGAAATCGGTTCTCTCTAGGTTGAGAATGTTTAGAGAATGCATCCTAGATGATGAATCCTATGTGAGGACGTGAGGACATAAGTGTTATCGCAACTCGCATTAAGGAGTGGCGAGTACGTGGTGATTGACTAAACTCGCCTAGTGCTGTCACGAGGATGAGATGCTTTAAGCTTCATCAAAACTGCAGGGCATCCTTCTGCAATAAACAAACACTACTTCGTTGTTGACATTCACCTATCAATATGCGCTATTGATTAGTTCTTTGGTGCCGCGTGGTCAAAAAACTGATCCATTTTCAAGAAGAACCCGTTTCTTTGTTCAAATTCTGAGAGGTCGTCCCAACGGTTTACCACCCCATCGCGGCTGCGCGGTTTTCCCTCCTCCCAGCAAGGTCTCCCAAGCTGGGGAATTAGCCTGGCGTTTCCATCAGGAAGCCTAGCTAGGAGTAAACCAGTACCAGGATCCACCACAATTCTGGTAATTATATACAAATATAAGAATGTATGTAGATGTAGATGAGGGGCGGATTTGGTGCAGTGGTCGGAGGCGCCCTGCAACAGACACGTGGAAATGATCCCTGCGCCCCTAGCTAATCCTGCCTTCCATCGCTGTAGGGTCGGCAAATTGGCACCAGACTTGACTGGGAGGATAGTAGCACTTGCGCGATACATCGGTGGTCCATCGCGGGTCATGTAAAGGCCAGATATGCATCCAATCACCTCCAAACGATGCTTAATGAAGTCGAATGCATGGTGAATCCCTCAGAGATTGATGAACGCTGAGATTATTGTCCTTATCCTTTATTCCCGTAGAGAAATTTCAATCTCTGTTTACCTATATGCAAGTATAATAATGTACAAAGGAGCTTCATCGCTCCAGAGTGCCTTCAATTGAAGTTGACAATATGCTTGCTTACGTGTTTACCTTATTTTTATGGTTTCGGCTTTTTTACACAGACGACATTGCTTTTTTCAATTCTGAAGTGTGAAGATGATCCTACTGAAGCTTTATCGTTCCCACAGTATCATTCCATCTTCATTGCCAATGTCGCACTACACATAGGTAGAAATGGATTTTTATGTTTACCTTCCTTCTTTTCTATGCAAGAATTTGGCTTTACTTATGGTTAAGACTCTTTATCAGTTCTGCACATTGTTGAAGTCAGAGTCACTCTAACATTCTAGTGCTTTAATGTTTGTTGTTCTTCGTTAGTGGATATCATGTTCGTTTCATAGGATAGTGAGATGGCGATGGAATCACGAAGCCCACGGTGTTAACGAAGAAAATAGGACGTGTTGCATGTTCCCATTCTTTCCATGAACGGTGGATGATGTGTTCACTAATGATTGCCTGAGTCAGCTATATTTTTGAGTGCGAAGCCGTGTTGCAGTGATGTGGCTCCTAATGTACGAAGGAGACTGGGATGAGATCTCGATACAGTAACTATTAGGTTGCTCAGAAATAAATGAGCGCATTAAAATATTTATTGCTTTTATGTATTTCTCACCAATAAAATATTCTTTGTGCAACAGAATATTATGTATCATTAAAAAGCTTACTCTGTGCTTTTTTCCAACCTTTTCATTTTTTGTCAAAAATTAAATTTTTTCTAACGAACTTTGAGCTTTGCAGTTCTGAATGTCAAAAAACGAGTTTTCGTCAGATTTTCTTTCGTGAGATCAAACTCGGTCGAAGTGCAGCAGAGGCGGCTCGAAGCATTAACGACGTCAGGCGTGAAGGTGGTGTTGGTGAATCAACAGTGCGAACATGGTTCCAGAATATCCCATCTGGTGATTTCGACTTCGAAAACACGGAGGGCTGCGGACGTCTCAGTGAACTTGACGACGACGAATTGATGGCATTAGACGAAGAAAACGCGCGAACAACTGTTCGAGGGCTTGCAGGACAGCTTGGGGTAAGCGCAGGAACAATTTCCACTCACTTGAATCGCATGGGAAAGGGAAAAAAAACTCGGGAAGTGGGTGCAGCACGAATTAAACGATAATCAAAAGAATTACCGTTTTGAAGTGTGGTCTGCTCTTATTCTGCGCAACAAAAGCGATCCTTTTCCTGACCGAACTGTGACGGCAGCGAGAAGGAGATTCTGTACGACAAGCTGCGACGTTCAGCCCAATGGTTCCATTGCGTTCATGCTCTACAGCACTTCATAAAGCCGAAATGGCACCAGCAAAGGTTGTGCTGACTGCTTGGTGCTCTGCAGTCGCGCTGATTCGTCATAGCTTTTTGAATCTGGGCGAAAGTGTTACAGAATAGAAGTGTTGTCAAAAAACCAACGAAATGCACCGTAAACTACTACCACAACGGCCGGCATTAGTCAACAGGAAAGGACCAATTCTTCTCCGAGCGCCCGGCCTCACGTTGCCAAACCAGCGCTGTAGAAGTTTAACGAGTTAGGCAACGAAACTTTACCTCATCCGCCATATTCTCCAATTCCCTCGCCTACCGACTACCACTTCCTCAAACACCTTGAAAACTTCCTGCGCGAGAAAAATGCCTTCAATGAATCATCGCTCCCAGAACTCCAGAATTTTATGCATCTGGAATAAAAAAATCTGGTTCCCGTTGGATAAAATGTGTGGATTCGAAGAGTAAAGGTTTTTCTTTATGAATAAAAACGAACAATATAAACAAGTGTTGGTCATCACAGTACCGAGGTTAAATGGCGGTCGGTTTCAAAATTATTGCTTTTGCAATTCGCCTTCTGCTAGCTAACAAAACACCAACTGCTGCAGGGTGGATTATCTGTTGGAAAACAAATTGTCGTCAAATGACAATCATATCAACACCAAGCGCCCCCGTGTAAAAGAGCGTCGCGGTTGTGTTCGGCTCACTCGATACGCTCAGCTGAGGAAGATCCGGTTTGATGCGAGACGAAGACGCCACATCGAGAAGAGGAACAACTGTGGACCATCGACAAGGATCGTCGGCTCTGATGAAGACAAAGACGTCGAAACGTTAGCCGAATAAACATCTCTATTAACTTCTGTAAGCTCAACAGTATAAACAAATGATGGTTCAAGTTTCGTTTAAAGCAAGTATTGACATTTTAAACAATATAGTTAAAAAGGCTCATTTATTTCTGAACAAATTAGCTGTAACAGACAAGGTGAATTAGGTTGGTACAGTTCTCGACATTCTTGTTGATCAAACACGAGGTGTTACTTTATTCTTGTCTTCTTGTTCCGTTAAAGGCGACGTCTCGACAGAATCGCCCTCTTCAGAGGCTCGAAGGGTATGTAGACTGGTAATTTACTATGTCAAACGCTCCAATAATACATGCAGAAAGATGAAAATCTAAATGGCAATCACACGGTCAACACCTTAACAGCTTCTCGAGAACCTTACCGTTTTCACGTGCCTTCCACTGAAGAAGAAGGGCTGATCAGAGTCGCATATGGTCGACGAATTTAGAAGAACTAGAAGCTAGTAGAACTGGGAATTTCCAATCCACGGAACAAGTAGGTACGATGAACAGCGGGAGATTTCCCAGACACCACCAACAGGAAGAGTGATATCCGCTTGAACGTTTTACATCGAGAGGCACAGATTTGAATTGCAACGAACTGGATCTGTTGCTTTTTGTCGTCATCACGGAAATGAACAGCAACTGATTTCTCTTTCGAAGCACTGTCCACGAAATTTGATCCCTAAGCCTCTCAATGAGAAATATTATAAATAATGTATTCCACTGCGGTGACATTTTTCACGGCGTCTTCAACCGAACAACGGCAATTTTTTTCGTTGGCTCTGATGTTTCTCTCTTTTTTCAATCAAAAGGAAATCTTTTTAATATCCTTCTTGAGCAAAGACGAGGTGTTATTTTATTTCTTTATTTACGAGCGAGCTAACGTTTTCAGCAGATTTCGCTTTCCTCAGAGCCTGGAAAGCTTGAGTTGACAACAATCTATCCAATCTAACACCTCTATAACCGAACAGAAAACACTAAACCAAGATTTCAGCCACATTAAACACAGAGTAGTTTCTTCGCACACTCACCGCTTTCAATGAGTCTCCCATTATACATGACATGTGGAGACCAACCGCACAGAACTCCCATGGAAGCGTTATGTGCCCCTCTCACTAGAAGAATATCAGGCTTAAATTCTGTTTAATACTGCGAGTCATTATGAGGCATTCCTCCCTGCAATTCATCTTCGTATTCCTAGAGTTGATCCAGAATGCCTCGAGAGTTTTGTGCGCCTGTCTTCGATTCCTGTGCGACATCGTAACTTCTACTTCAGCTCTGCGTTCGTAGTCGAGAATTCGGATTAACCTTCAGTTTAGCGACTAAGTATTTTTCATACGGGCGCAGAGGGTTCGCGCTCTTCACAATGTCTCCCTTTCGAATGCACTGAGTAGCACGTTTGATTTCAAAATGTGCTAAAACGCAGTTTTCTCAACTCTTCAACAAGAGAGATCACGAGTCACCGTGCTCACCGTGGTTATATTCGACAGGTACCCTATAGTCACCTATCTAAAGAACCGTGATTTTTTGTAAGCGATATATATAGCAAAACCTTGAAATTCTTATTATATTATATTACCGTCATTATATTCCTGAAGAACCCATAGTGCAAAAGGCGAACAAACTGAACTGCGTGGCTCTGTTATTGCAGAAAATATCTGGCACGTATACCATGGGCGACCAATGAAAATGGAAAACAGCTTCAAAGAGGAATTAGGCAGAAGAGAGCAGCTTTAGCTGCATTCGATCCCTCTCAAAGAATCCATAGACGGACTGAAGAACCCGAAAAATCCGCGATCACCTTTTTGATTCAACGGTCCGCCCAGAGCTCTGCAATGCTGCACAGACTTGGGTTAATATCTTGACGGCGTCAAAAATTCTGCGCACCACTCACAGAGCGCTTGAACGATGTGTTCTGAAATATAGCCGCTACACTCAATTTCTAGCAGGAATGTGAAGCTCTGATCATTGAAACCTATCCCATGTTGTCGATCCACAAGAGTATAAATCTATAGCCATAATGAAAAGAACAGACGACAAATGGACGAAACGAATTGCAGAGTGGACTCCATGAAAATGCAAACGCCCCCCAGCACGACCAGCTGCAAGCTGGGCGGATGTGTCCGCAAACAATGTTAATCATAAGTACACACAACCGCAGTTATTTTACAGATCAACGTATGATAGTCGCATGCGCCCCAATGGTCGAAGAAAACCACCATGGACGATGATTGCAAGAGAAAGGAACGAATGGTATATGTGATGAGTTCCACACAACTCGTAAAGCCAGACCGTCTAAATATCCAAATAAGCAAGTAAAAAAAAAGGATAGAGCTCTCGGCGTTGACCAATCCCTGAGGGATGCCCGGTGCATTCTATTTCGTTAACCACCGTTTGAGGTGACTGAGTGCATATCTGGCCTTTACATGACTCGCGGTGACTTATCGATGTATCGACCCTAGTGCTGATATCCTTCGAGACAAGTCTGGTACCAATATACCGACCACGGAGGGATGGAAGGCTTGGTAGGCCATGGGTGCTGGGATCGATTCCACGTTTGTGTTGCAGGGCGCCTCCGACCACTGCGCCACACGCGCCCTTAAGCACCATTATTTCGAAATCACTATGTTTAATACTTTGGTCGCTTATTTATACTTTGTCGTCCTTATTCATTCGTTCTGAAGACATTGTCCTGTCGTTCGCATGTATGCAAATAAATGTGCTTCGACTTCTCAGTCTGCATGAAATGCAGATGAGTTTGCGTTCACATTCGTCTGAGCGTCATGTGCTTTTCTCACTTCACAAAATTTTTATGAAATGAAGTACCGTAAAAGGAGGCATAGTTCCGATAGGTTTATTCTTTGTCGGATATAAATTTTTACCGCAATGAACATGAACATTTGATAAAGTAGAAATTATGATTCGATGAAGAGACGAACTGTGTAATCATTCACTTCTATCATTTCTCACCATACACTTGCTCGAAGGGCGCGTGTGGCGCAGTGGCCGGAGGCGCTCTGCAACATACACGTGGAATCGATCCCAGCGCCCATGGCCTACCAAGCCTTCCATCCCTGCAGAGTCGGTATATTGGTCTGGGAAGACAGCAACACTGGGTCGATATATCGGTAGGCGACTGCGAGTCATTGTAAAGGCCAGATATGCATTCAGTCACCTTCAAACGATGATTAATGAAGTAGAATGAATGGCGCATCCCTCAGGGATTTGTAAACGCTGAGGGCTTTATCCCTTTTATCCTTTTAATGGTACTTAAAAATTTCTCTACTTCCATATGGGTTTCGTTGAATGTTGGTTGAGTACATTCTTTCTGGAGTCTTGGAATAGCCACATTAGAGCGTTCCAGGTGGTTTGGAAAGCGATAATCGATCTCCAACAAGTCTCGAACCAACGCCGAAATGTGGACTGGCTGGGTAGACCCGGTGCGGTGTCGAACTAGTGCTACGTTCGGGATGAGCGGCATCATAACCGCAACGCTACCAGTCTTATCAGTCAACAAACAGGGTAGTGAAGTGGTGATGGTCATTAAGCGAACAGCCCAGCCTACCTAAGCGGTGGTTCGAGCTATCACTGCGCTTACCAAGACTCTATTCCGTCCGGGGTCGTGGAGAAGATTCCAGACTTGTCTTGAGCAAGCTAACTCCCTCTAATCTATGTTCAAACGCTCTCTAATGGCTATCTCAAAATTTCATGTGGAATTGACTCGACCAGCATTCAACGGAGTTCATAATGAAGAGGAAAAAATTCTCCAGCAGCAGTAGAAGCTGTATGCAGAAAAAAGAATTATAAACTTGAACACTTTCGGAAGTGGTAAATCGGAGAAACCCAATGGAATTAAAGAGATAGGATCCGTAGAGGATGGTACAGGTGATATTGAAGCAAGAAACCACAAAAATGAAGCCGGATTATAGATCACGTAGCATTATATCACGCGACAGTCGAAAGAACGATACTGGAAGTATCTCGTATAAGTCAGGTAAGGAGGATCATGTGTGCCATGCACGTCATACGTGTGAAGAGCAACTGATGGACAACGGCTGTTAGCGAATGGATTCCTCGACATGTAGAACGCACAATTCGTGCAAGATTCTATTTGTCGCAGAAAGGAGAAAAAGCCACTAAATTTCAAAAAACGAGGTCCCAAAACCACTATAAACTGGGACTTGATCAACTCATTAGACTGGTGTTGGGAAGATGCCGTTGTCGATAACATGGCTGAGGAATGCGATCGCTCATTTAACATTTTTTACGTTAACGCTATGAAAGCTGAAACTTTCGTAACTCACCAAGAGACGTCTGTCTTCAGAAACTTTCGAGACGATACGGCAGCCTGGAATCGCTGGAGGTCCTCAGAGCTTGGACACATTTTGTATAAGAGTACTTTAATTATTCGATGGAAAAAAGTTAGTTCGCAACCGCCTCTACGATCGTTTGTGCAACTCAGAAAACTGTACGATCTGTCCTAACGAAAGAGACGGGGCTTGGATCAGTTCAGGTATACCATACTTCATCTTATGTAACACATGCGTTGAAAAATATTGGCGGGAAAACGGGTAGACCACACTGTGTGCGCATAAAAGAACTTATAGATGGGATGGTTAAAATTCGTCAAAACACTCTCCTAGGCACGCATTTGGCATAAAAGCACGACGGCGATGATTTTGAGGTGACTGTGCGGATCCTAGCGGAAGAATCGAAAACATCAACGCGCAAAACTCTTGAAACGTTTTGGATAAATTTCAAAAATCTAAAGATGAACCGGAAAGACGAATGCCTCACTATCACACGTCACCTGGCGCCCTATTTCAAAATGATATTTTGGCCCCGGGGTGTGTCGTGCTCGCGACCTCACGTGAACAACGCGTGGGCCAGTCCCACTCGTAACATCACAGTGAGTAGCCTTTCAGTTTGACCATAGCATCCTAACCCACAACATCTATTTAAAACTTTGATCTTCATTAATACTTTAGCCTTTTCCACCGAATAATTAAAGAATTCTGATATAAAATACGTGCACGCTCTGAGGAAGGCGAAATCATCGAAATGTCACAAATCGACCAACAACACCAACAACAATGACAACGGCAACGAAGACCTATACCAACCTCACATCAGCTAAAGAACATCAGTTTATAAGATCATATAAATAAATGTATCAATTATTGTTATTTCAACTGTCGTGAAAGTCTACTCAGGCGCAAACATCCTTGACGTTGTTCACTAATAAGCCGAATACCTGCTTTTCCTTCATTAGTGGAAATTGATTGCAAATGTTACTTTCACCTATTAGAAGCTTTCTTTCTCTCTTTCTCTTTCTTTCATTCCTTTTTCTTTTTTCTCTATCTTTTCTACGCCACTGTTAGTATTCTCATTCATTAACCAACCGTTTCGATCGCTTCATATGGTGCTTTCCATTACGTATTTTCCTTGTTCATTAGTCGTTTCTTTATCTGAAAACATTCTCTAGTAGTGGTTAGTTTAATGGTATCCAGCTGCAAACATATCTGATTTGGGTCAGCTACAAATGCTTCCAACTATTTCTCAGTGATGCTTTTCGTGAATTTTTGCACATCAGATGGATTCGCTCAACTGTTCTTCCCACTCATCTGCCACCTTTTCTCTTCTTCATGTTATCGAACTATCTATACTTTGCCTTAGACATTTGTTCTTTTAAATGTTGAAGAAGTGAATAGTTTTCGGCTCGATCAGTGATCTTGTTCAGTAATCCCAAACGTCCAAAGTAGAACGTTCGACTTTGATCAATTCCTTGTCCACACCCCAAGAATTCGTCCTCACCAAGCATTGTTAGGGACCACTAAATGCATATCTACCTACACAGTGACTTTCGGTTCCCTAGCAGTGTATCAACTCTATGCTGTTATTCTCCCAGACAAGCCTAGTGCTATTTTGCCAATCCTGGAAGGACGGAAAGCTTGCTGATCCTAGCGAGCGAGACCCGTATGTACCATAAGAGACACCTAACGATTGCACTACATGCGCCCCTGTGGGTATCGGTGACCATGTCCGAGTTTTTGCGCTTGTGAGCATCCTGAAGAGGTCAACTAGATAATTAAACCAGAATTCATGGAAACGAAAACTTGGCTTATACGATTTTTTTAAGTGGGCCGTCATCACATATGCTGTGCTGATTCCGCAACTTTAATTCCATTCGATACCTCACATTCATCGTCCACAGTGGTCTTCAAACATGTCGCGTGTTCTCTCGGCTGCTGTTTGAAGACTTCATCTTCTTTATGAGCGTCGTAGAATGCTGCTCGAGCCGATTCCTTTTGAAATATTGAAGATAGCCGAACTAAGGCGTTCCCACATGGGTTGGAGGAGTGGTTTATATTACGCTGCTTATTTACAATAGCTAATATTTTGGCTATTTCGTCTTTTTCAAACTTGTTTTTTGCTTTTAAATTCTTCCTGTTATTGAAAGATATCGGCCGTACAGAGTTTCACGATTGAGGAATGACTGCCTGATGTAAATGAAAGTACAACAGAAATTATCTAGAACATGATAAAATATGGGTAGCGTGAAAAATTCCGGCATTGGGATTTAGGTTTTATAATCCGATGGTTTTCTATTGTCAGTCCGATTACAACTAAGATGATGCTGAAACATTTCAAAACTCCGGGCCGCAGGTGTCTGCGGTGGGGGAACGAACGTGCTATTACCCTTTCCGGAGGCTAACGCGTTCACCACCACACCGTGCATGTCCTTCGTTTCGCCTGTCTCTCAGGTAGTTCTATCGATCTTTTTTTGCCATCAGCACTACATATAGTTCTATTTCACATGATATCCTGCCGTGAAAAATGTATTTCACATGATACCTTGCAGCAAAAAATTTATAGTAGGCAGTAAATAAAAAACGTTAAATCCGATTACAGTTTCTGAACGACGACGAAGCGTTGGCTGTGTTTTGGTTACAAGAACTGACAGAGTGTTAAGAAACCGCTAAAATTAATATGGATGTCTCAGAAATTCGTCGATCATTTTGAAGAACCGCAGTTTAGGACATCCGCGGCGAAGCCGGCTTTTTTCTTTTACAACATTCCTCGATCACTGGAGCCTTTCAGAGTCCAGGGCTGTGTAGTTTTTCAAAGATATTTTGCTGTATCGTCTTGAATGCATATATAGTTCCTATCCGTTTTCTCTTCAAATTTAAATATGTTAGAACTGAAACTTTGGAAAAAAATTTCCAATGAAATTTCACTATAGAGTTTCCTAACGGAAAACCGACGGTTGAAAACATAAAGGAGACACTGGGAAGCACTATCATAACACATATGAGACAAAAATCCCGCTTGTTCATTAGTTTTGTTCTATGAATATGGGCCCTAAAGTGAATAAGTGGGAGATATATAAGTCCTGAACTCCAGTAAATCAAAATTTCATCGCAACAAAACGAGGGAACCATTGTACTGAATCCAGAGATTTGTAGATTCCACTGTTTTTTAATGTACTTAATGAGATTACATATGAGCCAAGGGGGGCGCGTGAAGCGCAGTAGTCGGAGGCACTCTGCAGTACACACAGGATCGATCACCGGGTCCCCAGCCTTACCAAGCATTTCATCCCTTCGCGGTCGACAAGCAGACTTGTCTGGGTGGATAGCAGCACTGGCTCGACACATCGGTAGGCCAAGGCGAGTCATTGTGAAGATCAGACATGCATCCAATCAACTCATGCGGTGCTTAATAAAGTCAAAGCGTGGCACTTCCCTCAGGAACTGATCAACGGCGAAAGCTTTATCCTTTTGTCCTTTATGAGCTGAGATATGTTGATTTAAAGCCGAAAGCGGCCATTGTCTTCTCATCACATGGCTCCTATAGGACTCACAACGTCAATGTGTTAAACAACGTCCGTTTTATTGTAATAAAAATTCTCCATACTCGATGTTTTTCCGAGAAATTGAAGAAACTTGGCTGAAACGGCGTTTATGGAAACGACACGACGTCTAGAATGTTGTTCGGAAGAAATTCGTAAACGAGAAAATGATCATTTCTATAAGAAAAATGGAGAAATAGATTGTAAGACATAAAGATGTCGATTTCAATCTTCTAGTTATCTGTGAGGTCTTCCTGTAAATTTCAAAGTCTCATCAATCCTTTCGGTTTTGTCAGCAAGCTGATTTGATACGAGCGACGTTAATCCTTGCCTTTCACGCCGGAATTGTTCGACTGCTTGAATGTTCCACTTTTTTTCTCAAATCTTCCGGTTTCGAAATCGTGAACTTTTTTTTCGGTCGCGTTTCATATTTGCCAGAATTATCGTACAAAGTGTGGTATTGTAACCAAGATATCACCATTCTACAACGATATTAACATTGACGTCAAAAGAGGAGTTAGAGAAGGCGATACCATCTCGCCAAAATTATTTACCGCAACCACCCACAACGTCATGCGAACATTGGAATGGGATAATATGAAAGTGAAAATCGAAGGTCGGCAGTTGCATCGTCTTCGCTTTGCTGATGACATCGTCCTTATACACCAACACCAAACATTAGCCAAGCGGAAGGTAAGCTTGACGACTTTGATAAAGCCTGTGGAAAGATTGTTCTTCGACTAAATCTCTCAAAAACGATGTTAATGAGGAACGGATTGGTTTCGTATGCCCTATTCACGCTCAACGGAACGAATCTCTCCAAATGCTCCAGTTATGTCTATCTGGGTCGCAAAGTCAACATGACGAACGACGTAGCTCCAGAGTTGAGCAGAATGAAAAGGAGCAGCTTGGGGAACTATCAATAGCATCGAGGATGCAGTGAGGAGAAAAAAGAACACCCGACTTCGTGCCCACCTCTTCGACTCAACGGTACTTCCTGCCCAAATGTATGCATCAGAAACCTGGTCGCTGCGTAAGCAGGGTTGTTGTGGTACTTGTTGTTCTCCGTTGGTGGAATCAGGTGTCACGTTATTAAAAAGCGGCTTTTTCCCTTTCCTCAAAATTATCGCCGCATACGCATGATAAGCAGGTGCTCCTAGTTTTCGAACTGATGTCAGAAAATAATCGAATCGATGTGCTGTTTTCAGGGACATCCCATTTCGCCAAAATAAATGAAGCAAAACGATAACACTCAGAGTTACATAAAATAGGCGCGTAAACCTGCACACTTGTTTGATATATGTAGAGCTACCACAAGGCAGAATATGCCACGTGGCTCGCTTGCAGTAGTTTATTTTTCTACCACTGAGTGTGCGTTGTTCTGAGAATCATCACAGGCCAGGTGTAGATTTAGCACCTCTAACCGTGCTTGATGAAGTCGAATTCATAGCGGATCCCTAGGGTTGATCAACACCGAGGGTTTTTTAAACATTCATCTTTTGATGTTGCTTGTAGCACCTGTTGTTTCGTTGATCGTAACTCGGACGGACGCCAGTCAAATTCTCATTTATCCCTCTTGAATGCAAGGGTAGCCCAGTAGGTTCTTCTCGTTCAAAGAGCTCGCTGAGCATCGTTTGTTTCTTCTGTGCATTTTGTAAAGAACTCTTACCACCTGGTCGGTGGTCTTTCCGCTGTGCGCTTGGTAGAAGAGGAACGAAATCGAAAACGGCTCCTACCTACCGCTTACCCTTCAAATGTATTACATTTCTAGTCCACTCGATTTTCGACGTTTTGGCGTGTATAACGGCTTTTTCTGTTTTTCTGACCGTTGGCATAGGTTGGAACGCTGGATATCCTCTCTTACATGTGTGATATAGGATCCTCCGCGCTCTGAACTGCGCGTTTTTCCCACTCTCTTCAGCTTTAGCCATAACATTTGCTTTTCTCTTTCTATGGCCATTTTTTTATCGCCATGCTGGAGTGTTTTTGCATGTTTGGACGTGAGTTGGCGATTACCGGTAGCTCGCATGATTTCGCCTCGACATACTAGGTCGAGTGCTACTGGAGGCAGACATATTTTTAACTCCGCAATAGTCGAGTTTCGTAGTGCTAACGAAAAACTCAACGAAAGGGAAAGTCTTGTTCTTATGTCCATTTGGAATATGGAACATTGAAAATGTGCAAAGTGCCTTCAAATTTAAATCTATAAAAAATTCTGAAGTGTGATCCAGGATAACGTCGACATGGCGATGAGAACGATGCCGAGTAAAGCTGAGTTCCGCGTCCCAACTCCATCTGACTTGAGCGAAACGGCCCGATCAGGTCATCTCGCCACAGTGCATCTTCGGTGGTTCTTCAATATCTACCGCAGGATTGTTCGACGATGTAATTTACTCTTCCAAAGCAAAAATTAACCAGAATTTGCCTGCTCACTTTGATTTTTTTTAAACTTTTCAGATTTGTGGGTTCGCCTGACGCTCTAGGGATTTGCATGTTCCTTATGAACGTTCTCGAATACCATTCGAGTTGAATCGCACTCGAAATCAGGGGTAGCCGTGCTAGGACGTTCCATCCCTCCACCAGTGCTGGCACTGTTGACAAATAGGTAAAGATTCGAGGAGTATCCAGCTGGATAAATAGTGAAGAAATCGCCAAAAGAAACTTCCAATTATACTCGTACGACAGGCAGTTTTCTATAAATTACTAGTGGACACCTTTGCAAATCTGTTGCCTGGCACAATGGTCTGCATTAGACTAGGTACTGATAATTAGAAAAAAGGATATATAATAAAGCATAAAGCTTCCGACGTTGATCAATTCCTGAGGAATGGGCCATGCATTCGACTTCATAAAGAATCGTTTAGAGGTGATTGGATGCATATCTGGCCTTTACAATGGCTCGCGGTGTCCTAACGAGATGCCGAACCAGTACTGCGATCCTCCCAGACCAGTCTAGTACCAATTTGCAAAACCCGGAGGGATGGAAAGCTTGGTGGACCATGGGCTGATCAGAGTCGCATGTGGTCGATGAGTACACCAACCCACATCAAAAGTCGATCCGAAGGTACGGGGGCGAGATCGTGATCTCCGGGCATTCCTCCATGCTTTTCATTCTAGGGTTTCTTGTATTTATCCAAAATGCCTGAAAAAAGTTTGCGCGTTGGTGTTTTAGGATCTCGTGCGAGGATAGCGACTTTTATATCAAACTCGTCTCTGCTGTGCTTTCGTTTTCTATGCATTCCTAGTGGTATACTTAGTCTTGCTTTTCCTTTGCCATCTAGGTGTTCTTCTTTATGGATAGGGGTCTGCCGTTTTGCCAATATATTCATCTCTGCATGTATTACAAGAGATCAGATATATCGTACCTGAATTCATACAGTCACCGTCAACCCCGTATAGGCAAACTACGCAACTTCGTATTTCGCATAGACGGTCATAAAGGCGGTTACGAAGTAACTGAAGACGATGATTATCCTGTGGTATTTCCACTGCCACAACCGATTCTTTAGACCTGCCTTACTTAAGCATCATTTTATAGCTACGCTTACTTCATCGCGAATGAAGGACAAAATTAAACGGTGTTTTTGTTTTTAACCAGGTTTTTTCGTTTTGGGGCATCGCTTTCCTTTTAAACTTGTCTGATAGGGTTACTACTTCGTAGCCATTTGGAGATGCCTATTTCCCGAGCCAAGTCAAGCGACTTCTTCTTTAGTTCCCTCTTCGTTCACAAAGTGCTGAATGTTCGGAACATGTTTCTTGCAAGCATTCTCCTAGCGGGATGAAGGATGTGGGAAGAGAGGAAATGGAAAAGGGTATTCCTTTCGCTTGTTTTCCATCATCGTTTTGACATGTAGCCGCTATCTAGTAAGTCAGTTTCAACGATAAGAAATGCAAACCAGTTTTCTTTTTGGTTTCTGCAGGGCGAATTTAACGTACTTAGACTTTTCGTTTAATAATGCAAAGCCTTTTCAATCGTCTCCTCCATAGGGAAGATGACAGAGCAATCATTGTTCATCTTCAGTAGAGAAACGGCCGGAGACCGAGAAAGAGGTCTTCTATTTTAGACATAAACGCTATGGCCGGACTTGCTGGCAGTGTATTTAATCAACAGGTTTTTGAACTTTCTCCGTTAATTTGTTTTAGCATTTGACCATGTCGCCAACCAACACAGAAAATGTGTTGTGATTTCGTCTACCGCTTCGGCTTAACTGGATTAAATGCCGAATTATGCCCCCCAGATCATAACCGTTAACGGGTTATTGCTAATGGCACCGCTAAGGTGAAAAATTAGCTGAGAAATAGAGAATGCAATGGCTTTGGTTGGCGTAGTGAGTGAGTCTCTGGAAAAGGTAACTGCGTATTTGAAGCCCACCTGATGCTCAAAGTTTTGCTGACATCTTAGCATTTTTGTAGTTCCATTTCAAGATTTCTGCAAAATGAAGGTGAGAATTCAACAACAATTATGGAGAACGCCTAATCTCCACCTAGTGGCCAGGCTTACGTGCAAATCCGAAAACATCTGATGCTGAGGAATGCCAAGGTACAAATGGAATGGGAGACGCTCCTTTCAAAAGGTGATGTGGGGCGGGCTTAAAAATGGGAAAAAAAAACAAGAGACAACGTCACCAAAAATTTCACTCTCCTCATGGATGTGTTGGTGAGGTTTGATGTAATGCTGATATTTTGTCATCTTCGGAATTCAAAAAAGAACAAGGCGAAACCTCCGAGACACCATCTTGAGCAATTATTGACACCCTTATGTCTGCTTACCGAGAAATGGTCCATTATTGGTCACTGCCGAAGTTAATAGAAAGTCGGTCGTTTGCTTTGCTACAGAAAGTCTCATATACGCTTTTACCCGTTGTAACTTTAGCATTCACTGCTGATATTTTCTGCTCAAGGAATCGTGTGCACTAATATAAGTATTTTTCTGCGGGCACGTGCAGATCAGTGGCGGTGCATCGGCACGAGCGTCTTCTAGAAGGTGTTTCCAATGACTCTCGATTGCCCACTTCTTAGGATTGCTGTCAAGATATTGGATGACCGTATGTTCGCTTCACCCACTGCAGCGAACAGTGTTCTGTAAAAGTCCTTCGCAATGGTAGGGAAATCCTTACGTACCGACTGTAATGAAAATTTTTCAAAATGTTCAGGTTTCTTCTCCTTAAGTGAGCAGAATCTCAAGTCGATCTTTTTTTTATCCAGAAATAGGAGATTTGGAAAACTTTCGGTTGGGCTTCGTAGTATGGCCAATTTAACTTTCCTGATGACGGCTTTAAGATGAGAAAGGAATAGTATTAGTCCTCGTAAAGACCACAACCACCTTCGTATGAAGATGTCGGCAATACAGTCTGTGAGACTCAGAATGAAATACTTCGAAAGCTCTGCCACGTTCCACTGTTCTGGATACATCTCGAGGGTGTACAAGTAGTCTCTTGTTGCTCATAATTCTGGTTAATGCGCGACAGATTCTCTGGACTTTTCTACTGCCGGCCCCCTTTTCGAGTTAGTTCAATCGCCCTTCAGTCGCTGTCGTCGACCAGCTTTCCGTCTCTGTGCATCGCCTGATTAAATTTATGGCTTATGCGCACTATGGGCCATGGTCCCTTTGGTGGCTGCAGGCCAACCTCCTTACCTGGGCAGTGAGGCACAATTGCATCTTCAACTACGCATAAGTAGGTTTTCACGTTACCGGAGGAAAACCTACAGTGCATTGCTAGCAGGTTTGACTCGTGGTCTCTCTTGTTGAAGAGTTGAGAAAACTGCGTTTTAGCACATTTTGAAATCAAATATGCTATGCAGTGCATTCGAAAGGAGACATTATGAAGAGCAGGACCACTTTGCTCGTGTATAAAAAATTACCTAGTCGGCAAACTGTAGGTTAAACCAGATACTCGATTACGAACGCGGAGGACACAGAAACGTAACGGGGAGGATACTGAAGTAGAAGCTACGATCCTCGCACAAGAATCGAAGATACAGGCGCACAAAACTGTTGAGGCACTCTAGATCAACACCAGGAAAATGAGGATGAACCGCAGGGAGGAATGCTCCACAATGACTCGTGGTATAAAGCAAAATTTGAGCTTGATATTCTTCTAATGAGAGGGGCACATAACACTTCCATGAGAATTCTGTGCTGTTGGTCTCCAAATGACATGTTTAATGGGAGACTCATTAAAATCACTGAGCGTGCAAAGAACCATTCTGTGTTGAATGTGATTGAAATCTTGGTTTAGTACTTTCTGTTCGGTTATAGAGGTCTTAGGCCGGATAGATTGTTGTCAACTCAACCTTTCCAGGCTCTGAGGAGAGCGAAATCTGCTGAAGCGTCAGCTCGCTTGTAAATAAAGAAATAAAATAACACCTCGTGTTTGCTCAAGAAGTATATAAAGAAAATTTCCCTATTATTGATAAAGAGGGAAACATCAGAGCCAACGAAAAAAATTGCCGTTGTTCGGTTTAAGACGCCAATAAAATTGGCATCGCAGTGAAATACGTTATTCATTACATTTCTCACTGAGAGGCTTAGGGATCAAATTTCGTGGAAAGGGCTTCTAAATGGAAAGCAACTGCTGTTGATCTCCATGATAACGGCGAAAGCAGCAGATCCCAGTTCGTTGCAATCCAAATCTGTTCCTCTCGATGTGAAACGTTCAAGCGGATTTCACTGTTCCATCTACCTCCCGGTGGTGTCCGGGAAATCTCTCGTTGTTCATCGTACTTACTTGTTCATGGATCAGAGACTCTCAGGACATTCGGCCTCTCCAGTACCACTCGGGTGATACTCGATCTTGTGGGTGTGGCTATTTGCACCCACTTGCATGCAGCAGGGAATATTGGCGCACCTCTCACCACTATACTCGTTGTGCGCCTCAATGGGCAGCTGAGTCGTGAAGGTGCAGCCAGCCACATGCAGCTTTGTTGCCATGTTCACCCGGCAGTAGTCTTGCCGCGTGTTACTGGTTGGTTTGAGAAGGGATCTCTATCATTTGAAGAGTTGCAGAGAAACTACGTCTAGGGGTTCATGGAATTCAAATGCGTTATTCAGTACATTCGAAAGGATGAAGCTTTGAACTGCCAGAAAATTTGTTCGTTTCGATGAACTACGACGGTAGACTGTTTCCGCAACCAATAGAGTCACAAAGGTGTTTTCATTCATATCAAAGACAAGGATTTCGCTTTTTTATATGTGCATCGGTGCCAGCTCCTTTTTGCTGAAATTCTCCTGTACAAAATGCTCAGTGTACCCACTGGGAACAAAACAACAACGACAAAAAACAACAACAGACAACGGCGTATTTCAAAAACTAAACAAGTCGTCGATAATTAAGATTTCTAGGAACTGGAAGCAACTTGAAAGTATTTGTACACCAAGAAGAAGAGTGAAAATTTTGGAGACGTTTCTTTCCGTCTTTCTTTCTCTCGTTTTTTTCTCGGTGCGACTACGAAATAGTAACTACACGAGAAAAGTTTAGAAGGACTCCATTTAGTCCCAGAAACGAAACAATTGCCCAGAATAAAACCCGGTTGAAGTAGGCCTTTATTGCCAATGAAGTAAATGTAGCCATAAAACGATACTTAAGAAGGGCAGGTATAGAGGAATCGAATGCGGTAGCAGAAATACCACCAGATACCTTTCGTGGCCACATAGTTCGTAACCGCATTTATTACCGTCTATGTGAACACAAAACTCCTTAATTTGCACTTATGGCAGGGACGATAATTACTTGAGTTCAGGTACGATATACCTGATCTCTTGCTAATGATTGCGGTAGTGAGTATATTGGCGAAACGGGCAGACCTTTGTGTATCCGTATAAAAGAACACCTAGATGGCAAACGAAAACTAAGACAAAGTACCCCCACTAGGCGCGCACAGGATACAAAAGCACAGCGGGGACGATTTTGAAGTGAAAAGTCAATATCCTTGCGCAGGAGACTAGAACACCAGCGCGAAAACTTCTTGAGGCTTTTTGGATAAATGCCAAAAAACCCTACAATGAATAGCAGGGATGAATGCCCAGAGGTCATACGCGACCTGATCCCATAGGTTCGCATCAATTTCTGATATGGGATGGTGCAGTCATCAACCATATGCGACTATAATCAGCTGTTCCAATCTTCCTCATTGGAAATCACGAAAAAAAGCAATGAGTTTTTTCGAGAAGCTGTTGATCATGTAATTACCATAGAGTTTTTTCGTCTTTTTGTAAGTGTCATTGGAGCGTTTGGCCTAGTAAATTGTATGTCAGTATACCTTTCCAGGCTCTGAAGAAGGCGATACTGCCGAAACGTCAGCTACTGTTGTATTGTATTGTGTTTTGCTATGGAAGTAAATGTGTGCTGTTTAACAACCTCGCGATTGCTGAACAAGAAAAAAGACGGCCTCCATTTAGTCCCAAAACGAAACAATTGCCCAGAATAAAACGCGGTTGAAGTAGGCCTTTATTGCCAATGAAGTAAATGTAGCCATAAAACGATACTTAAGAAGGGCAGGTATAGAGGAATCGAATGCGGTAGCAGAAATACCACCAGATACCTTTCGTGGCCATTTAGTTCGTAACCGCATTTATTACCGTCTATGTGAACACAAAACTCCTTAATTTGCCCTTATGGCAGGGACGATAATTACTTGAGTTCAGGTACGATATACCTGATCTCTTCTAATGATTGCGGTGGTGAGTATATTGGCGAAACAGGCAGACCGTTCTCAATCAGTACAAAAAGACACCTGGGGGCTAAAAATGACTATTGCTCACAACACATCTCCTTTGTAGCTGTTTATTTTTCCCCCATTGTTCTTTCCTATACCTTTTGTACTGAATCTATAGCTTGCATAGCTTGTGCTATCGTCCGAAAGAAGCTATGTTCCATACTTAATGACTTGCCACGAATCATTTTTTGAGGGAATTTGTTCCTTCAATGAGGCAGCGACACTGCTAATAACGAATGCATTATTACTTATTTATTTGATGGTTGAATGACCTTTGCTCACTGGTCGTGCTTCTCCCAGATATTCTTCATTTTTCGGAGATTTGCTGGCTGAGCCATTGTGGTTCTTTGGAATCCCGAAGTTCAGCCTGGCCAAAGTCTGCCCCAGGTTTTCACCACCAGAGGGGCAGTCGCAGCCTTCGTGGATGAAAAGTGGATCTGCCACCATGCGATTTCGATACCAGAACGGTGGTGGATCCTGGTATTGGCTTACTGTTAGCTAGGCTTCGTGGTGGAAACGCAGGACCCCTTCTCGGCTTGGGAGACCCTGCGACTTCAAGCCACGGTGGAGCGGCAAAGCCTTGGAAGGCTCCTGATAACTACAAGGGCTAAACAAAAAAAATAATCGAAATGGAAATTATGCTGGAGCCTGCGCAACCAAAGAAGAGGGGCCATGCAAGTATCCAAGTAGGTAGGCTAATAACATCCGGCTGCCGTTCGTTAACAATGCAAGCTTTTTTTTCGATATGTTCCTTGTTTTCACTGTTCGATGCATCATTCATTCGAGCATAAATAACAATAAATTTTCGTCAGTAGTTCTGCTTCGCTTTGTTGCATTCACTAGAATATAGCTCTCAGAATTATTTACTTTCTTGAATACTTGGACGGTCCGCCTCCACTGAATATGCAGGCCCAAGCATAACTACCATTTTTCGGAGTTTTACTGCCTTAGCTATCGTTGTTCTCTGGAGTCTTGTGGTCAGCCTAACCAAAGCCTGACCCATTTCGTCACTAGCACTGGCAGTCGGTGCCCGTGTGGATCAAGGGGAGATTTGCCACCAATCCACTAATTCGACACCAGGACTGTGGTGGTTCCTGGTATTGGTTTACTCTTAGTTGGGCTTCCTGATGGAAACGCCAGGCCACTTCTCAGCTTGGGAGACCTTGCTGGGAGGACGAAAACCAAGCAGCCACGATGAGGCGGTGAACCGGTGGGACGGGCTCTCAGAATTTGAACAAAGAAACGGGTTCTTCTTGAAGGTGGATCGGTTTTTGACTACTTGACACCAAAGAACTAATCAATAGCGCATATTAACAGATGAATATCAACAACGAAGTAGTGTTTGTTTATTGCAGAAGGATATTTGCAGATATGATGAAGCTTAAAGCATCTCATCCTAGTGACAGCACTAGGCGAGTTTAGTTAATCACCACGTACTCGCCACTCCTTAATGCGAGTTGCGATGACACTCATGTCCTCACGTCCTCACAAAGGATTCATTATCAAGAATGCGGCCTCTAAACGTTATCAACCAAGAAAAAAAACCCGTTTTCTTCCAACGTCGATACGACTTATCAACATGAAGTCTTCCAGTCTTGTAGAGATAACAAAGAGGTTAATAAGAAAAACATTATCCGGCAGAGGTTACGCCTCCTACGCCTTCCTTAGAGCCGGATTGACCTGAGTTGGTTGCACACAGTTCGTCGCACTTCCGATGTAAGTCTTCATGAGCGCGTCTAGTCGAATTCTGCGGAGTACCTCTCGAATGAAGAACCTCATTCGGCTATCCTCTTTTATACAGTGCGGTTAATGTTGATAGTGATTGGCCATTGATAATAACTGGTTTTTCTCCTGGCAGTATATAAGATTCCGCTTCGCCTAACTCCTACCGAAATCAATATAGGCATAGGATAGCTCTTAACCTAGGATTGAACAAAAAAAAACCGTTGATCAACTTTTCTTTGAAGATATACTGTGCTGAAGAAGTCGAATGATTTAAGGAATATCGCCGAAGAAGAAATATAGAAAGTTTGATGTCGCTATGCCAAGCTTTTCCACCAGATTCTTCAGAGCCTGGACTACAACGAGATCAACTGTGAAACGAGAAGAGATAGAAATGCGGAAAAGTGCATAAATTGAAGAAACACCACTTATTCCATTTTTGATGAAGGGTGGTATCTAAATTTCTACGTTCTCGCATCCCTATCACAGATTTCAAGACTTCACTGCACGTCACTTCTTGTAGCACAGCTCTAACTCGAAGAATCCAGTTGTGACGTGCATTTATCAGTTTCTGTTCCACTCCAGCGTGGTTTAATATCTCATAGTCCTAAGGGTTTCAACAATTTTTTCCACTTTGATTTGATCATCATTTACTAGTGTTCTTTTCAAAATAACAACTCATACAATAACACACATACAACACAACCGTACCTGACGTTCCGGCAGAATCGCCTTCTTCAGAGCGGGTACACTAATACGCAACTTACTAGGTCAAACGCTTCAAAAGCACAAGCAGAAATATGAAAATCTCAGCCATAATTACAAGATCTACGGCTTCTCGAAAAACCCACCTCTTTTTTTCATCTGTCTTCCACGGAGGAAGAACAGCCGCTCAGAGTCGCATATGGCTCACGACTGTACTACCGCCATCAACGATCGATACGAAGGGTCAGGGGCGAGATCACGCGTGATCTCGGGCATTACTCCCTAGCTATTCATTGCAGGATTTTTGGCATTTACCCAAAAAGCCTCGAGGAGTTTGCGCGTTGGTGTTTTAGGATCCCGTGCAAGGATAGTGACTTTTACATCAAAATCGTCTCCGTTATGCTTTTGAATCCTATGCGTCTCAAGTGGCGTGCCTTGTTTTGCTTTTTCGTTTGCCATCTAGGTGTTCTTTTATGCGGATACATAAAGGTCTGAGAGTTTCGCCAATATATTCGTCTCCGGAAGTACTACAAGAGATCAGGTTTATCGTACCTCGGCTCATGCAGTCACCGTCCCTGCCATAATGGCAAATTACGCAATTTTGTGCTTCACACAAACGGACATATAGGAGGCGGTTACGAACCAACTGACGACGAAGAGTATTGGGTGGTATTTCAATTATCGCTGGCGATTCCTCTAGACCTGCCCTTCTTAAGCATCGCTTCGTCGCTACACTTATTTCATCGCTAATAAAGGGCAAAATAAACGGGATTTTGTTTCTGCCAAACCCTTCGTTTTTAGGGTGTCGCTCTCCTTCGAAACTCATCTCGTGGGGTTAAAATTTCGTAGCCATTGGAGATGGCTATTTTCCGAGCCAAGTCGTGCGATTCTTCCTTTAGTTCCTTACTTGTGCACACAGAGGTGGCTGTTTGAAACATGTTTCTCACAAGCGCCCTCTTTGTGTGTGAAGGCTGGGAAGAAAGAGAATGAACCAGGATGTTTTTGTTACTTGGTTTTGGGTACCACTTTGTCATATAACCGTTACTTGATAAGTTAATTTGAACGTTTAGAAAAGGGAGCTAGTCGTCTTCCGGTTTCTCCCAGGGTGAACTTGAGGTGCTCTAACTGCTCATTCAATAATTCAAAGCATTTGTCTATCTCCTCCTGTGTGCAGAAGACGACAAAACAATCATCTATATATCTGCAGTAGAGTAGCGGCCGGAGACCAAGAACGGGGGCTTCCACTCTGGACATAAACGCAATGGCGAGGCTTGGTGCCAGTTGCACTCCCATTGCCAGCCCCCTTATTTGCGCGCGGTATTTCCCAGACCATCTGAAAATCGAGCAGTTCATTGTTGCTGGTCATATAAATAGCCATCAGTACCAATCCGAGAATGATCTGAAAGGAGCAGGACAGTCTCTCACGATCTTTTCAAGCACCTCTTTTGGTCTCACTCTAGCAAGCTGCACTTTGTGTTTCTAACTACAAAATGAGGAACGTGTAAACATTAAAACTGTTGCGGAAAAGGAAGAAAACACGCGAACTGTTCAAGGGCTTTGTCATCCAACTTTTACATATGGCTTCGGCCGCTGCATGATGATTTTCGTTTCATCTCGAGTGTCGTAGAATGCTGGTAGAGTTGATTGACAATGGAGTGTGAGATAGCCGACCGAGAGCGTTCGCGACTGGTTTCTACAGAGTAATTTTTTTCTGGAGAAGTTCGGTACCAATTTCTGTCCCCAGAGAGATGAGAGGCTTGCTAGGACTAGAGTGGGATCAAACCAGTTCCGCGTTCGTGATGACCGGCATCACTATCCCTGTGATATCCGGACCTTAATTTGTGTTTAAGTTATACACAGACTTTTTTCATCGGTACGACGTTTTAAGTGGTTTCATAAGGGCACATTTGCGTTCAGTGACTTCCATGTTTCACGAACTCGATTTGGCTCGTCTCTCAGGGGATAATTAAACGTCGAACGCATTTTTCTCCTGCTCCTCCTCATAGTCATTTGTTAGTCGCTGTAACAAAAAATTTCCTCCTTAGCTTGTCAAGCCTTCTACAGAGCTACTCGATTTTTATCTTGAAATCATGGTTATGTTCTGAGTTTTTCGGTTCGAGTCGATTATCCACGGCCGTTAGCCGTTGGGATGTAAGCAGATGGAAGTCCCAAAGGTGCAGAAATGTTTGTTGGAATAAGGTTTTTTATGGACTTTGTACTCTCACAATATTCTGTGAACATATGCGCTGTTGGCAAGGTTTAATATTTTGCAGTTTTTCAGTTATTAGAAACGGATCGCGGAAATGCATTAACATTGTCTTTATCGCCGTTATCTACAGTTTTACGTACATCACGTACTGTTAGCTCACAGGATGCGCTGTGACATAAGCACAGGATTACGCTCAGCTGGCTTCCAAGTTGAAGTATCATATTCTTCTCGGCTTCGTTTACACTGCTGAGGGGACGAACATCGGATGAACATCAAACATCTACAGGTCACCCAACAGTCACAATAGTGGAGTAAGAGTGATCAAAATCTTATAAACGTGTCGACGTGTCATATGATGCCCAAATTACACCGTTTCAACTTTTTCACCTATAGTCTCTTTAATTATTGTTTTCCATTTTTTTCAATGGATTAATATTGAAACGGATGGTAATGGACGTAAAGGCGAGTGTGGCGCAGTGGTCGAAGGCGCCCTATAACACATAAGTGGAATCGATCCCCACGCCCATGACCCACCAAGCGTTCCATATCTCCGGGTCGCCGAATTAGAAAGAGATTTGTCTGGGAGGATAGCAGCATTCGCTCGATACATCGCTAGACCACCACGAGTCATTGCAAAGGCCAGATATGCATTCAATCACCTCTAACGAAGCTTAATTAAATCGAAGGCATGGCGCATCCCTCAGGGGGCTGATCAACGCCGAGAGATTTATCCTTTATCCTTGTACAACAAACCTGATTCTAGAGCAGTGCTACATTCACGATTTCAGTTGGCCAACAATTTGATAAAACAACGCAATTGATTCCCAATTCTTCTAGCCGTTTCCACGCAAGTGGAAGTTAGCACTCTAAAATCTTCGCAACTTACAAAACAAACACCTTGGAGTGGTTCCATATACATTAGCGAAAATAAAATTGGCGTACAAGTGACAAAATCGCCTGTAAGGGTTCGCACTCAAAAATATAGCTGACTCAGGCAATCATTAGTGAACACAACATCCAGCGTTCATGGAAGAAATGGGAAATTGCAGCACGTCCTATTTTCTTCGTTAATACCGTGGGCTTCATGATTCCATCGTCTTCTCACCATCGTATGAAACGAACATGATATTCACTCACGAGGAGCAACAAGCTTTAAAGCACTAGATTTTTTGAGTGGCTCTGACTTCAACAATGTACAGAACTGATAAAGAGTCTTAACGATAAGTAAAGCCAAATCCTTGCATAGAAAAGAAGGACGGTAAACATAAAAATCCATTTCTACGAATGTGCACTGCGACACTGGCAATGGAATAATACTGTGGAAACGATAAAGCTTCGGCAGGATCATCTTCACACTTCAGAAGTGAAAAAAGCAATGTCGTCTCTGTAAAAAAGCCGGAACCATAAAAATAAGGTAAACACGTAAGCAAGCATATTGTCAACTTCAACAGAAGGCACTCTGGAGCGATGAAGCTCCTTTGTACATTATTAAATTTGCATATAGGTAAACAGAGATTGAAATTTCTCTACGGGAATAAAGGATAAGGACAATAATCTCGGCGTTGATCAATCCCTGAGGGATCCACCATGCATTCGACTTCATTAAGCATCGTTTGGAGGTAATTGGACGCATATCTGGCCTTTACATGACCCGCGGTGGAGTGCCGATGCATCTCGCAAGTGCTGCTATCCTGGCCTGGTGCCAATTTGCCGATCCTAGAGCGATGGAAGGCAAGATGAGCCAGGGGCGCAGGCATCATTTCCACGTCTCTGTTGCAGGGCGCTTCCGACCACTGCACCAAACGCGCCCCTCATCTACATCTACATACATTTTATATTTGTATATAAGTACCAGAACAATGGTGGATCCTGGTATTGGTTTACTCCTAGCTAGGCTTCCTGATGGAAACGCCAGACTACTTCTCAGCTTGGGAGACCCTGCTGAGAGGAGTAAAACCACGCAGCCACGATGAGACGGTAAACCGGTGGGACGGGCTCTCAGAATTTGAACAAAGAAACGGGTTCTTCTTGAAGGTGGATCAGCTTTTTCACTACGCGGCACCAAAGAACTAATCGATAGCGCATATTAATAGGTGAATACCAACAACGAAGTAGTGTTGGTTATTGCAGAAGGATGCCCTGTAGATTTGATGAAGTTTAAAGTATCTCATACTAGTGACAGCACTAGGCGAGTTTAGCCAATCACCACGTACTCGCCACTCCTTAATGCGAGTTGCGATGACACTCATCTCCTCACGTCCTCACAGAGGATCCATTATCAAGAATGCGGTCTCTAAACGTTATCAACCAAGAAAAAAACCCGTTTTCTTCCAACGTCGATACGACTTGTCAACATGAAGTCTTCCAGTCTTGTAGAGATAACAAGAGGTTAATAAGAAAACATTATCCGGCAGAGGTTTCGCCTCCTACGCCTTCCTCAGAGCCGGATTGACCCGAGTTGGTTGCACACAGTTCGTCGCACTTCCGATGTAAGTCTTCATTAGCGCGCCTAGTCGAATCCTGCGGAGTACCTCTCGAATAAAGAACATTACTCGGCAATCCTCTTTTATACAGTGTGGTTATTGTTAATAGTGATTGGCCATTGATAATAACTTGTTTTTCTCCTGGCCGTATATAAGCGATGGAAATGACGTTTGAGTCAGTTTCGATACTTTCTTTAGCATATGAGGAACGCCTGGCCTATTTAATCAACCATACCATATGGTCCTGATTGTTATCGTTGTACTATTGGTGAGTGATCGCCTTATTAAGAACACTTCCTCTTAAATTAAGGGGTTAGGAAAGACCACCCACAACAAACCAAATTTGGGGGTGGCTTCGCATGATCTCAACAAAATTCTTCAACTGACCGGTATTACCTAGTGCTTTTCAAGCTTTTCCTTTCAAATATATTTTCAGGATGCACCTCTGTGGCCTCTGTTAATTCTTGTTCAAAAAGCATAACTGGTTAGAAGGTGCGAGTAGCGCAACGGTCGGAGGAGCTTCCTAGTGCAATATGATGCCGGGTTAAATGTTAGTAAAATCATCCAATTGCATTTTTAGGATCATGAATTTATATGAGGATTACGTTCACTATCTTTTTTCCGTCACCTTCAAATAAAGATAGTGATTTGGAAAAAAAGTAGGCAGGTTAGAAAAAGGATCCACTAAACGAAGTCGAAGACGATCAGTGGCAGCGAAAAAACACAAAAAGACAGAGAAAAATTGAAGAAAACTGAAGTCGTGAAGGAAGCCGTTAAAGATGTGGAGAAGCCAGTGCCGATACAATGGAACGAACGTGACGAACGATGATACCTGAGATGTTTCCAAGAGAAGACGTCATTTAGATATACAACAAAGCGCACCTTGCCAGTGTAATAAACATTTTTATGTTAAGAAAATAAATATGTTGGTTAATGAATGCGTCGTTTTCTTGTTCAGCAATCGCGAGGTTGTTAAACAGCATACATTTACTTCCATAGAAAAAACACAATACAATACAACAGTAGCTGACGTTTCGGCAGTATCGCCTTCTTCAGAGCCTGGAAGGGTATACTGACATACAATTTACTAGGCCAAACGCTTCAATGACACTTACAAAAAGACGAAAAAACTCTATGGTAATTACATGGTCAACAGCTTCTCGAAAAAAACTCACCGCTTTTTTACGTGCCTTCCCATGAGGAAGATTAGAACAGCTGATTATGGTCGCATAAGGTTGATGACTGCACCATCCCACATCAGAAATTGATGCGAACATACGGGGTCAGGTCGCGTATGACCTCTGGGCATTCGTCCCTGCTATTCATTGTAGGGTTTTTGGCATTTATCCAAAAAAGCCTCAAGAAGTTTTCGCGCTGGTGTTCTAGTCTCCTGCGCAAGGATATTGACTTTTACTTCAAAATCGTCCCCGCTGTGCTTTTGTGTCCTATGCGTGCCTAGTGGGGTACTTTGTCTTAGTTTTCGTTTGCCATCTAGGTGTTCTTTTATACGGATGCACAAGGGCCTGCCCGTTTCGCCAATATATTCATCTCCGCAATTATTACAAGAGATCAGGTATATCGTACCTGAGCTCATGCAATCACCGTCCCCTGCCATAAGGGCAGATTACGCAATTTGTTGTTTCGCATAGACGGTCATACAGGCGGTTACGAACTAACTGACGACGTAGAGTAGCCGGTGGTATTTCAACTATCGCTTCCGATTCCTCTAGACCTGCCCTTCTTATGCATCGTTTAATCGCTACGCTTACTTCATCGCTAATAAAGGGCAACATAAACGGGACTTTCTTTTGGCCAAGTGTTTCGCTTGGGCGCGTCGCTCTCCTTCTAAACTTATCTCGTGGGGTTACTATTTCGTAGCCATTGGAGATGGCTATTTGCCGAGCCAAGTCGCGCGATTCTTCCTTCAGTTCCCCGGTTGTGCACACAGAGGTGGCTGTTCGAAACATGTTTCTCACAATCGACCTCTTTGTGTGTGAAGGGTGGGAAGAAAGAAAGTGAACGAGGATGTTCTTGTTACTTGGCTTTCGGTACCACTTTGTCAGGTAACCGCTACTTGATAGGCTTATTTGGACGTTTAAAAACGGAAGCCAGTCTTTTCTCGGTTTCTCCCGGGTGAACTTAATGTACTCAGACTGCTCGTTCAATAATTCAAAGCATTTGTCCATCTCCTCCTGCGTAGAGAAGATGACAAAACAATCATCTACATATCTGCAGTAGAGTAGTGGCCGGAGATCTAGAGCAGGGGCTTCTATCTTAGACATAAACACAATGGCAAGGCTTGGTGCCAGTCGCTGTCCCATAGCCAACTCCCTTATTTGCGCGCGGTATTTCCCAGACCATCTGAAAATCGAGCAGTTCAGGCACTCCTTCAGGAGAGCCCAAATTCCCTTCGATTTCTGCACCGGTCCAAACGAGAGAGAGAGGAAGATGTAGTGTGAAACATTTAGCGAAGACATACGGGTTTACCAGTTTTGTTCATAAGCCGTTTTATTTCCTTCAGTACCTGATTGATACAGATAGATTCGCTGATGAGTGAAAGCTTTAAAAAAGTGGCACACTATTTGCGTGCATTCGGTCCATGGTTCGACCTCCAGGACTGCTAATTTCTTAAATGTACGGGATCGAACATCGTAGAGATCTATTTGCAAACCATCAACATCATCTCTGAGCAGATGGAACGACATGTGGATCCGTTTTTTCATAGTCATCGTTCATAAAGGTCTTCCAACTTTTACATGTGGCGTCGGCCGCTGCTTTGGTGATTTTCGTTTCTCAACGGAGAGCAGAGATAACCGAGCTAGAACGTTAGCTATTGGATTTTACAGAGTAATCTTTTTTCTGAAGAAGCCCGACACCAATTCCAGACCACAGAAGTATGAGAGGCATGGTGTAACCAGAGTGGGATCAAGCCATCACCATGTTCATGATGATCGGCATCACTACACCTGTGATATCCGGCCCTAGACGATTATCCACGGTCGTTCACCATTGGGATGCGGGAACATGGAAGCCCCAAAGGTGCAGAAACGTCAGCTGGAATAATGTTTTGTATAGAATTCCTGTTGTCACAATATGCTGAGAACATACGGGCTGTTGGCAAGGTTTAGTAGATGACGGTTTTTGAGTTTATAAAAAACAGACCGTAGAAAACTACAATGACGTTGTTTTTTATCGCCGTCATCTACTGTTTTTCGTATATCACACGCGTTTAGCTCACATGATGTGCTGTGGCACAAACATAGAGTTACGCTCAGCTGGCTTCAAAGTGGAAGCGTCCTGTTCTTCTCGGCTTCGTTTGCACTGCTGAGGGACGAAACTCGGATGTACATCAAACATCTACAGGACACCCAACAGTCACAATAGTGGAGTAAGAGTGATCAAAATCTCCTTATAAATGGTCGACGTGTCATATGATGCCCAAATTACGCCGTTTCATCTTTTCTTCACCTATATTCTCTTTAATTATTGTTTTCCATTTTTTCAATGGGATTAATGTTGTACCGGATTATAACAAACGTTAAAGGGCGCGTGTGGCGCGGTGGTCGGAGCCGCCCTATAACACATATAACACATAAGTGGAATCGATCCCGGTGCCCATGGCCCACCAAGCCTTTCATCCCGCCGGGTCGCCAAATTGGAACCAGACTTGTCTGGGAGGATAGCAGCATTCACTCGATATACCGATAGGCCACCACGACTCATTGTAATCAGCTTTGCGTTCGTAGTCGAGAAACTGGTTTAACTTTCAGTTTAGCGACTACGTATTTTTCATACGGGCTCAGAGGGTTCTGGCCCTTCACAATGTCTCCCTTTCGAATGCACTGAATAGCACATCTGTTTTCAAAATGTTCTAAAAACGCAGTCTTCTCAACTCTTCAAAAAAGAGAGACCACGAGTCAAACCTGCTAGCAATGCACTGTAGGTTTTTCCTCCGGTAACCTGAAAACCTACTTATGATTAGTTGAAGATACATTAGCGCCTCACTGCCCAGCGAAGGAAGTTGGCCGGCAGCCACTAAAGGGAACATCGTCCAAAGTGCGTATAAGCCATAAATTCAATCAGGGGACCCACAGAGACGGAAAGTTGGTTGACGACAGCGACTGGCGAAATCACAAAATATTTTCTGTGTTGGTTGGCAACTTGGTCAAGTGTTAAAATAAACTAACGGAGCAAATTCAAAAACCTAATGAGTAAGTAGATTTTTGAACCTAATACTTACGCAATTGTTGAAATGCAATCCAGTCCATATCACGAGCACCCAAATATTCCACGCTTCTCAGTTCAGCATCTGGTGGTTCTCCTAAAGGAGTGCCCAGCCATCAGATGAATTCGAAGCACATTTATTAGCATACATGCGAACAATGGGACAATGTCTTCAGAACGAATGAATAAGAACGACAAAGTATAAATAAGCGACCGAAGTAATAAGTGCAGTAACCAAATAAGTTTTTTAAGTATTACTAAAGTAATAAGTATAGTAATTTCGAAATAATGGTGCTTAAGGGCGGGTGTGGCGCAGTGGTCGGAGGCGCCCTGCAACACACATGTGGAATCGATCCTAGTGACCATGGCCTACCAAACCTTCTATCCCTGCGGGGTCGATAAGTTGGTGCCAGACTTGCCTGGGAAGATAGCAACACTGGGTCGATATATCGGTAGGCCAAAGTCATTGTAAAGGCCAGATATGCATTCAGTCATCTTCAAACTATGAAGTAGAATGAATGGCGCGTCCCTCAGGGGATTTATAAACGCTGAGAGCTATATCCTTTATCCTTTTAACGGTACTTAAATATTTTCTGCTTCTCTATGGATTTCGTTAAATGTTGGTTGAGTACATTCTTTCTGGAGTCTTGCAATAGCCATATTAGAGCGTTCTAGGTTGTTTCGAAAGAGATAATCGATCTCCAACAAGTCTCGGGACCAACGCCGAAATGTTGACTGGCTGAGTGGACGCGGTGAGGTGTCGAACCAGTGCTACGTTCGGGATGAGCGGCATCATAACCGCAACGCTACCAGTCTTATAAGTCAACAAACAAGGTAGTGCAGCGGTGATGTCATCAAGCGAACAGCCCAGCCTACGTAAGCAGTGCTTCAAGCACTCACCGCGCTTGCCAAGACTCCATTCCGTCCGGGGTCGTGGAGAAGACTCCAGACTTGTCTTGAGCAAGCTAACTCCGTCTAATCTATGTTCAAACGCTCTCTAATGGCTATCTCAAAATTTCATGTGGAATTGACTCGACCAGCATTCAACGGAATTCATGATGAAGAGGAAAAAATTCTCCAGCAGCAGTAGAAGCTGCATGCAGAAAAAGAATTAGAAACTTGAACACTTTCGGAAGTGGTAAATCGGAGAAACCCAATGGAATTAAGGAGATAGGATCCGTAGAGGATGGTACAGGTGATATTGAAGCAAGAAACCACAAAAATGAAGCCGGATTATAGATCACGTAGCGTTATATCACGCGACAGTCGAAAGAACGATACTGGAAGTATCTCGTATAAGTCAGGTAAGGAGGATCATGTGTGCCATGACACGTAATACGTGTGAAGGGCAACTGATGGACAACGGCTGTTAGCGAATGGATTCCTCGACATGTAGAACGCACAATTCGTGCAAGATTCTCTTTGTCGCAGAAAGGAGAAAAAGCCACTAAATTCAAAAAAACGAGGTCCCAAAACTACTATAAACTGGGACTTATTCAACTCATTAGACGGGTGTTGGAAAGATGCCGTTGTCGATAACATGGCTGAGGAATGCGATCGCTCATTTAAAATTTTTACGTTAACGCTATGAAAGCTGAAATTTCTTAAGTCACCAAGAGAAATCTGTCTTCAGAAACTTTCGAGACGATACGGCCCCGTGGAATCGCACGCGCTGAAACCAACCGCGCACTAACGTCCGAACTTGCAAAACAATGCAGACAGGCCATAAAAGAAGATCTTAAAGGGAGACGAGCAGCAGTAATAATCGATGCTGCAAAGGCTGGGAAAAGCATTCGCGAAGCCCACCGAAGGATCGCCAATTACAGCACCAAGATGATTGCACTCCGACGCATAGACGGAACAGTTATTGCTTCCAGAAAGGCAATGGAGAAAATCATTCACGAATACTACTCTGATCTCTTCCAAAGCCACGTCCACCTTCCGTCATATGAAATAAAAGAGGATGGATATGTTGTACCACCGGTTCTCCCTTCCGAAATCCAACATGCCATTTCGTCGGTGAAAAAATCAAACAGCACCAGATCCGGACCGGATAACATCTGAGCGCCTGAAAAACCTTCCGCCAGTCCTCGTGAACATACTGGCTCGGCTGTTCACCCGACCTGTTTGAATGCAATGTCCCTACTCAATGGAAGACCAGCACAGCAACGCTATTGTTAAAGCACGGTGACCTCCACGATGTCGGCAACTACCGCCCAATCTGCTTGCTCTACTGTCGTCTACAAACTTTTCACTCGAGTCATCCTAAACAGGGTTGACGGAACACTGGACGAAGGACAGCCATGTGAGCAAGCAGGGTTTCGAAAAGGATTTACTACGATGGACCATATCCACACGATAACAAGACTCATTGAAGCATCGCGAGAGTGCAAAAAGGCAGATCTGTCTCACTTTCATCGATTTAAAGAAGGCCTTTTACTCAACTGAGATAGAAGCAGTCACGGAAGCCGTTGATAGTCAGGGAGTCAGTACTCCGTACATAATGACAAGCTCAACGGTATGAATATCTCCGAATGCACCAGTTATGTCTGTTTGGGTCAGAAAATCAACATGATGAACGACGTAGCTCCAGAGTTGACCAGAAGGAAACGAGCGACTTGGGGAGCTTTCAAGAGCATCGAGGATGCAGTGGGGAGAGAAAAGAACACCCCACTTCGTGCCCGCCTTTTCGACTCAGACTCAACAGTGCTTACTGCATTAACGCATGCGTCTGAAACCTGGTCGCTGCGTAAACAGGATGGAAAAGTTACTTACCATTATTGAAAGCGCAGTCGAAAGGACGATGTTAAGAGTAGCCCGTGGCACGCAACAAAGAGAAGTTATCTGAAGCTCCAACATGAGTCAACGACGAAAAATCAGATATTCTGTTCTGCACGCCAAACAGTCGAAGATAAGGATGGCCAGACACGTAACGAGCATGAACGACAACAGATGAACAAGAGCCATTAGTGACTGGATTCCTCGAGATGTCAAACGCACTGCGGGAAGACCACCGACTCCATGGTCAGAGTTCTTCACGAAAAGCCTAGAATAAAGATATAGTACTCAACGAGATCCTACAGCAAGCAGAAACCCACTAGGCTGCTCTTGTACGCGACAGAGAAAATGGCAGATTCACTGGCGACAGCTCGAGTCACTCGACGATCAACGGGAGCTACAGGTGATAGGTGATAGATAGAATGCACACTGAAGAGGACCACCGATCCGATGGTCATAGCTCTTCATGAAAACACTAGGAGAAAGATGTGGTGTCCCAATGAGTTTCCCAAGAGCGAGTGGAACCCAAATGGGACCATTCTTTTTCAAGCGGTAGAGAAGAATGAAAAATTGTACTGTCACCTGGTCGAATCACATGACGATCAGCGGCACGACACGTGACAGGTGATAGGTGATCGAACAAGCAAAATGGGCTCTATCACTGGCAACAAATTTCGATTATCTACAAGGTAAGAGGGAAATGAATACTAATATTAGAACGCGCAAAAATCAAACACTATGTTGAGATCTGGAGTACACTGCAAGGTAGCAGACCATGCAAGTGAGCTAGGCAGTATTATCTAGTAGTAGGAAGTCCCTAACAGGCAGTTTTGCAACTTGTGCACCATTTTTATTTTTCCCTAATGTATATGGAACCACCCCAAGATGTTTGTTTTGCAATTTGCTAAGATTTTAGAGTGCTGATTTCCACTGGCGTGGAAACGGCTAGGAGAACTGGAAACCCATTATATTGTTTTATCAAATTGTTCGCCAACTGAAATCATGGATGTAGCACTGCTCTTGAATCACGTTTGTTATAAAAGGATAAAGGATATATCTCTCGGCGTTGATCAGTTCCTGAGGGATGCGCCAAGCATTCGATTTCATTAAACTTCGTTGGAGGTGATTGAATGCATATCCGGGCTTTACAATGAGTCGTGGTGGCCTATCGGTACATCGAGTGAATGCTGCTATCCTCCCAGACAAGTCTGGTTCCAATCTGGCGACCCGGCGGGGTGAAAGGCTTGGTGGGCCATGGGCACCGGACCGATTCCACTTATGTGTTATAGGGCGCCTCCGACCACCGCGCCACACGCGCCTTTAACGTTTGTTATAATCCGGCACAACAATAACCCATTGAAAAAATGGAAAACAATAATTAAAGAGAATATAGGTGAAAAAAAGATGAAACGGCGTAATTTGGGCATCATATGACACGTCGACCATTTATAAGGAGATTTTGATCACTCTTACTCCACTATTGTGACTGTTGGGTGTCCTGTAGATGTTTGATGTACATCCGAGTTTCGTCCCTCAGCAGTGCAAACGAAGCCGAGAAGAACAGGACACTTCCACTTTGAAGCCAGCTGAGCGCAACTCTATGTTTGTGCCACCGCACATCATGTGTGCTAAACGTGTGTGATATACGAAAAACAGTAGATGACGGCGATAAAAACAACCTCATTGTATTTTTACGGTCTGTTTTTAAAAACTCAAAAACCGTCATCTACTAAACCTTGCCAACAGCCCGTATGTTCTCAGCATATTGTGACAACAGGAATTCTATACAAAACATTATTCGAGCTGACGTTTCTGCACCTTTGGGACTTCCATGTTCCCGCATCCCAATGGTGAACGACCGTGGATAATCGTCTAGGGCCGGATATCACAGGTGTAGTGATGCCGGTCATCACGAACATGGTGATGGCTTGATCCCACTCTGGTTACACCAAGCCTCTCATCCCTCTGGGGTCGGGAATTGGTGTCGGGCTTCTCCAGGAAAAAAATTACTCTGTAAAATCCAATAGCTAACGTTCTAGCTCGGTTATCTCTGCTCTCCGTTGAGAATCGACTCTACCAGCACTCTACGACATTCAAGATGAAACGAAAATCACCAAGCAGCGGCCGACGCAACATGTAAAAGTTGAAAGACCTTTATGGACGATGACTACGAAAAAACGAATCCAATGTCGAAGGTGCTGGGATCCGCAAAGAAGGTGCAACGCAGAAAGACTGGTCGTATTAAAAAAAAATTAAAAAAACCATGGAAATTCGCCGCCTTTGACCCATGCCAAGTGAGATTCCCTTCACTCCGAGGTCAATAACTTGCCACCAGAGTTCTCTCGGATCACTGCAACAGTGACCAGATTCATCGGTAGACCTATACATAATTAATATTTGTGGGTTTTATCAACTCTGAATATTATCATTCTGTTCACTTACTCGGGTGAAGAGGGATGTTCCTGGAAACAGCACGTCGACTCGATTATTTTCTGACTGATCTCGAAACCTACACTGACTGTTACCAGCTGCTTGTCATGCCTATACGGTGATAAGTTTGAGGCAAGGGAAACTCCGCTATTTACTAGCGTGAACACCTGATTCCAACAACGGAAAACACCGCACTAAATAGGTGGGGGAACAAGTTCCACAACAACTCATATATCTTCCCACCTGCTCAGAGACGTTGATGGCTTGCAAAGAGATCCTTACGAAGTTCGATCCTGTACATTTAAGAAATAGGCAGAGCTGGAGATCGAACCATCTACCAAGTGCACGCCGTAGTGTGCCACCTTTTAAAGCTTTCACCCATGAGTGACTCTCTCTCTATGAATGAGTTACTGAAGGGAAATAAAATTGCCTATTGAACAAAAGTAGTTAACTCGTATGCCTTAGCTAAATATTTCACTCCACATCTTCCTCTCTCACGTTTGAATCGGTGATGAAATCGAGGGGAATTTCGTAAGTTTCTTAACTAAACGATTTCCTCCAATGTCACAGAAACTGCAATGAACATTTGGATTAAAATTTAGGATGGAATCACTTTTGATCAATATTTTTGGAAGAATATCCTTAATGTTCTGGATAACCACACGTTTTTCGCTCACGGAACTTCGTGTTAGAAAAAGTAACGGCTAAATCGCCTTGAGAAATCTCCACCAATCGAAAAACGATCACATTAACTAACATATTTATTTTCTTAACATAAAATTGTTTATTACACTAGCAAGGTGCGCTTTTTTTGTATATCTAAATCACGTCATCTCTTGGAAACATCTCAGGTGTCATCCTTCATTACGTTCCTTCCTTTGTATCGGCACTGGATTCTCCACTTCTTTAACGGCTTCCCTTGCCACTTCAGTTTTCTTCAATTTTTTTCTTTGTCTTGTGTTTTTCCATTGCTAGTGATCGTTTTCGACTCCATTAAGTGTGTCCTTCTTCTAAGCTGCACACTTTTTTCCAAAATATCATCTTTATTTGAACGTTACTGAAGAACGATAGTGAACGAAATCCTCATACACATTCATGAACCTAAAAAATACAATTAGACGGTTTTACTGTTGTTTAACCTAGCATCATATTCGCACTAGGAAGCACCTCCGACCCCTGCGCTACGCTCTCCTTCTAATCAGTTATGGTTTTTGAACAAGAATTAACAGACGCCAAAGAGGTGCATCCTGAAATATATTTGAAAGGAACTTCCATATTTGGCTTTTTGTGGGTGGCCTCTCTTAGCTCGCGGTTTGAGGCAAAACGTTCTTAGCAAGATGATCACTCACCACTGGTACAATATTAATAATTTGGACCACAGAGTCGGGGTCGATCAAATAGGCCAGCTGCTCCTCTCATGCTAATGAAAGTATGGAAGCTGACACAAACGTCATTTCCATCGCTTATATACTGCCAGGAGAAAAACCAGTTATTATCAATGGCCAATCACTATCAACATTAACCGCACTGTATAAAAGAGGATAGCCGAATGAGGTTCTTCATTCGAGAGGTACTCCGCAGAATTCGACTAGACGCGCTCATGAAGACTTACATCGGAAGTGCGACGAACTGTGTGCAACCAACTCAGGTCAATCCGGCTCTAAGGAAGGCGTAGGAGGCGTAACCTCTGCCGGATAATGTTTTCTTATTAACCTCTTTGTTATCTCTACAAGACTGGAAGACTTCATGTTGATAAGTCGTATCGACGTTGGAAGAAAACGGGTTTTTTCTTGGTTGATAACGTTTAGAGGCCGCATTCTTGATAATGAATCCTTTGTGAGGACGTGAGGACATGAGTGTCGTCGCAGCTGGCATTAAAGAGGAGCGAGTACGTCGTGATTAATTAAACTCACCTAGTGCTGTCACTAGGATGAGATGCTTTAAACTTCATCATATCTGCAGACATCCTTCTGCAATAAACAAGCACTATTTCGTTGTTGATATTCACCGATTAGTATGCGCTGTTGATTAGTTCTTTGGTGCTGCGTAGTCAAAAACTGATCCATCTTCAAGAAGAACTCATTTCTCTATTCAAATTCTGAGAGAAACGGTTTACTGCCCCATCATGGCTGCGTGGGTTTTCCTCCTCCCAGCAGGGTCTCCCAAGCTGAGAAGGAGTCTGGCGTTTCCCATCAAGAAGCCCAGCTAAGAGTGAACGAATACCAAGAACCACCACATGTCCTGATGTCGAAGTAGTCGCATGGTGGCAAATTTCCCTTCGATCCACACGGGCGGCGACTGCCAGTGCTGGTGACTACCTGGGTCAGACTTTGGCTAGGCTGACCACTGGACTCCAGAGAACCGCGATAGATAAGGCAGCAGAGCTCCGAAAAATGGTAGTTATGCTGGAGCCCACAGATCCAGTGAAGACGGGTCATCTAAGTATCCAGGTATGACTGTGATTTTCATTTAGTGGAGAAACACGAATATTTTTTCTTCCTTTATGTTTTCAAAAAATTTGGAACTCAGAAACCAGGAAATAGATGAAAAGCGGGTTTGAAACCGGCTGGGAAAAGGCTAAACAAAGGCTTTAGTAGTGCAGCGTGTAACACGTCAGCCCCCAGAGAGAGCAATCGCGGTTCGATCTGGCCTAAGGTCCGAGTTTTGCAAATACCTCAGCATCATTGTTGGTGTATCTCACATCGTACGCTGCCTTATGGCGCGTGAGGCGCAGTGGTCGGAGGTGCCCTGCAACACGCACGTGGAATCGATCCCTGCGCCCATGGCCCACCAAGCCTATTAAAAAAACTGAAACGAAAACTATATTATTTGATGTCTCGTAACGTTCTTCAAACAAAACTTTATTGATCAGAGTAAAAACCATCTGAATCTACGCATTTTTTACAACGAGAAGCAAGGGCAGTTATTCCAGTTGCTTAGAATTCTGGAGTTCTGGAAGCAATGAATTCGTCGAAGGCATTTCTTGCGCCATGGTAGTTGGTGAAGCACTTCTCGCGCAGGGAGTTGCCAAGGTGCTTGAAGAACTGATAGTCGGTAGGGGGAGAGGTCTGGTTAATATGAAGGATGAGGCACAGAGTCGTATCCCAACTCGTTCAGCCTCTGCAGCGCTGGTTCTGCAACGTGAGGCCGGGCATTGCCATGGAGAAGTATTGGTCCTTTTTTTGTTGTCCAATGCCGGCCGTTGTTGTTTGAGTTCGTGGTGCATTTCGTCGATTTGTTGGCAACACTTCTCTGCCGTAATTCGCCCGGATTCAAAAAGATGCGATGAATCAGTCCGGCTGCAGACCACCAAACAGTTACCATAACCTTTTTTTGGTGCAATTTCGGCTTTGTAAAATGTTGTGGAGCCTGATCATAATCCAATAGCTGAACGTCGTCGGTTGTCGCACAGAATCCACTTCTCATCGCACATCACAATTCGACCAAGAAAAGGGTCGTTTTTATTGCGCAGAATAACAGCAGATGACATTTCGAAAGCGCAATTTTTTTTTATTATCGTTTAATTCGTGCGGCACCCAATTGTCGAGCTTTTTTTTGTCTTTCCTATGCGATTCAAGTGAGTGGAAATCGTTCCTGTGCCAAGCTGTTCTGTAAGCTCTCGAACAGTTGTTCGCGTGTTTCCTTCCACTAGTGCCTTCAGTTCGTCGTCGTCAAGTTCATTGGGACGTCCGCAGCCTCCTTATCTTTGACGTCGAAATCACCAGATCGGAATTTCCGGAACCAGGTTGGCACTGTTCATTCACCACCAGTACCTTCACCCTAAACTTGATGATATTCCGAGCTCCTGCCGCGGCATCATGTCCACTTTATCAGTTGTACAAAAAAAAGACTTGAATGTCACGTCTATTCATGCCGAAATTAAAGCTTATAAAAAACGTTAAAATAATAAATCTACTTCGAAAATCTTCATGAAACTTAGACTGTAAAGTCGGACATTTCCATATGTTACCACCTAATGTACACAGCAGTGCCAGTTTGACAGTCTTTATGACGATGCTTGAAAATGAATGTGCTACGTAAACGTGGTCAAGGTCAACAAATGTGAAATCAATGTCAATATACTTAATTACTTGGACACTTGGATGGCCCACCTTCACTGGGTGATCGGACCCCACCATAGTTTCCACTTTTGCGAAATTTTTGCTAGTCTAGCCATTGTGGTTCCCTGGAGCACCGAGGTCAACCAGGCTAAAGTCTGCCTCAGGTCGTCACCACCACAGGCAATCGCCGACCTTGTGGATCAGAGGGAGATTTGCCACCAAGAGGTCGGCTTGATACCAGGACGGTGGTGGGTCCTACTATTGGTTTACTTTAATGGGGTTACCTGGTGAAAACGGCGGACTCCTCAGCCACGAGGGTCTCCCAAACAGAGAAGGAGTCTGGCGTATCCTTCAGAAAGCCCAGCTAAAAGTAAACCAATACCAGGGTCCACTACTATCTTGGTGATAAACTAATCGCATGGTGGCCAATCCCCCCTCTGACTCACAAACGCTGCGATTGTCTAGAGTGGAGACGACTTGAGGCAGAATTTGGCTAGGCTGGCCTCGGGTAACCAAGGAACCACAGTGGCCAAACCAGCAAAACTCTGTGAAAATGGAGATTTTGCTGGGGCCGAAAACAGGGCATCCAAGTATCCAAGTAGGTACAGGAATTGCTTGCTTTGCTCTAACGCTTACTATCTACTTCACAGTTCTTGATTCTAGTTGTTATATGTTTACTCTGCTTTGTATATCGTTGTAATTAAACGTTTTTTTAATTATTTTAGACGTGTGTACGTTGTCGGTACCGTTTGACTTTTCGATGTAGGATACAATAGCTGACGTTTCGGCGGTTTCACCTTCTTCAGAGCCTGCAAAGGTCAAATTGAGATGCGATCTACTCAGCCAAACACTTTCATAACCCCAGCAGATAAAACTTAACAAATAAATTTGCATTCGCATGATAAACATCTTTTTTAAAACACTCACTGGTTTATTCTTGGCAAGTATTCCTGTCAAATGGTGGAGAGCAGCCGCACAGAGTAATACATGAGCGAGGACTGTGCCTGTGTCAGGTCATTGGATCAGCCTGAGGTGTTCAAAAATAAATCGCAAGGAGGAGTGTCTTGTCATCACGCGTGACCTAGCGCCATACCTATAACACCTATAACACCAGAAAAGCGACACAGGCACAGTCCTCGCCCATGTATTACTATGCGAGGCTGCTATCCACCAACTAATTTGAATACTTACAACGAATAAACGGTGGGTGTTTAGATGAAGCTGTTTCGTATGCAAACGCAAATTTATTTGTTAAGTTTTATCTGGTGGGGTTATGAAAGTGTTTGGCTGAGTAGATCGCATGTCAGTTTCACCTTTCTAGGCGCTGAAGAAGGCGAAACCGCGGAAAGGTCAGCTATTGTATCCTAATAAATTCTATAATACCAACCTCGTGTCAGCTTATTGAAGAAAACATCGAATTAACAGTCAATGCCGAGGTTAATAGAAGGCCGGTCTTGGGCATTTTCCTTTTCTTTTTACATAAATATATCAAAATCTCTCATGTTTTTTCAAATTTTGGTGAGGCACCCGCCAACAGTTCGTGTGCTCTCGATCACGTCACCCCTCTGAGCGAAAAGTCAGCGCTTTTCCTACTTTGCTTTCGTTCTGTCTTTGCTTCAAGACGTTTGTCGTGATGTTTTTTTGAACTTTCGTGCTAAAACAGTAGTGTTTTGAGCATATTCAATCCCAAATTGTCTCAAAGCGCCAACAGTATTGCATCAAAAACAAACATCGCAGCCATCGAGCATTGTTTCTAAACGGTAAGCTGCCTTATTTGGACAAAGACAGCCGGCAAATGTAGATGCAGAGGCAAGGCTTAGTACTACATGGTTAGGTCTTCGCCTTTATGTTACAGGGAATTGCAGATCATGGTTGGTATCTGGCCTTAATGTGATGTTTCTTGCCATATCAATCGTACTGTATTTATTTAGCACTCGCTTGGCCCAACCAAATCCCCGCATTCTTTGTGAAGAGATAACTTGGTAATTTATCAAGGTTTTAGACGATAGTAAAAGCGGTTTTCAGCACTTTTTTCTAAACAATAGTGAGAAATTGGGGGGAGTAAAGATTTGGAAGAGTTTCGAAACATGCAGTGCGATAAACCGCGTCGGTGACCAAGTGCTTTGTTGGCGCCCAGCGCTTTCTTGGCCCTATTTGTAATTTCTTTCTGCGCCAACACTAGGTTTTTACTAAATAACATGTATAGAGTGCTTTACATAAATTGTCTTCTTATGTACAGTGTATTTTTCCATGTGTCGCATTTTAGAGTGTCCTAAAATGAATTCGTCCAATAGCGTGTTCGCTGTAAAATACTAAGTGCAGAGAATAGTTTTTCTGATCTGATTCCTCCAGTTCTGATCTGCTTTCGATTAGCTGTTTAATGTATACACATAGTTTGAAAAAAAATACCCACTGGACTCAATGTGGACACTGCAAAGGGATAAAGGATAAAGCTCTCGGCGTTGGTCAATCTCTGAGGGATGCGCCATGCATTCGACTTCACTACGCATCGTTTGGAGGGGATTGGATGCATATCTGGCCTTTACAATGATTAGCAGTGGCCTACCGATGTATCGAGCCAGTGCTGCTATCCTCCCCTGTCTGGTACTAATTTGACGACCTCGGAGGGATGGAAAGCTTGGTGAGTCACTGGCGCTGGGATCGATCGCATGTGTGTATCACAGGGCGCTTCCGACCACTGCGCCACACGCGCTCTTGGTGAACATCTGTGTACAATAGTGCCCATAAGGGGCGTTATGGGCTAAAGTTTTGGGTTTTTTATTTTTTTTCCAGGTTCTCTTCTAGTTATAACGTCCATTCGATCGTTTGTGTGAATTCTAAGAAGTGTGTCTTCTATTTCTCCTGTCTGTCTAGTCTTCTAGTGTCTATCTAGTCTTCTAGTGGATCGTTATTGTACTTTTTTCCAGTAATTGTGCTTGGAGTTTCTGATAATTTTCTAGTTCACGTCAGCCTACCCTTTACTTGTTTTTCCAAGTTTTCTTTGCAATAAATCAAAAAATCCATTTCTAAATTATTTCGTTCTTTCCACATATGGTAATGCTGTGATTTCTCTTACAAGGCAAAGGCAGGACCTCGTTCTAACATTACTTTTTTTTAAATCGTGGTGAGTTGATCCCTGAATAGCCACAATGGGTTCTCAGTAGTTCTTAGATAGTAGCTCTTCAGATGTTTTTTTATAATGATTTTTTTTGACACTTTATTCACTCATATTTTCCTTTAGAATTATAAACTGCCCTTTCGTGACGTGATTCATTCCCCTTTCAGTTCAATCTCGATCGATACTCGCACTTCACGTTATGTTGAAGTATATTTATATTCTAGCATGTATTTCGCTTGATGATACTCTTTGCCTTTGAAAATTGCTTGAGTACAACGCTCGTTCATTTTTTTGTATTGTTCGTTTCCCAGTCACCGTAGCGATATTTGAAGAACTCCGCACCACACACACCTGCGGTATGGAGTTTTGCAAATATCTCAGCATCTCTGTTAGTTAATACTGTTTGTATTACGGTTAATATGTCATGTTTTATGTGAATAGTTCTTATATTTCTTATAAGTATTCAGATTTTTTGGTTGATTTGAGGCGTAATATACTGCGGGAACACAGTGAATCTGCATCATAAAAAGGAGAAGAGTAGCGTTGAGGTAGTGTTTTTTCAATACACTTAAGGTGTGCTTGCAATACTTCGTAGTTCGCATATTTTGTTGTAGAAGTATAGTATGGATACGATACATTTTTAGAGGGGCACAGGGCGCCGATGCTCAATTGACGTCGAAGAAATAGGAAAGAGTTTGAGCGAAGTGGAGGCAAGAATTCGAAGGAAACTACGTGGAGATACGGAAGTATACTCACTAAGGGAACAGGTCATCTTTCGTCCTGGCTGCTTAGAAATGATGTTATAGAAATCGCCTACCAAGAAGATATTCACTGGATTTCAGCATAAAATCATGTGTATTCTTATATTTTTTCATAGCTTTTCATGCTTTTCAGAGCACTTCGGTTTTATATATGTGAATCTGTCCCTCAGGCGCCCCTCATTCGAGTATGGAATCTGTCTGCTAACTTTACGATGGTTTAAGATAAGTACAGCTCATGCGTATTCATTTAAAGAATGAGTGAATAGTTCCCAAGACGGACTTTCTGTTAACCTCGGCATTGTATTATTAATAGCTCGTTTTCTTTCTCAGCAATCGCCATTCAACTTACCTTTACTTCCTCAAGAAGAACACATACAACACAACGGTAGCTGATGTTTCGGCAGTATCGCTTTCTTCAAAGCCGTTTTTTTTTACCTGCCTTCCATCCAGGAAGAAGAGCCGCTCAGAGTAGCATATGGTAAGGAAGGAGTAAGTAAAGATGAATAAAGGAAGTAAAGAGTAAGGAAGTGAACGTGTGATGAATGACAATTTCGCGATTGCTGAGGAAGAAAACGAGATACCCATAATGAGTATATATTAGCGCCACGTGATAGCAGAAGAGTAAAACTAACTAGTTTAAGTAATTTGGTTTTTCTCGTATTCTTCCAGTACACTTTTAGTGTGTTTCACCAACAATTTGACTAAACTCGACGAATGAGAGCGAACGCGGTGTTGACTGAAAAAGGTTATGTGATCTTTTTTTTGAGGTGACATGAAATCCATCGACACAATGGGAACGGTGTGGTTTACAGAAGGAAAAGCTGAATTCTATGTTGGAACTAATTGCTATGTATTTCTCTATCTGTTTGACTTGTTGCTGACCTGTAAAATCAAGTTTGAATGGGAAGCAGGTTCTAGACGAAAACCATGGCATCAATATGAATGACGGTCGTAACTGTTCGTCTTTTCTGCTTCATAATGTAAGTTGAACGTCCATCTTCTATTGCTTTTAAATGCCAATGTTCAGTACTTTAAGAGAATATCAATTTTACCTATGATCCAAGGTACTCCGTTTTCCCCTGTGCATATGAAAGTTCGTCGGTTCCATAAATATGAACTATCGATATAAATAAAAAGGATAAAGCTCTCAGCGTTGATCAATCTCTCAGGGATGCGCCGTGCATTCGACTTCATTAGGTATCGTTTGGAGGTGATTGAATGCATATCTGGCCTTTACAATGACTCGGGGTGGCCTAACGATGTATCGAGCCAGTGCTGCTCTCCTCCCAGACAAGTCTGGTACCAATCTGCGGATCCCGGAGGGATGGAAGGCTTAGTGGGCCGTGGGTGCGGGGATCGATCCGACGTGTGTGTTGCAGGAGCCTACGACCACTGAGCCACACGCGCCCTATTGGTATGGTTCTTGATATTCTGTGTTAATTTGAAACTCTGAAAATTGCGGGTTGAGTTAGTATCAGTTGACTTAGTCCAGGCATCTACCAGTATGTTGTTAGCCTCTTGAGAATCGCCTTTGCCATATAAAACTGTAAAGGTGTTCTTCCCACAGTTTTCTCACATGAAAGTGCGTCATTCTAATTGTTAAAGTGGTTCAAAATCACACTAGGCACGTTGTTTATTGAGCGTATGGTCGGACAAATAGAAAAACAGTATACAGCTGTCAACGTTGATCAGTCCCTGAAGGATGTGGCATGCACTCACCTTCACTAAGCATCGTTAGAGGTGATTTGGTGAATATCTGCCCCATTCAATGACTCTATTATCGAGTTAACACTTCTATGCCCCGAGATAGGTCTGGTACCAATTTGCCCACCTCGGAGCCATGGAAGGCTTTGTTTACCTGGTCCGCGAGATCGAGCCCATTTGTACTGCAGGGGATCCCTCTAACCACTGTGCTATATGTGCCCAAGTTAAACAAATAATATGGTTTCAATTGGGCTTTCGAGTCTCTTCATCTTCAGAATTCTTTAACATCGTTCAATCCAATGTCCTGTCAGCTTTTGATCTTCAGAAAGTTATAGGTCCGCAACTAGGAGTGATTATATTTGGAAATGGAACAGTTAATTTTTCGGGAAAGCCATTATGGACGCTTTCAAGTAGATTACTGGAAGGCTGTTCCGTCTTATTTGCATTTGAATTCATATGTTTATAGCGTCTTTCTACATCAGCGTTCGCTACTAGTTCGTCAACAGCGGCCGACAATAGAGCTGACGGTTGATTCAATAATCGTGAACAAGAAGGTGAAAACGTTGACTGTAATTCGGAATCTTTCGTACCTACCTCAACGAGATCTGAAGATGAGGACGAAGGCGACAATGTCAGCAGGGGATTGTGAAACACGAAATCAGTGACACGTAGATCTTTATTAATTGCGATTGCGAAGTTAGGTGAAAGAGAAGCGTGAAAAACGCCTACTGGACAAGGAAGAAAGCACACTTTTAGGAGAATTTGATTGCTGATATTAGGGTTTCTGAGGGATTGTTCCAAACAGAGATCTACTTGTCCTATAAGTGTAGAAGGAATAGGAAAGACCTCTCACTCAGAAGTTGGAAAGAAGAGAGCTGGAATTTCAGTAAAATCATTTCCTCAACTCGTCACATTTGTCTTCTATGATAAGGGTTCGTTAGCAGAAACAAAAGAAAAAAAAGCGATGTTATAAGAGATTGGACTTCAGGTCAGGGTACAGGACATCTCAAACACGTTAGCAGGGAAAGTATCCTGTGAAGCAACACATCTGTTCAGATTGTTCCAAATTCCATCATAGCGATGGAAGATGCAAATTGTAAAGTAGATTTTTTTGTGAGCACGAAATCTTTGGGAGGATGGAAGGATAGAAGAGTTAAGAAAGCTTAATGTCTCCGAAAAGACATTGTGTGAAAAAGACATCTATGGAAGTACACAGTATAAAGGCCTTACCATTTTGCAATCAACAGTTCGATAATGCTGAATATAGATTTATACTGCTTCCAACTTTTTATGTGCAAGTACAACGGAGACATGTTACAAATCTGGCTCATACAGTGACTTACGATGGCATGCCGATGTAATAGGTCAGTGTTTTTACTCCCACCGACAAATTTAGTACCAATTTGCCCTTCGAAGGGATGGGGGGACTTGGTTTGGCCGAAGTGAATGGGCGAATCAATGGTCTCGTTTTCATTGGAGAACACCTCTAACCACTGCACACGCGCCGCATGACCAATGAAATAAATGGTGACAAAATAATTTTGACTTTCCCACAAACTCTGGAAATGTGTGGATGTAATCTACTGATGTCTTCAAATGGCCCCTGAAGTTGACAAAGGTACGTCTTCACGTGTACTCTTATTTATGACTACCTTCTCTCTCACGAAAAATCAAATCAACTGTGTGGCTGCGATCGTTAATGGGTTTTTTAATCGAATCCAGCGCCGATATTGTGATAGTTCTGCGAACTCACACTCGTCGAAATAGGTGGTCCATTTCGTGTGGGCTCGGCTACTACTGAAGAATCTGTCGTATTTTGAATATACTGACATGCTGAATGTCGGTTGTAGTTCTTTCTGAATTTCCGCGATTGCTGTGCTATTGACTTCCCAGCTCAGCACTCTACACGTTTCGGCAAATCGATATTATTGAGGAGGTCTCTAGTACTAGATCCTCTCTGCGAATGCGAATTTGGTGGAATGGCAGCGATTCATGAAATTATTGGGCTAATAAAGAAATGGTGGCTTAATTTGTTGTTACAGAACTTTTGAGCACAATTTGTCATAAATATTTGCTCCATACATTGTTGATGCATACTAGTTTATTGCTTGACTATGTATGCGCCATGTACAGTTAAATTAGGAATGATACCTTAATGATCAAGTCTAACTGTAACCACAAGGATACTGAGATATGAGCAGAACTTGGAACCGATGGCGGGCTTCGAACATGTGATTACCCTTCCCGGAAGCTCATCTGCAACCCACTGCACCAACCGAAGCCCTTGCTTTGTCTCCCTCTTAGCAAGTTTCTTTTACTGTAATGATGCTATGAAGGTATTCAGTATTTGAATTACCAACTGATACAGGCCGTATTGTCTCCCAAAAGGAGGACCATATTGGATGGGAGGAACCGGCCAACATCCGATCTGTACAAAAGAGCACTGTCGAGTGAACTTTTTCTATTCGAGCGGTGCTCTCTCAAGTGATGCTACTCCATGCGACAATGGACACTCACATCGCCGCCACGAATATCTGTGGATCATCGACTCGGATCGACGCGGCTCCGAACAAGGCGAAAACACCGAAACGTTAGCCAGATAATGGTTTTGTACCAAAATCGTTTCGGCTAAATCATTTTCAAAAGGTTATTGTTATCGAGGTTTGTTATATGTCGGTTTTTTCAAGTTTGCAGAAATTTTTTTTGACCGATAGCAGCACTGTCTCTAGTTTGTCCTCCCTTAGGACGTCCGCGCCAGTAAGTAGTATGATGACGCAGAGATTCCTAAACTGTTTAAAAAAATGATCTTAGAACAGAAAAAAATGACAGATAGAAATGAGAGAAGACAATTGACCCGAAAAAAGAGTTTAACTGCAAAGTCCCTATATAGTTGCGTAGCCTTGGCTTAACGATATTGGAATCGTTGGATTCGTTGAAGTTATATTTCGCAATATACCCTGCCATCAAAAATAGTAGGCAGTAAGCAAAAAAGGTTAAAATTGTGATATTGGAATCGTTAATTGTATGATGTCGACGAGTCCCTAGAGCGAGCAGAACCCACTGAGCTACTCTTGCACGCGACAGAGAAAAATGAAAGGTTTACAGGCTCCTGCTCGAGTCACTCGACGACCAGCGGGACTACAGGTGATACAGGGTGAATTGTATGATGTACATCTACAAATTTTTTATCTTACTCTTAGTTTATTCCTCAGCTATTTGTGGAGTCCAACAGTTCTTTCATTTCGTTTCGTCATTCCACGAAGATGTTCAGATTTGCGTATAGGTGAAAAATTTCTGTAATGATGCATCATTCACTTTTGCAACTCGAGGAGTTCTTTCATCCACTTCTTCCAAGGCTGAATTCAAGTCGATGTAGTCGATTTGATTCTGCCAAGCTGTTTATCACGAACACTCTATGGCCTTTTCTTGATTTTAGGCATATCTTCACAGATAAGTCTTGAACCAATGTGCTGACGTTCGAGGGTTATGTACGGCATGTTTGTAGCGAGAACTCAACTAACCTTTCCATTTGGAGTTTCTGTACGGGGGTTACCTAGTGAATTTGGTCGGCGGCGCGAACGGAGATAAACTCAGTTTATGTTGACGTTCATCACAAAGAACTCCGACATCTAATAGTCGAACAATGCGCTGTTCTTCTTATACAAAGTTGAGCTTGTTTCCTAAAGGATACACTTATTAAGTCCTGGTTTTCAGAACAAAAGAAAACAAAGACGTCGTTAAGCAAGTCCTAACTGCGAACACTTTTCGACGTGATACTCGTAGTCATTGGTTCCAAGTGACAAGTATTCAGCACTGGTTTGAAAGACCGTTTCGAACCACGGCATCAAGCTACCCACTACAAGAAATTTAATCAATGGTAAAAAGTAGGAATCGATGAATAAAATTTGGGTTTCGAAAGTATGAAGCTGTGTGGAAAGCATTCTGGACCGTGAGACTACTCACTTTAACAGCTTCTCTAGCACTCACAGACTGCTAAATAAGTAAGCGGTGCTGTGCCGCGCATATTACTTCCGGTTCCTCAAATGAAGAATTGTGGAGAAACCGAATTACTATGTATATGTAACTTCTTATTACATCCTTCTACATCAAAGCTAAAACAATCTCGGAAATGTCAATGAAATTCGGGACGCTAAGATTCTAAGCGGAATTTTAAGCTTTCAAATTCATTATGAAGACCATTTCAAACAAATTTTTTGTTTTGATTGAACTAATATTAGAATTCGATGAACGAGCACGCGGGGTAGAATCAAGTGGTTATCATATGTACACATCATATGTAGGCAACACATAAGATTCATCGGTAGGCCACCGCGAGTCATTGTAAAGGTCTGATATGCATTAAGTCACCTCGCATGGCTCATGCCTCAGGGATTGATCAACGCCGAGAGCTTTATCCTTATTAATCCTTTTATGTAGGGAATAGAAATATTTGGAGCTGAGCTGCTTGTTCTTGGATGAGAACTGCTTTTTTGCTTCGTGAGAACTGCTCTTCGTCTAGAATACGTTACACTCGTTAATCTGATATTGTTTTCACGGTTTTTTTAAAAGTATTATAGACATTAATAGCAGACGATCTATACGTCTATCTGCCTATTTTCTTCTTTTTTTTGAAGAGGTAATTTGTAAGTGAAAAGGCGAAATAGATGAAAAGATCTTCACATTTTTTTTCATATTACAGGGCCCATCCTCACATTACTTGATACTTGATACTTGAACGGCCCGTCTTCACTGGTTGTGCGGTCCCCCAGCATACTCACTATTTTTCGGAGATTTGCTGGTTAAGCTATTATGGTCCCCTGGAGTCCCGAGGTCAGCCTGGCCAAAGTCTGCCCCCAGATCGTCACCACGACAGGGCAGTCGCAACCCTTGTGGATCACAGGGAGATTAACCACCATGCGACTTTGATACCAGGACGGTGGCGGATCCTGGTATTGGTTTACTCTTAGCCAAGCCTTCCCGATGGAAACGCCGGACTCCTTCTCAGCTTGGGAGACCCTGCCAGGGGATGAATCCCCCTGCTGTACGTCGCAGTCGGACACCCAGGTACACCTCCCAGCCACGATGAGGCGGTAAACCGTTGGGAGGAGCTCAGCAATATAAACAAATGTCACAATATTCACCGTTATGTTGTTATGTCAATCTTTTCTTAAAATCGAATTCATTGATGCCATTTTAAGGAGGTTCCTAAATTGTAGAGGCATTACATAAAAAGTCGCGTTCGATAAATGGTGGCGGTGAGCTCGTTTCTGCTTGTTACTGTTTTTGCTGTGACGTCCTTAAAACGTCGCCGTCGCAACTGTCGCAGTCGTTGTCTGCGTCGTCTGCGTCGTTGGTGTCGCCGTATTCGTCTTGTTGTTTTCCTACAACTTGACGATGAGAGACGTTCATCGTGAAATGTTGCTGAGGATCGAGTTGCAGACGCGAAGTTACCCGATGACATGTAGAACGATTCGAAGAGATGACAGACGGGTGACGAGGTGTACAAAATGGTGGAACACGTAGACCAGTTAGAGCTGGATATAAGAGGCCCGCCAACTAGCCGCCGATGTCTAATCGCCTCTTTCGAAACCCGCTTTCTACGTCGTATGGGTGTACATCAATCCTATGAAGGTGTATGTGCATGAAATACGTGTATAAGTATATATTTATGTCAGTATACATGCGAATGTGTCTGTGTATATGTATGTCCGTTTGAATATATATCTATGTATGTGTGTTCCCATTGCCTCTATATATTCACTAAGTTGTTTAAGCCACGAGAAGTTGATCATACGGTATTCTGTGGGTGATTTTGTCTTCAAAACCTTTCTTTCCTAATCTATAAGTCTATCAGTTTGTGCCTAAGATAACAGCGCTTTTTTAAGGGATAGATGTATTTCTTAGCATCTGTTGCATGTGATCAATGTCATGGGTGTTTTTTCTATGCTTAATTTTGTGTACAATAACAAAAGTGATTTGGTGAAATTCCTATGGATGTTACGAACAAAGAAGGTTCTTAGAAATGTCCTAGTGGAAACCCAATTTAACTTTGCATCAGAGATTTTCCCCAAATTGATTATTAGTTTTTCTAGAACTACGGAATATTTTTTATCTGAGGCAGTTCTGTCAAAGTGTTTATTAACGACTTAAAAATCGAAGTGGAATCAGGTTTTGCTTGTGGATTTTGTAAGCTTCATAGGAGTTTATTTTTTCCAATATTTTTTGTTTGATATGGTAGGATAAGTGTTTTTGCCGGCCATTTGTGCTTACGTTGTTGTTCTGTTGACTTAGTAAGTGGCGTATTAGTGTACCCCTCCAGGCCCTGAAGAAGGCGATTCTTCCGAAACGTCACCTACGGTTGTGTTGCATGTGTGTTATTGTATGGAAGTAAACGTATGCTGTTTAACAACCTCGCGATTGCTGTTGTTCTGATTAAAATACTCACCTTTATGATGCTGAGATATTTGCAAAACTCAGTACCGCAGGTGTCTGCGGTGGGGGAACGAACGCGCTATTGTCCTTTCCGTGGAGTAACGCGTTCACCACCACACCATGTGGGTCCTTCGTTTCGTCTGTCTCTCAGCTAGTGGTCAACATCATTGGGGTTGTATCACACATAATAACCTGCTGTCAAACATTGTAATAGCCAGTAAATAAAAAGTTAAAAATTGTGATTTCGACTACAGCCCCCTTTATGTTTTTTGATTGCCTTATTTGCTAGTTTCTAGAAATATTTCTGGTACATTAAGATTACCAGAATTTGAGAAAATCTTGTGGAAGCCTAGGAAGAAAAAAATGCTGTATACTGCAAATTTGTTCGTTTTGAAACGGAATAGTCAAAACACTTGAGTGCTTCGTCACTGACACTGTTCGATTGCAGTACGCAGAAAAAACGTTTGAAAAAAACTTCCCGCTTAGTATTCGTCTTCAGAGGGAGTTTTTTTTCAAGTCCCAGTAGTTTCACGTTTGAGTTCGTCGTTTTAATCCGAAGTTTTCACGTCCAAATCTAAAAAAACGAGTATTTTCTTCCAGGTGAGTTGATGTCCGGAAAAGAAGAGGAACGCCCATCGCTTCGACCGGTCGCATTCGCGGCTGTCGTCTTTTTCGACAGTGGCACTGACGAGCTGTCTTCTTACGTTCCCGATGATCCTTCATTATGTGCAAACACTGGAATCACAAGTGCAACTAGATTTGGAATACTGCCAAGTGAGAGCGATTATCTTACGAAAATGTTAAAAAAAATGAGAATCAAAGAGCGACTAAAAAAAATGATGGAAAAGGGCATTAGATGGTGACAAGCGGATTTTGTTGAACATGAAACGTTCTACTGAGAAAGAAATCCTTATTACCACAGTCTTCATAGAAAGGAAATACTGAGGTTACTTTGAAGCGAGTAAAAATAACTGCACAGCTTCCAATTGAAAGAAAAACTATTATAGCAAAGAAGAAGCTTTAGGGTATTTAGGTAGATGTAATTACCATAATATCTTTTTTCTTGGCTTTGTCTAAATGGTGAAAAAGCTCTGAAGGGAAAATGATAGTAATGACAATAATAATGAAAGTAATATCAATAATAACAATAATAATAATAATAATAATAACAGTAATAGTGATAATAATAGGACTGAGCGACTAAGTTCAGCTGCGACCTTCGAAACGAACAGCTGATCCACAAAAAATTTTTCATTCAGAAACCAATAGCTTGCAGTAAATTTTCAAAATACGAAATTTTAAAATCTTTCTTGCTTTCTCATTGCCACATCCATGCGAGGTCAAAAACTTGACGCCATATAAGTACTGATCGCCTTTTTACATTTGCGATGTTGCAAGTGGACTTCTACTCATCCGCGGATGCAAATCGGCCGGTATGAATTGAGTTCTACTCGTATTTATTCCCATGTTTTACTTTTTCGCAACGAGACTGTGGTTTTTGGTATTGCGGCTTCCCCACCACCCATAAGACATTTTACTTGGACAAGCCTAGAAAGGCCATTTTCTACAAGTTGTAATTTGCAAAAGTATTTTTTTCATACCACTCTGCTTCCCTTTTTATAGAGACTACAACTGTTGAAAAAAAGTACTAGGATATCACATTATTGCTAGAGGGAGTACGCCGACTCTTCATTGTGCTTTTAAACAGTGCGTTATTGAGTACACATCAGGTTCACTATTCAATTATGTCCAAACATTCGTGGATATAAAAAAGGCTGAAAAAATTGAGCTCTGCTCAACATAGCTTAGTGAGGTAACCTACTAAATGCTAATGATGCTGTGGTGGGATTATCGGCTAGCCATAATTCTATACACTCAAGAGATGGTAATGTTTCAAAATCGTAATGTAATGGATGCGTGGACATGTGGTGCGTTGGTCATAGAAATAAACAGTGGAATTATGCAGAAAAACCGAACTATAAGAGGAACAATACAAGAAAACGCGGATGGATATGCTTCATGGCTGAAAGTATTGGACAGTACGAGTCAACTTAAATTCACAGCGCTTGTGGAACAAAATATTACTCGTTGTGAAATATATGTGTAATATGTAACTAGGGAGGCATTGATCATGTACTGTAACTCTTAAACTCTTCACTTACAATCGCGGCTTTTGTTATACTGGTCATTACGTTGGAAAATTTTTCTCCGGTGGCCTGCAGTTATCATAAGGGCAACTTTGTTCACATAGTCAAGAAAAACCCAGGTTTCTTCGTCGTCCAGAAATATTTTGCGGAACTGCGAAAGAAATTCGAAGATCGGTACGTCCTTTATTTGGCATCATTTCATGGTAAATCATAAGGAACTTTGAATCGTTTCCAGTGAATCTTTTTATTCGATTTCCACACTTGAAAGGTGTTCTGTTGCTTCAGACTTTGGTGCGAGCTGCTAAACATTTTCTTTGCCCTCTTTAAAGTTTCCGAATTGTCATTGGGGAACACATGGTTGTCTGACAAAATACTTCATTCAGTAGCATTCATTCATTTCACGCAACTCGACGTGGCACGGAAAAGGAATATATATACTGGTCGATTTTCTATATCCCTGGCACTTTAATGTGTTTCGCAAGTATTGATTAATGAGAACCACTAGAGTCAACAGTGTTTTAGGTCCGTGCACGTGACATGTGGAAAGAAATGTTGAACATCGAAACCGGTGGCAAACGTGATGTAGCGAAGTTGGCCGACATTGTGATGAGTCAAAGAAGACTTGAGAAAAGGTTTTTTTGCATCTCGAAGAAATGCAGCATTCCGAATCAAATACCAGCAACGCAGCAGATCTTCCTTAGAACGACTCGTTTTTAGCATTTTCACTGAGCTTTTTGTAAAAAATTAATGCGGAGATGAAGACTTTCAGGGACACTCTTGCCGATTTTTGGGCACGGCGCCTTCACGACCAAGAACTTCGCGACGAACCGGTTGGATACGAGGGTGGCACGGCAGGTGTCGAATCATCCACACAGGGTGGCGGAACACTGGGATGTAAGCATGTTTTAGACAGTATTCATTCTATTACCCAGAGTATTTACTGTTAGTGCTGAATTTATGAAAAAAATATGTAGTGACTTTCTTAGCCGTAAAGCTTACATTCACTTTCTAATAGCCTTTTTAAAGGTTGCACATGCAATCGTGGAGCACCAGGACCACCTGGAGATCCTGGAAGAGACGGAATAGATGGAATAGATGGAATGCCAGGTGACATTGGACAACCTGGCTTGCCAGCTCCACCTGGTCCGGAACCGATGTCATTATTCCCACCACAATGCCCATGCGAAGCACCGCCAGGTGATCCTGGACCGAAAGGGCAGCAAGGTCCGGATGGTCCTCCTGGACCACCAGGTGCTCCTGGAGAAGACGGAAAGCCAGGAGATCAAGGACCACGCGGAAATCCCGGCATGCCTGGGCCTCCCGGGCCCACAGGCCGACCTGGTCCACCAGGTGAACCCGGAACAGTACAAGACTGAAATGGGTCCACCTGGCCGCCCTGGCGCACCTGGTCGTCCTGGACCACCAGGACAACCCGGTGCCCCCGGAGAACCTGGTGGTGACGGTCAACCTGGTGCCCAAGGACCACCAGGTATGCCTGGAGTGCCTGGGCAGCCAGGTGTTAATGGACCGCCCGGACAGCCTGGACCAACTGGAGACAGTGGTGCACCAGGATCGTGTGATCATTGTCCACCGGCAAGACTCGCTCCAGGTTATTGAAAAATTTAAGGAAGTGTGAAAACAGGTTTCGACTTTTCTGATGTTTTTTAAAGTTGTTTTTTAATTCAAAAACACCTTGAGAGAATTCTTGAGTCGAAATAGATGCTGGCATAAATCTTTGACTACAATGTTGGCTGTTTATTTTTTATTTACTACCTCTTATTATTTTTTTATGGCAGTGTATGATGGGAAATACATCCAGTATGGTGCTGAGATATTTGCAAAACTTGGGCGTGGGAGACAGTGAGGGTAATCAGGGGTTCGAATCTGGTGTGGGGTCTAAGTCTTGTGAATACACTGTAAAGCATTCATTCGTCTATTGAAGCACAAAGATTGTACTTCCACCGACTACTTGTGAAGTGCTATTAATGCAAATCTCACACTGAGATATGAAATTCACAGAAACGGATTAACTGGAAGTGTAAGATGTAATCATTGTAATGGATTGAAAGGGAATGAACGCAGAGAAAAATCGACTATGGATTCGCTAACAGAGGGTACGAATTATGAGCACTTTCCTGTTTTCGCTTCCTATTAAATTAGTGCTTTTATTGTATACTTAGTCTCACCCATGCATTAACACTTTGGGTCCGATGTGAATTGATTTCCACTCACATGGTGCGAAAATACTAGCTGATTTCAGCTTCAAACTAGTGTATCTCAACTAAAGTGAACTTTATCGATTACACCGAAAGGATTGGACTTTGCAAGTGTTTGCCTACAGGTTGAAAACTAAATTGTTTTACTACGATGAATTTCTGATTTTCTAGAAACCTTTAAACACATTCTGTGTCCTTTTTTTCCTAGAGAGCTTGTGTTTTGCAAATGAAAGCGGTTGGATCACAGGTATTTCGATTACTTCTAGAGTGCGATACCATCTCAAATTTGACGTTAGTTTTTTTGGATACGGGGATATCGCTTGCAACTCTGAACATTCGAATTTTGTCCTCATTTCTTTTCGAAGTTATAATTTTAAAGAACCTACTCTTCTAAACAGAACAAGGTCTCTTGTATAAGCCGTTCACATTTTCAACTCTTCAAATCGTTTAGTTATCGAACGTTCATTAGCAGTTTGCGAAAAGCCAGAAAATGGCCCTTAAATGTTAATGAGTGAGGATAGTTCCACCTACGTAGATTGTGCGTTCTTGCTTTAAGCAATACAGAAGGATATCCAAGCTTGGAAGAAAGCCAGTAATGCTTAGATGTAGAATTTAACAGACGACAAATGTATACTTTCACTGACAAGCTAGCACAAGATTGATAAAAAAACTTTATTCGGCTTATGTTTCGACGCTTCCGCCTTTATTGGAGCCAAACAAGGCGCGAAACGTTAACAGAACAAAGTTTGTTTTGTCAATCTCGTGCTAGCTTGTCAGTGAAAGAGAAGCAACATATGGTTATTCCAGCCCCTAACGTAGAAGCCAGTGAATTAAAGTGAGTATTTAGTTCTAAAAAGCGGTACGGCAAGCTTTCTCAAGTTCAAGATCCAGTCACTATGAGATACCCAAATGACCCTGGAAAAAATTCGCGTACTTAATGATTTTTCGTTTTCTCACACGACACCGCTTTCAAATGAAATTCAAAAAACTCGTTTCCAAATCTGCAATACTTGCAGGGTAGAGTGGCACAAATAAGGGACAAAGGATAAAGCTCTCGGCTTGATCAATCCCAGAGGGATGCGCCATGCATTCGACTTCATTAAGCATTGTTGGAGGTGATTGAATGCATATCTGGCCTTTACAATGACTAGCGGTTGCCCATCCATGTATCGAGCCAGTGTTGCTATCTTCCCAGACAAGTCTGGTACCACTTTGCCGACCCAGGAGGGATCGAAGGCTTGGTGGGCCATGGGCGCGGGGTCGATTCCACATGTATGTCGCAGTGGCGCCTCCAGCCACTGTGCCACACGCGCCAGATATGGCACAAATGTTATGTGGAGTGATGAGGGTAATAAAAATGTCTACGTATTTGCTGCACTTCATTTGCTTTTGCATTAATTATCGTTCTTAAAAAAGATGACTTTACACTACATGATGCATCTGTTGCTTTAAGCAGTGATGGCACAGAAACTTATAGATGTCTCTACTATAAAAACCGACTTTCGTTTAACCTCGGTGTGACCAATCAATATGTAACAAGCTCTTAATCGTCTAATGTTTCGAAGGTTTCGTCTTCATCAGCGTCGATGATCCGAGTCGATGGCCCATAGTTGTTCGTGTTCTTGTGATGGCGTCTTCGCCGCGAATCGAACTGGATCATCGTAAGTGGAGAACTTACTCGAACGAGCCATACTCACTCGGTAATGCTCTTTTTTAATTGTGACTGCCCTGTGATAACGACTTGCTTTTTCGGAAAATCCACCTTGGAGAAGTCGGCATCATTATCAGCTAGTATAAAGCATAGCGATGTAAGATTACTTATCAACCTCGTATAAGCTTATCAAAGAAAGACTACATATTGATTGGTCACACCGAACATAAGGGAAAATTGGTCTTCAAATATCTTTATGTCTTGCACTATCCTACCCCTGCATCCCCCAAGCATAGCAAGACTGCCATTTCTCCGGAGTTGCCAAATTGGCACCAGAGCAGATCGAGGAGATAACCCCTCTAACTTCATATATTTGCAAACCACCAAGGTCATTGCTTAGGCGAGATATGCATTCAATTTTAATTCGATCTAACGTATCGGCACCTTCGAGACTAGTAAGTCCAACATCACAATGGCGAAGTGCAGTGGACAGAATCGCTGCGGTTCACGATTAACCATAAATACGCAGTGGTATGATTCAGAAAAAGAAAAAAACCTTTTTTAATAATGTTGACGTCCGATTCGAACAACGGTGAACACCGTGGCAATCAGGGCGAGGAATTAGACCCAAAACAACCCACTCGTCATTCCACCTGGTCAGAGATGTTAATGGTTGGCAAATATATCCTTATGAAGCTTATTACTCTATATTTCACGAAACTGGTGAAGATGGTGGCCAAAGCGGCTTTTGTCAGCTTGTTGACTAAATAATTTTATTCGGCATCCTACGACAACTAACACACACTCCGACTAAAACTTTGCTTTAGATTGCCTTTAACCATTAATTTTGAATGTTCTCAATATTCGGGATAACCAAATGTTTTTCGGGTATGAGGTTTTTCCGCTAGTTAGTCCTTCACTAATAATAAAGCGTTGAACCTCTCTCACAAACTTCCATCTGTTCAAAAACGACCACATTCATCGACATGTTCATTTTCTAAAGGCGATAGCATGCATTGCATTCGGATTTTTATATCTTTTTCGTATATCTAAATGACGTCTGCTAGGAACGGCGTCTTAAATATCCTCCGTTATTTATGTTGCTTCTGTGGCGGCACTGGGTTCACTCCCTCTTTCACAGCTCCCTTCACGACATCATCAACGCCTTCTTTTTCAAATTTTTCCTTGTCCTTTCGTGCTTTTTTCAGTTTCACCGTTCGCTTATGACTTCGTTCAGTGAACTCTTCTATTAAGCTAGCCAGTTTTTCCAAGGTATCATCTTCTTCAGAACGCGACTGAAAAAAAAAGAAACTGAACGAAGTCCTCGCACACAAACTTTGTGTCACCAATACAGTGGGATGAAACTACTCATATTTTGCTGTTATCTGATAGACGACCACAAGATGAGTGGTATAAAATGATGATATGTAAATATATATACATACATGTATATACAATCTGCTTTTTAGTGGATTACCTGCGCTGTCCGACGTCCCAGGTTTCTCCGTCGAACATGCCTAATGTTCGGAATGTCTAATGCCATGTCTTCGATTCAGTCGAGATAGAAGCAATCTTGGAATCCCTGAATAGTCAATGAGCCCCTACTCAGTACATAAAGATTCCTCGTGAGCTGTACAAAAAATTTCACAACCAAGATGTCACCATTCTACAAAGATATTAACATCGACGTCAAAAGAGGACTCAGGCAAGGCGATACTATCTCGCCAAAATTGTTTACCGCCGTCCTACAGGACGTCATGCGAATATTGGAATGGGACAATATGGGAGTGAAAACCGATGGTTTGCAGTTACATCACCTTCGCTTTGCTGATGACGTCGTCTTTATATCACCGAACCTTAGTCAAGTGCAACGTATTCTAGCTGACTTTGATAAAGGCTGTGGAAAGATTGGTCTTCGACTAAATCTCGCAAAAAACGATGTTGATGAAGAACGGATTGGTTTTTGTATGCCCCATTCACGCTCAACGGAACGAATATCTCCGAATGCTCCCAGTTGTGTCTATCTGGGAAGGGAAATCGACATGTTGAACGACTTAGCTCTAGCGCTGAGCAGAAGGGAAACGAGCGGCTTGGGGAAGCTTTCAAGAGCATCGAGGATTCAGTGAAGAGAACAAGGAACACCCTACTCCTTGCCCACCTTTTCGACTAAACGGTACTTCCTGCCCTACGTATTCGTCAGAAACTTGGTCGCTGCGGAAGCGGGATGAAAAGATCATTCTACCTCGTCGAAAAGCGCTGTCGAAAGGGCGATGCTAGGAGTATCCCGTTCCACACAAGTAAGGGAAGGGATCCGAAGCTCCGATCTGCATCGACGGTCAAAAATCAAAGATGCCGCTCTGTACGCCAAACAATCGAAGATAAGTTGGGCCGGACACGTAATGCGTATTAATGACAGCCGATGGACAGGGAGCCGTTAGTGACTGGATTTCTCGGGATGTCAAACGTACTGCAGGGAAGACCACTGACCCGATGGTCAGAGTTCTTCACAAAGAGCCTTGAAGAAAGATATGATGCTCGACGAGTCCCTAGAGCCAGCAGAACCCATTAGGCTACTCTTGCACGCGACAAGGAAAAATGGAAGACTTACTGGCGTCCGCTCGGGTCACTCGACGATCTACGTGACTACTGGTGATACAGGTGACAGGTGATGTACGAAAGTGCACCAACGCAGGCATGAATTAATATGGCTAGTAATCAACGAGTTTAAGTTTTAGGTGACCGCAGCTTCTTTCATTGCCGCGGAGACATGTGGGAAAACAAGAATGTCAGAAGCTATTTCAAACGTTAGCTTTAAATGTTGAGTCAGTATTGTTACATCCTATCCTATAGCTTAACGTTTTTTTTGAACGAAGTTTTTTTTGAAGAGGCTTGTCATGACACTGGCTTATGGAATCGAGCTTTCTCTTACTGGTATTTACAACCAGAGTCTATGGGAAGGCTCATCGGTTGTGGGGTTTTTATTTCTCTAGAAATGATACGAAATCTACTTTTTTCAATAATGTTTGAAAAAAGTTGCAGCAACCTGATTACTTGTCACTGCCTTCTTTAATTCAGGGTTTTGGTCGTGTTATCGCACCAAGATTGATACCAGCGAATGTTCCTCGCTCTGTTGGCGACTTTACTAATGGTGTGAGAAATACGTCAGATACTTGCTCTTCTTCTTCATGGCCACCTGTGCGATCCCATCAACATTCATCTTCTAATTCTCATCATATTGCAGCAGTATCATCACTGTCGAATGATAATGGCACAGCTCCACTCAAAGTGGGTTCTCAAGGTTTCTCGTGCTTTTTTTCAACAATTTATGAATTCCAATTCTATTTCTAATGGACATAAATGTGTTTAGCGTCGTACAGCTGCTATTTGCCCCGATATAATAACGTTGAGTGACGACGAACCTGATTCATCAGATGCTAAGCGGCCACCCATGCAACTACCTAATGCAGTGGCAAAACACCAGTCTGCATCCAGTAGTGGCTTGAGATCCAAGGCATATTTCCATTCCATTGTACTTGTTTATTTTTTATTCTTGTTCGTTTGTTAAAAGGCCATTAGAGATGTGTCATGAATCAATGGCAACACCTCAAATTCAGTCACAGCATGGATTGCATACGAACGGAATGGTAGATAGTGTTATTAATAATTCTATAACACGTTATTGGACGACTTGTATTGTGTATATTTCGTCAGTTTCTTCAACAGCGTGCTTTTATTCTAGAAGTGGTTCTGCCTGGACTGTGCTACTGCACAAGTGGACGAAGCAGAGGCAGTGGAACACTGTTTCAGTGAGCATGTGAAAGTGGCTGAAGAAGAAGCTATTACGTAAGGCATTTGTTACGCTTTCATTCTTGGCTGTGAGCACGCGCAAATTTGTTATAGGAATATTGTTTCGACCAGTTCATTACCATCTTCGTTGTCTATTTCCGAAATGTCGTCAGCCGCTAAGCACTACATAAAGTCTTCGACTTCATCGCAATAAGATGCATAGGGTGGAGACAACATGTTCTTCGGCGTAAGTCTTTGGACACCCGTTTGGAATTGTTGTTGTTTCCAGTACGAAGAGTGCTTGGATACCCGTGTATTGGCACTGAAACACTTTTATTTTTCGACTGGACTTTTTACCTTTATTCCAATTAGTTGTCATAGTTGCTTTTATTTTCGCATTGAAGATCCTAAAGGCACCACATGTATCATCCGTATTCGTTTTTAATTGTCAAGTGGCCAGAAGGACAACCGTTATAATCTCCATTTTTCCCGTCGCATTAGCTGCACTGTAGCATCTCGTCGCTTCAAATCGTAGACAGCTTAACAGTTTTCGTATGAGCGCTTTATTTTCGCTGTTTTTCGCCAAAACATGTCCACAGAAGGCTAGTGGGGCTCTGCCATATAAAAGAACATAGACTGCAGGTCTCTTAATGAGCCACTTTTTAGTGCGCGTTTGGTCGCCCGACGCAATTGAAAGAGACCCACAACATGCGCGTCGCTCATCGATTCCATATAGTGTATCTTTGACAGTATTACTCGGATACTTGGATACCTGGATGCACATCGTCATGATTGTGCGGGTTCCAGCATAATTTCCACTTTCTCGGAGTTTTGCAGGCTTAGACATCTTGGTTCCCTGAAGTCTCGAAGTCAGCCTGGCCAAAGTCTATCCGAGTTAGTCACCAGCACAGGCACTCGCCGCTCTTGTGAAACAGGGTTAGACCTGCTACCATGCTGATAGTGTGATACAAGGACGGTAGTGGGTCCTGATATTGGTTTACTCTTAGCTGGCGGGCTCGTCCCTCTCACCCTGGACGCCCCTGCTGAGGGGATGAATCCCACCGCTCTCCATCGCAGCAAGGACAACCTCCCAGACATGATAAGTCGGTTAACCGTTGGAAGGCTTTCACAGTATACAAAATTTTTCACTTCGTCATGCTTAAATATGTGTTGCATCGTGGACGAGATTTTTTTCATTTTACACATGAAATAAAAATTTGTGTGAGGGAAGCAGTGATGTAGAGGACACGTTACATTCAAAAGGGAAGGAGAAAATATATTTGAATAAGTGACAAGAAAGCATGAGATAGCCGGACGATATTACAAAAAACATGAAAACTGGGTATATGTGGACGGGGTGCATTTCGTCTTAAACTGGCACGATGGACTGTATGCATTGAGTTCAATATGAACGACGGATGAAGAAAGACTATAAGTAGTGCTGATGGCAAAAAAGATCGATAGAACTACCTGAGAGACAGGCGAAACGAAGGACACGCACGGTGTGGTGGTGAACGCGTTACTCCCCGGAAAGGACAATAGCGCGTTCGTTCCCCACCGCGGACACCTGCGGTCCGGAGTTTTTCAAATATCTCAGCATCCACTTCGCAATATATACCCTTCCGTTACAAAGAGTAGGCAGCAAATAATAACTTAAAACTATATGTAGTCTTAGATGTGCTAAGAATCTTGAACCTTGAAGTATTTATTCCATTATCCAGTTGTTTCTTCAGTCGCTTCATCTCCTGGGAATTTCAAATTCTAATTACCTTAAAGCTTAGTGGTAAACGCCAGCTATTTTGTTTCAGCATATGCGGGTTTCGGACTTGTTCACCGTTAGCTAAGGCATGTTAGCGATTGTGAGACACATGTTTCGAACAACCACCACTTGGTGCAAGAAAAGGAAACTAAGGGATTAATCGCGCGACTTGGCTCGGCGAATAGCCACCTCCAATGGGCAACGAAATAGTAGCCGCATGAGCGAAATTTTGAAGGACAGCGATGTCCAAAACGAATGATTTGGCACAAAGAATATTCCGTTTAGACTGCCTTTCATAAAATGTGTGATAATGACGATGCAAACAATGTTGTTGTGCTTCCACACACTGTTTTTAACAACTCAGAAACAAAATTTCGCTAAGCGTTTCAACAACAGGTGGGGCTTTAAATTATTGAACAGGCACAAAGTTGTTGTAAAATTTTAATTCCATCCAACGTTTCGGCGTCTTCGCGACCAATAAGTCCAACATCGCAATGGCGAACTACTGTGGACGGAATCGTTGCGGTTCACCATTAACCATAGATACACAGTGATGTTTCAGAAAAAAGGAAAAAAATCCCTTTTTTTTAATAATGTTGACGTAAGATTCGAACAACGGAGAACACCGTAGCAATCAGGCGAGGAATTAGGCCCACAGCAACCCACTTGACATTTCATCTGATCAGAGATGTTAATGGTTGGCAAATATATCCTTACGAAGCTTCTTATTCTACATTTCACGGAATTGGTGGAGATGATGGCCAAAGCGACTTTTGTCAGCTTGTTGACTAAATAATTTTATTCGGCATCCTACGACACCTAACACACGCTCCGACTAAAACTTTGCTTTAAATTGCCTTTAACAATTAATTTTGAATGTTCTCAATCTTCGGGATAACCAAATGTTTTTCGGGTGTGAGGTTTTCCGCTAGGTAGTCCTTCACTAATAAGAAAGCGTTGAACCTCTCTCACAAACTTCCATCTGTTCAAAAACGACCACATTCATCGACATGTTCATTTTCTAAAGGCGATAGCATGCATTGCATTCGGATTTTATATCTTTTTCGTATATCTAAATGACGTCTGCTAGGAACGGCGTCTTAAATATCCTCCGTTATTTATGTTGCTTCTGCGGCGGCACTGGGTTCACTCCCTCTTTCACAGCTCGTTTCACGACATCATCAACGCCTTCTTTTTCAATTTTTTTTCCTTGTCCTTTCGTGCTTTTTTTCAGTTTCACCGTTCGCTTATGACTTCGTTCAGTGAGCTCTTCTATTAAGCTAGCCAGTTTTTCCAAGGTATCATCTTCTTCAAAACGCGACTGAAAAAAAAAGAAACTGAACGAAGTCCTCGCACACAAACTTTGTGTCACCAATACAGTGGGATGAAACTACTCATATTTTGCTGTTATCTGATAGACGACCACAAGATGAGTGGTATAAAATGATGATATGTAAATATATATACATACATGTATATACAATCTGCTTTTTAGTGGATTACCTGCGCTGTCCGACGTCCCAGGTTTCTCCGTCGAACATGCCTAATTCCATGTGACACTGTAAAACCGCAACAGAAATAGAAACGGACCCTGAAATATATTTTATAGGAAACCTTGAAATTCACTATGTAGCTTCCGTAAATTGAAGAAATTCCGTAGAGCCCTGCGAAGCGAAGCACGAAATTGGCTAGTTGTGGGTGACCTGTCCGAACTTGTATTTTAAGGCGAAATGTTTTAACAAGATGACTCACCAGTAGTACGCCACTTGCCGGGATAGTGCAGCAGGACCGATTGAATCACCACTGCTGCTTTTCATATGCTTATAGAAATGTTGAGAATGACTTGGAAGTTATTCTCACCACTTATATATAGCCTGGAGATAAACAAGTTATTATCTTTGGACAATCACTATCAACAGTAAATGCACTGTATAAAAGAGCACTACCGAGTAAGCAACACCTACCGATTTCTATAAGTTGATTACGTATTGAAATGCCACCGAGGACTCTACGACACCAGCTAGTTCGTATCCGCCTGTACGACGCACAACGCAAAATTGCACAGTTTGAACCATCGGTGGCGGCGGTGATTGCATGAGGTCGGGCACAGTTTATCTGATCTCCTGTAAAGCGTGCGGAGCGGTATACATTGGCCAAATGGGTGGACCACTCTGCGTTTTTCTAAAAGAACACCTAGTCGTTAAACTTAGACCTCCTTATCAAACCCCTCAAGTCCATTTACTTCCCCGTGTTTAGCGTTTTCCACCTTGCTGAGCTCTAAACGTGGAGGCTGCTTATACCCACGGGCGGGTGGCTTGCCATTTACTCCTAAGGTATACAAATACCTTGTTTGTTGGAGATAACTTTTGACTACCTCCCATGTACTTCGCAGTCACTTATTTGCAGACTTTTTGGCGGTATAGACCCGTGGAATAAAATCCTCTTATAAACACATCTTGGCTTTCGAATGACATATTGCCATTGTTAATCATCAACACGTCCAATTAACAAAGTTTTACTGAAAGTGGTTATTTTACGTAATCATTCCTGAAGTACGGTAGGTACCTTAGTAGAATAACTTGAATACTTGGAAACTTGGATGCACCATCTTCACGAGTAGTGTGAATTGCTGCAATCGCCGTCCGTGGCGGTGACTTGATTCCGGAATGGTGGTAGGTCAGAGTCTCATGCCGTGGTCTTAATTGTCCTAATTTGTAGAACAACCGAGGCTGCGGGTAAACCTTTCTAGTAGAGTAACATCGGCAGTTTTGAGAGCACTAAGCAAAAACCCTGATATGGAATAATTTCGTAATCTAGAGTTTTAAGGCTAAAGTCGGGATGCTTTGCTCCTATTTCTACTTTATAAGCTGTTATGGGTCGAATAGGGCGCGTATGGCACGATGGTTGGAAGCGCCACTGCGACGCACACGTGGAATCGATCCTCGCGCCCAGGGCCCACTAAGCCTTCTATCCCTCCGGAGTCGGCAAATTGGTACCAGACTTGTCTGGGAGGATAGCAGCATTGGTCGATTCATCGGCAGGCCACCGTCAGTCATCGTAAAGGCCAGATGTGCAATCAATCACATCCAACGATACTTAATGAAGTAGAATGCATGGCGCATCCCTAAGTGATTGATCAACGCCGAGATCTTGATTTTTATAAGTCCTATTTACATTTATGATAAGAGTAGAGCGCGAGGAAAAGGATATTCAACAATAACCGCCACTGTAAACTGTATTTTTTACTATGTTAACCTTTTTATTTACTGCCTACAATGATTTTTTAACCGCTGAGAGACAGGCGAAACGAAGGACCCGCATGGTGTGGTGGTGAACGCGTTACTCCCCGGATAGGGACAATAGCGCCTTCGTTCCCCAGCGCAGACACCTGCGGTCCGGAACTTCGCAAATATCTCAGCATCATCTTAGTTGTATTTTTTACTAATTTTGGCTACTTTGTACCACCTTTTGTTCACTAAATATGCTTTGTTTTTTTTGTATTTATTTTACTATGACTCTCAAAAATTTGAACATAGGAACCACAATGTTAACTTTTATTTACCGCCCATAATAATTTTTCAGGGCACGGTATTACGTGTGAAACAACCACAATGATGCTGAGGTAATTGCAAAACTCCGCAGCGCAGATGTCTGCGGTGGGGAACGAATGCGCTGTTACCCTTTCCACAGCTGACGCGTTCACCACCACACCATGCGAGTCCTTCGTTTAGCCTGTCTCTCAGCTAGTTCTACCTAGCTAGTAAAAGTTAACATTGTGATTTCAACTACAGCGTCAGCTTGAGTGGATTCGTTGCTGATTTGCGGTCCACAGATGAATCCCGCTGACGGGTGACTGCTGATGGCGCTGATCGATAGAAGTAGCTGAGAAGCAGGCGAAACGAAGGACCCGCATGGTGTGGTGGTGTACGCGTTGGCCCCGAAAAGGGTAATAGCGCGTTCGTTGCCCACCACAGACACCTACGGTCCGGAGTTTTGCAAATATAGGAATCATAATTCGTTTTTGAAGCGAATTAGTTTTTTAACTACATAACACCATTAGTCCATGACACCCTGTATCGAAACTGTGGTGTCCAAAGCGATTTGGGCCAGGCGACAGGACGACGCCACAGTGCGCATATTCAGTTTAGCGGGTTACAAGACTTTTTTTTCCACCCTATGTATACCGATTCCATAGCTAATACAAACCAGATGAAAGTTGTACAACTGAGATCAGAAAATCCATTTTCTACACTTTATACTACACAGAAAATCCTGTAGGACGAATTTATTCTGCGGAACCAAACAGACCCTAAATTACGACATTTCGAGAAACACACCACATAGAAGGAAATAAGAAATCGAGGTTACTTCATAGATGACCTGGTAAGTCGGACAGTATTACGCTTCCATGTGAATTCTGTGCGGTTGGTCTCCACGCGACATACTCAGTGGAAGCCTCATAGAAAGCGGCTCTGAGGAAGGCGAAATCCGCCGAAACGTCAGCTTGTTCGTGAATAAAGAACAAAAATAACACCTCGTGTTTGCTCAACAAGAATACGAAGAATTACTTGATCAATGCCGAGTTTAATAGAAAGTCGGACGTGAGAGTTACTACAAGATGTACCAACTTATGTTATTGTATAACACTTTCACAGGTTACCAGTTTACTCTTTCACGTAAATAGGGTGCTTAGCTTGCTGAGCGAAGCCGAACTGGGCATTAAAAGGATAAAGGATAAAGCTCTCGCCGTTGATCAATCCCTGAGAGATGCGCCAACCATTCGGCTTCACTAAGTATCGATGGATGTGATTGAATGCACATCTGGCCTTTAAAATGGCTCGCGGTGGCCTACCGATGCATCGAGCCAGTGTTGCTATCCTTCCAGACAAGTATGGTACCAATTTGCCGACCCCGGAGGGATCGAAGGCTTGGTGGGCCATGGGCGAGGGGTCGATTCCACATGTGTGTCGCAGTGGGCGCCTCCAACCAATGCGTCGTAACTGAGCAATACAAGCACCAATGGCGTCGGAAGAAGACTCAGGTTTATTCAATAAAAAAAGGTTCATTTGGCCACTTTGCAGTGTAATGAGCAGGTAATATTGATTCCTTCACTAAGTCGCTTTAGTGACCCATGTTGAAAAGGATGTGGGAAACCTCCTTCATTCATAAATGCTTACTAGTTCCCTTGATACTAACGCATTGCCCTCCGCCTCTCCACGTTCTCCATAACCATTCTGAGGTACTAGATGATGCAAATCTAAACTCTAGAAACTTCAGTCGTTCAATCCGAACGCTAGGGTCAAAAAAGAGAAACGGTTATAAAAAAGCAAGAAACGAGTTAAAAAATCGGATAAAAAAGTAACACGAAGCACTTAAAGCAAGGTCAGAAATTTGTCCGCTCAACTGAAGACGTCGATCATCCTCAGCAATGTCTTCAGGACCGTCAACAATACTAACCAGTCAGAGTTAATCAAAGGTTCAGTCGAGTTCTTCAATATCACTCATACTTCGACTACATAGAATATCCACACGATAACAAGACTCAACGAAACATGGCGAGAATAAACGAGAGCCCTCTGTTAAATCTCTGTCGAATTCGAGAAAGCTCTCGCTCAGCTGAGAAGGAAAACAAAGAAGGCAGTCATGGAATCTGAAGACGGCCAGGCCACCCTACAGAGTGTATAAAGATTCTTTGTGGACTATATAAAACTTATAGCACCCAGATATCATCATTCCATAACAATATTAACATCGACTTGAAAAGAGAGGTTAGGCAAGAAGACTCAATCTCTCTAAATTAGCCACCGTCGGGTGGGCTGTGGAATGGAACAACATGGAATAGGAAATCGATGGTCCCTAATTACGTCATCTTCACTTTGCTGATAACATCGTTCTTATAACATCAAGCACTGCCGAGGTGAAACAAATGCTAGGCGACCTCGACGAAGCTTGTTATAAGATTGGTCTCACATTGATTCCACAAAAATCGTGCCAAAGGAGGAAGGTGGCTCCTTAGGCCTCACTCACGCTCAACAATACATGTATCGCTGAATGCTCCTGCTACATATATCTAGATTGTGAAAACAACAAGGCCAGTGAGTTCGCTTCAGAGTTGAGCAGGAAGAAACGAGCAGCTTGGGAAGCTTTGAAAAAGAATCGCGGATGTATTGAGAAAAACAAACACAACCCGGCTACGTGCCCACCTTTCGACTCCACGATTCTCTACGTTTCAACGTATGCTTCAGAAACCTAATCAATACATACGGATGATGGAAGATCACTCAACGTTATAAAACGTGCAGTCGAAAAGACGACGATCGGCGTGCCCCCATATCACATAAGTCAGAGAGTGGAACAGTCTCGGCCTACTTAAACGATTATAGATGTTGTTGTGATAACCGAAATTTCGAAAATCAAGTGGCGACAACCGATGGACAACAGTCCCTAGTGAAAGGATTACTTGGCATGTCAAATGTACCACGGTAAGATCGCGGACCTTGTGATCATAGTTCTTTACGAAAGCCCTAGAAGAAAATTGGATGATCAACAAGTCCCTTGATCGAGCAGCATCCATTTGACTACTTTTGCACGGAACGGAGAGAAGTCCCAGGCAAGGCTCGCTGGCGACCCCTCGGGTCACTCTCCGGCCAAGAAGAGACGACAAATGGTGAAAATGACACTTTGGGGCTTAGGTACTTTGTAGTCAGCTTTCGCTTCCCATTGCCGTTAAGCTGTGTGCTTTCATTTCCAATCTTCCGTCAAAGTGATGAAGTAATGGCGAAACAAGTTATTTTACACGATCATTTTTACCCTACTATAGGAACTGTACCTTCGTAGAATAACTTGGATAAGTAGACACTTGCAATACCCAACGACCCATTGCCAGCTAGGTAGGCATTCTAGCTATAACAGCATTCAGCGTATAGCAACATACGCTAAACACAAAATAAAACAATAAAAAAAGGCAAGTGCCAGGAAACAACGACCAATCTCTACAGGCGGGTGAAATCCATAACTACTTAAACTTTTAATCAACGAAAAAATAGTGGGAAACGGAAAAAGAAAACAATAACACATGTTATGCCAGGGAAAAAAACAGCAAAGTCCATTATGTAGTGCACACAGAGTTCAAACTTCAATCAACAACACATTGTTATTCCATTTCGTATGAATACGACGAATCTTTGATGGCACGTGGAATGTATAAATATCATACCAATGAAGAAATTGCGAAATAAATTCCACTATACCTTCGGAAGGGGTGCGTATGGCGCAGTGGTTCGTGGCGCTCTAAAACACACGCGTGGAATCGATCCCAGCGCCCATGGCCCACCAAACCTTCCATCCCTCCAGGGTCGGCAAATTGGTACCAGATTTGTTTGCGAGGATAGCAGCACTGGTCGATTCATCGGCAGGCCACCGTCAGGGTCATTGCAAAGGCCAGATATGCACTCAATCACCTCCAAACGATGCTTGATGAAGTCGAATGCATGGCGCATCCCTCAGGGATTGATCAATTCCGAGGGCTTTATGCTCCGATCCTTTATATCTGCAGAAGAGAAAAACGTCGAAATTCTGACAGAAATGCGGTCGTAAGATTGAGAAGCGAAACGTAGAGCGGTACAGACTACGCTGACCATACATCCAAGAAAGAGCAGAAAACTCACATTAGAAATTAAACCTATTAAAGTCGAATAAGCCAATGTGTCTTAATTTATCGAAAAAAATTGGCGGGCCACTGAAAAATAAGCGTGGTAACAGATATGGACGAGTTTGGCTCTGTTACGCAACCGGCGAAAAATTTATCGCATTCAATTGGACGAGCCAAGCAGTACGGCAGGGGAACACTGTGGGTTAAACTATTAACTAATTAATCGGTTAACAAATCAATCAGTATCAAAGACTGTTTATTCATAGTTTTAATAAATAGAGTGTGAATAGTGTTTGTTTAACGACGGTGAATGTCCAGAGAAATGACAGCAACGTGATGTCTGGTCCGAATTCAAAAAAATGTGCGAAAAACAACCAGAGCAAAGGTCACCATAAGTTTCACTGTCCATGCATATATGTAAATAAATTCGAAAAACATTCGTTTCCTAAAATTCTTTATCGACGTCTCCCTTCATTTGAAAATACGCCGTGGTTTGTTGTCATTGTTGTTGTTGATGCTGTTGCTTTGCTCCCTGTTGTTGTTCACAATGTCTCCCTTTCAAATGTACTACACAACACATTTGATTTCAAAATATGCTAAAACATAGTTCTCTCTGCCATCCTTCAGTAAGAGAGATAGCGAGTCAAACACGCTAGAAATACGCTGCCGCGTTTTCCCCGGTCGATGGTCCACAGTTGTTCGTGTTCTTGTGATGGCGTCTTCGTCGCGAATCGAACTGGATCATCGTAAGTAGAGAACTTACTCGAACGAGCCATACTCACTCGGTAATGCTCTCTTTTGTGATTGTCCTGTGATAACGACTTGTTTTTCCGGAAAGTCTACCTGGAGAAGTCGGCATCATTATCAGCTAGTATAAAGCATAGCGATGTAAGATTACTTATCAACCTCGTATAAGCTTATCAAAGAAAGACTACATATTGATTGGTCACACCGAACATAAGGGGAAAATTGGTCTTCAAATATCTTTATGTCTTGCACTATCCTACCCTGCATCCCCAAGCATAGCAAGACTGCCATTTCTCCGGAGTTGCCAAATTGGCACCAGAGCAGATCGAGGAGATAACCCCTCTAACTTCATATATTTGCAAACCACCAAAGTCATTGCTTAGGCGAGATATGCATTCAATTTTAATTCGATCTAACGTATCGGCACCTTCGAGACTAGTAAGTCCAACATCACAATGGCGAAGTGCAGTGGACAGAATCGCTGCGGTTCACGATTAACCATAAATACGCAGTGATATGATTCAGAAAAAAGTTCTTTAATAATGTTGACGTCCGATTCGAACAACGGAGAACACCGTAGCACTCAGGCGAGGAGTTAGGCCCACACCAACCCACTGGTCATTCCATCTGGTCAGAGATGTTGATGGTTGGCAAATGTATCCTTATGAAGCTTGTTACTCTATATTTCACGGAACTGGTGGAGATGGTGGCCAAAGCGGCTTTTATCAGCTTGTTGACTAAATAATTTTATTCGGCATCCTACGACAACTAACACACACTCCGACTAAAAACTTTGCTTTAAATTGCCTTTAACCATTAATTTTGAATGTTCTCAATATTCGGGATAACCAAATGTTTTTCGGGTATGAGGTTTTTCCCGCTAGGTAGTCCTTCACTAATAAGGAACCTCTCTCACAAACTTCCATCTGTTCAAAAACGACCACATTCATCGACATGTTCATTTTCTAAAGGCGATAGCATGCATTGCATTCGGATTTTATCTCTTTTTCGTATATCTAAATGACGTCTGCTAGGAACGGCGTCTTAAATATCCTCCGTTATTTATGTTGCTTCTGTGGCGGCACTGGGTTCACTCCCTCTTTCACAGCTCCCTTCACGACATCATCAACGCCTTCTTTTTCAAATTTTTTCCTTGTCCTTTCGTGCTTTTTCAGTTTCACCGTTCGCTTATGACTTCGTTCAGTGAACTCTTCTATTAAGCTAGCCAGTTTTTCCAAGGTATCATCTTCTTCAGAACGCGACTGAGAAACTGAACGAAGTCCTCGCACACAAACTTTGTCTCACCAATACAGTGGGATGAAACTACTCATATTTTGCTGTTATCTTATAGACGACCACAAGATGAGTGGTATAAAAATGATATGTATATATATGTATATATATATATATATATATATATATGTATATACAATCTGCTTTTTAGTGGATTACCTGCGCTGTCCGACGTCCCAGGTTTCTCCGTCGAACATGCCTAATTCCATGTGACACTGTAAAACCGCAACAGAAATAGAAACGGACCCTGAAATATATTTTATAGGAAACCTTGAAATTCACTATGTAGCTTCCGTAAATTGAAGAAATCCCGTGGAGCCCTGCTAAGCGAAGCACGAAATTGGCTAGTTGTGGGTGACCTGTCCGAACTTGTATTTTAAGGCGAAATGTTTTAACAAGATGACTCACCAATAGTACGTCACTTGCCGGGATAGTGCAGCAGGACCGATTGAATCACCACTGCTGCTTTTCATATGCTTATAGAAATGTTGAGAATGACTTGGAAGTTATTCTCACCACTTATATATAGCCTGGAGATAAACAAGTTATTATCTTTGGACAATCACTATCAACAGTAAATGCACTGTATAAAAGAGCACTACCGAGTAAGCTTTGTTATTCTGGCAGTGGTCCACTTGGTTCGGCTCTGTGCGGCATGAAGATCCACATCGGAAGAAGGAGAAACTGTGAAAACAACTCGGATCAATCCGCCCTTGAGGAAAGCAAAAATGCTGAGACGTTAGCCGGATGATATTTTATAAGCCTCGTGTTAGTTTATATGAGAAAGAATACACGTGGGCTAGTCATAAAGTGGGTTTTACGAATACTTGTTCCTAGGTTGATAATGTTTAGGTAATTAATGCCAGTAACCATAGATATACAGCAATATGTTTCAGAAAAAGGGAAAACCCTTTTTAATAATGTTGACGTGCGATTCGAACAACGAAGATCACCGCAACAATCAGACGAGGAATAAAGTCCACAGCAATCCACATCTCATTCGATCTGGTGAAAGTCGTTGATGCTGGGGAAATATATCCGTATGAAGCCATTTACTATACATTTCACGGAGTTGGTGGAGATGACGGCTGGTTTGGTGAACAAACGCGCTCCAGAGGTGTGGTACTTTTTGCACCCTTTAATTCATGACTATTTCTTCTTTTTTCTATGAAATATTGAAGAAAAATCCCTATTTGGCAGAACAAAGTTAGGCTGTATAGCGAAGCTAGACGTTCCACTCTGCATTCTTTCCTCCTTGTTTTAAATCGGTGAAGTAACCGAAGCGATTTTTATCAGCTTGTTGACTAAATAATTTTATTCGGCATTCAACGACACCTAAGATACACTCCGATTAGAACTTTGCTCTAAATCGCCTTCATGCATTAATTCTGAATGTTTTCAAAATGCGTGATAACCAGATGTTTCTCGGTCATGAAGTTTTCCGCTAGGTAGTCCTTCACTATCAAGAAAGCGTCGAACCTTTCTCAGAAACTTCCACCTGTTCAAAAACGAAAAGCACTCATCGACATATGTATTTTCTAAAAACGAAGTTATTCACTGTCAGATTTTATGCGTTTTTCTTATATCTAAATGACGTCTTTTGGGAACATCTTTAACATCCTCCGTTATTTTGGTTGCTTCTGCGGCGGCACTGGGTTCTCTCCTTCTTCAACAGCTTCCTTCATGACATCATCAACGTCGATTTTTTCAATTTTTTCTTCGCCTTTTTGTGCTTTTTGCACTCTCACTGATCGCCTACGACTTCGTCCATGGAGCACTTCTGTTGGGCGGGCCACTTTTTTTAAGGTATCATCTTCGTCAGAACGTGACTGAAAAGGAAACTGAACGAAGTACAAGAATCATTTCCTTACAAATCTGATGGGATGATCATATTGTGCTGCTACCTGGTAGGAACCACTTGCAATCTTTAATTTCTTCTCATTCTCTAATTGCGGTTCTCGTCGTCGTCTTTTACGTATTGTTAGAGGTTTAACGTCAGTATACGACAGTAGACGATGACTTCCTTCGCTACCTTTCATTTCTTTCCTTTTATCCCACTTTTTCAAACAACCGAAACCACACGTAAAAGTTGCAAGACCTTAATGGGCGATGGATACGAGGAAACGGATCGACGTTGAGAAATGCTGGGATCCGCACACAAGACGATAGAACGGGTGGTATAAAAATCAAAACAAGTATTCGTTATATTCTTGTTTAGCAAATACGAGGTTTTATGCTATTTCTTTATTTGCGCAAAAGCTGACGTTTCGGCGGATTTCGCCTTCCTCAGAGCAAGGAGAGGTCAAATTGCTCGCAATCTACCCAGCCAGATACCTCCATAACAAAGCAAAGAAAGTGCTAAACCAAGATTTCAACCACACTGAGCACAGAATAGCTTCTTTGCACAGTCACCGCTTTTTATGAGTCTTCTATTTTATTGAGTATGTCACGTGGAGACCAACCGCACAGAGTTCGCACGGAAGCGTAGTATGCCTAACTCATTAGAATAACAGGCGTACATAGTGCCCAATATTACGATATTACGCGTGATAATGAGGCATTCCAGGTCACTCCAGTCTTGTCCGGCAGTCTCACAGTGTTCCTCACGTCCCTTGTTAACAAAGCTGATGGAACTGCTCGCACTCTTGAGCAATGCTCTTCGAACCCTCTTTCATGGGCAATGAAGTGGAAATTCGTCTTCAATTACGGCTAGTAGATCTTGACATGTGCACCGGGGAAAACGCGGCAGCGTATTTCTAGCGTGTTTGACTCGCTATCTCTCTTACTGAAGGATGGCAGAGAGAACTATGTTTTAGCATATTTTGAAATCAAATGTGTTGTGTAGTACATTTGAAAGGGAGACATTGTGAACAACAACAGGGGAGCAAAGCAACAGCATCAACAACAACAATGACAACAAACCACGGCGTATTTTCAAATGAAGGGAGACGTCGATAAAGAATTTTAGGAAACGAATGTTTTTCGAATTTATTTACATATATGCATGGACAGTGAAACTTATGGTGACCTTTGCTCTGGTTGTTTTCGCACATTTTTTGAATTCGGACCAGACATCACGTTGCTGTCATTTCTCTGGACATTCACCGTCGTTAAACAAACACTATTCACACTCTATTTATTAAAACTATGAATAAACAGTCTTTGATACTGATTGATTTGTTAACCGATTAATTAGTTAATAGTTTAACCCACAGTGTTCCCCTGCCGTACTGCTTGGCTCGTCCAATTGAATGCGATAAATTTTTTCGCCGGTTGCGTAACAGAGCCAAACTCGTCCATATCTGTTACCACGCTTATTTTTCAGTGGCCCGCCAATTTTTTTCGATAAATTAAGACACATTGGCTTATTCGACTTTAATAGGTTTAATTTCTAATGTGAGTTTTCTGCTCTTCTTGGATGTATGGGTCAGCGTAGTCTGTACCGCTCTACGTTTCGCTTCTCAATCCTACGACCGCATTTCTGTCAGAATTTCGACGTTTTTCTCTTCTGCAGATGTAAAGGATCGGAGCATAAAGCCCGTCGGAATTGATCAATCCCTGAGGGGATGCGCCATGCATTCGACTTCATCAAGCATCGTTTGGAGGTGATTGAGTGCATATCTGGCCTTTGCAATGACCCGCGGTGGCCGTACCGCAGTGCTGCTATCCTCGCAAACAAATCTGGTACCAGTTTGCCGACCCTGGAGGGATGGAAGGTTTGGTGGGCCATGGGCGCTGGGATCGATTCCACGCGTGTGTTTTAGAGCGCCACGAACCACTGCGCCATACGCACCCCTTCCGAAGGTATAGTGGAATTTATTTCGCAATTTCTTCATTGGTATGATATTTATACATTCCACGTGCCATCAAAGATTCGTCGTATTCATACGAAATGGAATAACAATGTGTTGTTGATTGAAGTTTGAACTCTGTGTGCACTACATAATGGACTTTGCTGTTTTTTCCTGGCATAACATGTGTTATTGTTTTCTTTTTCCGTTTCCCACTATTTTTTCGTTGATTAAAAGTTTAAGTAGTTATGGATTTCACCCGCCTGTAGAGATTGGTCGTTGTTTCCTGGCACTTGCCCTTTTTTTATTGTTTTATTTTGTGTTTAGCGTATGTTGCTATACGCTGAATGCTGTTATAGCTAGAATGCCTACCTAGCTGGCAATGGGTCGTTGGGTATTGCAAGTGTCTACTTATCCAAGTTATTCTACGAAGGTACAGTTCCTATAGTAGGGTAAAAATGATCGTGTAAAATAACTTGTTTCGCCATTACTTCATCACTTTGACGGAAGATTGGAAATGAAAGCACACAGCTTAACGGCAATGGGAAGCGAAAGCTGACTACAAAGTACCTAAGCCCCAAAGTGTCATTTTCACCATTTGTCGTCTCTTCTTGGCCGGAGAGTGACCCGAGGGGTCGCCAGCGAGCCTTGCCTGGGACTTCTCTCCGTTCCGTGCAAAAGTAGTCAAATGGATGCTGCTCGATCAAGGGACTTGTTGATCATCCAATTTTCTTCTAGGGCTTTCGTAAAGAACTATGATCACAAGGTCCGCGATCTTACCGTGGTACATTTGACATGCCAAGTAATCCTTTCACTAGGGACTGTTGTCCATCGGTTGTCGCCACTTGATTTTCGAAATTTCGGTTATCACAACAACATCTATAATCGTTTAAGTAGGCCGAGACTGTTCCACTCTCTGACTTATGTGATATGGGGGCACGCCGATCGTCGTCTTTTCGACTGCACGTTTTATAACGTTGAGTGATCTTCCATCATCCGTATGTATTGATTAGGTTTCTGAAGCATACGTTGAAACGTAGAGAATCGTGGAGTCGAAAGGTGGGCACGTAGCCGGGTTGTGTTTGTTTTTCTCAATACATCCGCGATTCTTTTTCAAAGCTTCCCAAGCTGCTCGTTTCTTCCTGCTCAACTCTGAAGCGAACTCACTGGCCTTGTTGTTTTCACAATCTAGATATATGTAGCAGGAGCATTCAGCGATACATGTATTGTTGAGCGTGAGTGAGGCCTAAGGAGCCACCTTCCTCCTTTGGCACGATTTTTGTGGAATCAATGTGAGACCAATCTTATAACAAGCTTCGTCGAGGTCGCCTAGCATTTGTTTCACCTCGGCAGTGCTTGATGTTATAAGAACGATGTTATCAGCAAAGTGAAGATGACGTAATTAGGGACCATCGATTTCCTATTCCATGTTGTTCCATTCCACAGCCCACCCGACGGTGGCTAATTTAGAGAGATTGAGTCTTCTTGCCTAACCTCTCTTTTCAAGTCGATGTTAATATTGTTATGGAATGATGATATCTGGGTGCTATAAGTTTTATATAGTCCACAAAGAATCTTTATACACTCTGTAGGGTGGCCTGGCCGTCTTCAGATTCCATGACTGCCTTCTTTGTTTTCCTTCTCAGCTGAGCGAGAGCTTTCTCGAATTCGACAGAGATTTAACAGAGGGCTCTCGTTTATTCTCGCCATGTTTCGTTGAGTCTTGTTATCGTGTGGATATTCTATGTAGTCGAAGTATGAGTGATATTGAAGAACTCGACTGAACCTTTGATTAACTCTGACTGGTTAGTATTGTTGACGGTCCTGAAGACATTGCTGAGGATGATCGACGTCTTCAGTTGAGCGGACAAATTTCTGACCTTGCTTTAAGTGCTTCGTGTTACTTTTTTATCCGATTTTTAACTCGTTTCTTGCTTTTTTTATAACCGTTTCTCTTTTTTGACCCTAGCGTTCGGATTGAACGACTGAAGTTTCTAGAGTTTAGATTTGCATCATCTAGTACCTCAGAATGGTTATGGAGAACGTGGAGAGGCGGAGGGCAATGCGTTAGTATCAAGGGAACTAGTAAGCATTTATGAATGAAGGAGGTTTCCCACATCCTTTCAACATGGGTCACTAAAGCGACTTAGTGAAGGAATCAATATTACCTGCTCATTACACTGCAAAGTGGCCAAATGAACCTTTTTTATTGAATAAACCTGAGTCTTCTTCCGACGCCATTGGTGCTTGTATTGCTCAGTTACGACGCATTGGTTGGAGGCGCCCACTGCGACACACATGTGGAATCGACCCCTCGCCCATGGCCCACCAAGCCTTCGATCCCTCCGGGGTCGGCAAATTGGTACCATACTTGTCTGGAAGGATAGCAACACTGGCTCGATACATCGGTAGGCCACCGCGAGCCATTTTAAAGGCCAGATATGCATTCAATCACATCCATCGATACTTAATGAAGCCGAATGGTTGGCGCATCTCTCAGGGATTGATCAACGCCGAGAGCTTTATCCTTTATCCTTTTAATGCCCAGTTCGGCTTCGCTCAGCAAGCTAAGCACCCTATTTACGTGAAAAGAGTAAACTGGTAACCTGTGAAAGTGTTATACAATAACATAAGTTGGTACATCTTGTAGTAACTCTCACGTCCGACTTTCTATTAAACTCGGCATTGATCAAGTAATTCTTCGTATTCTTGTTGAGCAAACACGAGGTGTTATTTTTTGTTCTTTATTCACGAACAAGCTGACGTTTCGGCGGATTTCGCCTTCCTCAGAGCCGCTTTCTATGAGGCTTCCACTGAGTATGTCGCGTGGAGACCAACCGCACAGAATTCACATGGAAGCGTAATACTGTCCGACTTACCAGGTCATCTATGAAGTAACCTCGATTTCTTATTTCCTTCTATGTGGTGTGTTTCTCGAAATGTCGTAATTTAGGGTCTGTTTGGTTCCGCAGAATAAATTCGTCCTACAGGATTTTCTGTGTAGTATAAAGTGTAGAAAATGGATTTTCTGATCTCAGTTGTACAACTTTCATCTGGTTTGTATTAGCTATGGAATCGGTATACATAGGGTGGAAAAAAAAGTCTTGTAACCCGCTAAACTGAATATGCGCACTGTGGCGTCGTCCTGTCGCCTGGCCCAAATCGCTTTGGACACCACAGTTTCGATACAGGGTGTCATGGACTAATGGTGTTATGTAGTTAAAAAACTAATTCGCTTCAAAAACGAATTATGATTCCTATATTTGCAAAACTCCGGACCGTAGGTGTCTGTGGTGGGCAACGAACGCGCTATTACCCTTTTCGGGGCCAACGCGTACACCACCACACCATGCGGGTCCTTCGTTTCGCCTGCTTCTCAGCTACTTCTATCGATCAGCGCCATCAGCAGTCACCCGTCAGCGGGATTCATCTGTGGACCGCAAATCAGCAACGAATCCACTCAAGCTGACGCTGTAGTTGAAATCACAATGTTAACTTTTACTAGCTAGGTAGAACTAGCTGAGAGACAGGCTAAACGAAGGACTCGCATGGTGTGGTGGTGAACGCGTCAGCTGTGGAAAGGGTAACAGCGCATTCGTTCCCCACCGCAGACATCTGCGCTGCGGAGTTTTGCAATTACCTCAGCATCATTGTGGTTGTTTCACACGTAATACCGTGCCCTGAAAAATTATTATGGGCGGTAAATAAAAGTTAACATTGTGGTTCCTATGTTCAAATTTTGAGAGTCATAGTAAAATAAATACAAAAAAAACAAAGCATATTTAGTGAACAAAAGGTGGTACAAAGTAGCCAAAATTAGTAAAAATACAACTAAGATGATGCTGAGATATTTGCGAAGTTCCGGACCGCAGGTGTCTGCGCTGGGGAACGAAGGCGCTATTGTCCCTATCCGGGGAGTAACGCGTTCACCACCACACCATGCGGGTCCTTCGTTTCGCCTGTCTCTCAGCGGTTAAAAATCATTGTAGGCAGTAAATAAAAAGGTTAACATAGTAAAAAATACAGTTTACAGTGGCGGTTATTGTTGAATATCCTTTTCCTCGCGCTCTACTCTTATCATAAATGTAAATAGGACTTATAAAAATCAAGATCTCGGCGTTGATCAATCACTTAGGGATGCGCCATGCATTCTACTTCATTAAGTATCGTTGGATGTGATTGATTGCACATCTGGCCTTTACGATGACTGACGGTGGCCTGCCGATGAATCGACCAATGCTGCTATCCTCCCAGACAAGTCTGGTACCAATTTGCCGACTCCGGAGGGATAGAAGGCTTAGTGGGCCCTGGGCGCGAGGATCGATTCCACGTGTGCGTCGCAGTGGCGCTTCCAACCATCGTGCCATACGCGCCCTATTCGACCCATAACAGCTTATAAAGTAGAAATAGGAGCAAAGCATCCCGACTTTAGCCTTAAAACTCTAGATTACGAAATTATTCCATATCAGGGTTTTTTGCTTAGTGCTCTCAAAACTGCCGATGTTACTCTACTAGAAAGGTTTACCCGCAGCCTCGGTTGTTCTACAAATTAGGACAATTAAGACCACGGCATGAGACTCTGACCTACCACCATTCCGGAATCAAGTCACCGCCACGGACGGCGATTGCAGCAATTCACACTACTCGTGAAGATGGTGCATCCAAGTTTCCAAGTATTCAAGTTATTCTACTAAGGTACCTACCGTACTTCAGGAATGATTACGTAAAATAACCACTTTCAGTAAAACTTTGTTAATTGGACGTGTTGATGATTAACAATGGCAATATGTCATTCGAAAGCCAAGATGTGTTTATAAGAGGATTTTATTCCCACGGGTCTATACCGCCAAAAAGTCTGCAAATAAGTGACTGCGAAGTACATGGGAGGTAGTCAAAAGTTATCTCCAACAAACAAGGTATTTGTATACCTTAGGAGTAAATGGCAAGCCACCCGCCCGTGGGTATAAGCAGCCTCCACGTTTAGAGCTCAGCAAGGTGGAAAACGCTAAACACGGGGAAGTAAATGGACTTGAGGGGTTTGATAAGGAGGTCTAAGTTTAACGACTAGGTGTTCTTTTAGAAAAACGCAGAGTGGTCCACCCATTTGGCCAATGTATACCGCTCCGCACGCTTTACAGGAGATCAGATAAACTGTGCCCGACCTCATGCAATCACCGCCGCCACCGATGGTTCAAACTGTGCAATTTTGCGTTGTGCGTCGTACAGGCGGATACGAACTAGCTGGTGTCGTAGAGTCCTCGGTGGCATTTCAATACGTAATCAACTTATAGAAATCGGTAGGTGTTGCTTACTCGGTAGTGCTCTTTTATACAGTGCATTTACTGTTGATAGTGATTGTCCAAAGATAATAACTTGTTTATCTCCAGGCTATATATAAGTGGTGAGAATAACTTCCAAGTCATTCTCAACATTTCTATAAGCATATGAAAAGCAGCAGTGGTGATTCAATCGGTCCTGCTGCACTATCCCGGCAAGTGGCGTACTACTGGTGAGTCATCTTGTTAAAACATTTCGCCTTAAAATACAAGTTCGGACAGGTCACCCACAACTAGCCAATTTCGTGCTTCGCTTCGCAGGGCTCTACGGAATTTCTTCAATTTACGGAAGCTACATAGTGAATTTCAAGGTTTCCTATAAAATATATTTCAGGGTCCGTTTCTATTTCTGTTGCGGTTTTTACAGTGTCACATGGAATTAGGCATGTTCGACGGAGAAACCTGGGACGTCGGACAGCGCAGGTAATCCACTAAAAAAGCAGATTGTATATACATGTATGTATATATATTTACATATCATCATTTTATACCACTCATCTTGTGGTCGTCTATCAGATAACAGCAAAATATGAGTAGTTTCATCCCACTGTATTGGTGACACAAAGTTTGTGTGCGAGGACTTCGTTCAGTTTCTTTTTTTTTCAGTCGCGTTTTGAAGAAGATGATACCTTGGAAAAACTGGCTAGCTTAATAGAAGAGCTCACTGAACGAAGTCATAAGCGAACGGTGAAACTGAAAAAAGCACGAAAGGACAAGGAAAAAATTGAAAAAGAAGGCGTTGATGATGTCGTGAAACGAGCTGTGAAAGAGGGAGTGAACCCAGTGCCGCCGCAGAAGCAACATAAATAACGGAGGATATTTAAGACGCCGTTCCTAGCAGACGTCATTTAGATATACGAAAAAGATATAAAATCCGAATGCAATGCATGCTATCGCCTTTAGAAAATGAACATGTCGATGAATGTGGTCGTTTTTGAACAGATGGAAGTTTGTGAGAGAGGTTCAACGCTTTCTTATTAGTGAAGGACTACCTAGCGGAAAACCTCACACCCGAAAAACATTTGGTTATCCCGAAGATTGAGAACATTCAAAATTAATTGTTAAAGGCAATTTAAAGCAAAGTTTTAGTCGGAGCGTGTGTTAGGTGTCGTAGGATGCCGAATAAAATTATTTAGTCAACAAGCTGACAAAAGTCGCTTTGGCCATCATCTCCACCAATTCCGTGAAATGTAGAATAAGAAGCTTCGTAAGGATATATTTGCCAACCATTAACATCTCTGATCAGATGAAATGTCAAGTGGGTTGCTGTGGGCCTAATTCCTCGCCTGATTGCTACGGTGTTCTCCGTTGTTCGAATCTTACGTCAACATTATTAAAAAAAAGGGATTTTTTTCCTTTTTCTGAAACATCACTGTGTATCTATGGTTAATGGTGAACCGCAACGATTCCGTCCACAGTAGTTCGCCATTGCGATGTTGGACTTATTGGTCGCGAAGACGCCGAAACGTTGGATGGAATTAAAATTTTACAACAACTTTGTGCCTGTTCAATAATTTAAAGCCCCACCTGTTGTTGAAACGCTTAGCGAAATTTTGTTTCTGAGTTGTTAAAAACAGTGTGTGGAAGCACAACAACATTGTTTGCATCGTCATTATCACACATTTTATGAAAGGCAGTCTAAACGGAATATTCTTTGTGCCAAATCATTCGTTTTGGACATCGCTGTCCTTCAAAATTTCGCTCATGCGGCTACTATTTCGTTGCCCATTGGAGGTGGCTATTCGCCGAGCCAAGTCGCGCGATTAATCCCCTTAGTTTCCTTTTCTTGCACCAAGTGGTGGTTGTTCGAAACATGTGTCTCACAATCGCTAACATGCCTTAGCTAACGGTGAACAAGTCCGAAACCCGCATATGCTGAAACAAAATAGCTGGCGTTTACCACTAAGCTTTAAGGTAATTAGAATTTGAAATTCCCAGGAGATGAAGCGACTGAAGAAACAACTGGATAATGGAATAAATACTTCAAGGTTCAAGATTCTTAGCACATCTAAGACTACATATAGTTTTTAAGTTATTATTTGCTGCCTACTCTTTGTAACGGAAGGGTATATATTGCGAAGTGGATGCTGAGATATTTGAAAAACTCCGGACCGCAGGTGTCCGCGGTGGGGAACGAACGCGCTATTGTCCTTTCCGGGGAGTAACGCGTTCACCACCACACCGTGCGTGTCCTTCGTTTCGCCTGTCTCTCAGGTAGTTCTATCGATCTTTTTTGCCATCAGCACTACTTATAGTCTTTCTTCATCCGTCGTTCATATTGAACTCAATGCATACAGTCCATCGTGCCAGTTTAAGACGAAATGCACCCCGTCCACATATACCCAGTTTTCATGTTTTTTGTAATATCGTCCGGCTATCTCATGCTTTCTTGTCACTTATTCAAATATATTTTCTCCTTCCCTTTTGAATGTAACGTGTCCTCTACATCACTGCTTCCCTCACACAAATTTTTATTTCATGTGTAAAATGAAAAAAATCTCGTCCACGATGCAAACCATATTTAAGCATGGCGAAGTGAAAAATTTTGTATACTGTGAAAGCCTTCCAACGGTTAACCGACTTATCATGTCTGGGAGGTTGTCCTTGCTGCGATGGAGAGCGGTGGGATTCATCCCCTCAGCAGGGGGTCCAGGGTGAGAACGAGCCCGACGTTTCCACCAGGGAAGCCCAGCTAAGAGTAAACCAATATCAGGACCCACTACCGTCCTTGTATCACACTATCAGCATGGTAGCAGGTCTATCCCTGTTTCACAAGAGCGGCGAGTGCCTGTGCTGGTGACTAACTCGGATAGACTTTGGCCAGGCTGACTTCGAGACTTCAGGGAACCAAGATGTCTAAGCCTGCAAAACTCCCGAGAAAGTGGAAATTATGCTGGAACCCGCACAATCATGACGATGTGCCATCCAGGTATCCAAGTATCCGAGTAATACTGTCAAAGATACACTATATGGAATTGATGAGCGACGCGCATGTTGTGGGTCTCTTTCAATTGCGTCGGGCGACCAAACGCGCACTAAAAAGTGGCTCATTAAGAGACCTGCAGTCTATGTTCTTTTATATGGCAGAGCCCCACTAGCCTTCTGTGGACATGTTTTGGCGAAAAACAGCGAAAATAAAGCGCTCATACGAAAACTGTTAAGCTGTCTACGATTTGAAGCGACGAGATGCTACAGTGCAGCTAATGCGACGGGAAAAATGGAAATTATAACGGTTGTCCTTCTGGCCACTTGACAATTAAAACGAATACGGATGATACATGTGGTGCCTTTAGGATCTTCAATGCGAAAATAAAAGCAACTATGACAACTAATTGGAATAAAGGTAAAAAGTCCAGTCGAAAAATAAAGTGTTTCAGTGCCAATACACGGGTATCCAAGCACTCTTCGTACTGGAAACAACAACAATTCCAAACGGGTGTCCAAAGACTTACGCCGAAGAACATGTTGTCTCCACCCCTATGCATCTTATTGCGATGAAGTCGAAGACTTTATGTAGTGCTTAGCGGCTGACGACATTTCGGAAATAGACAACGAAGATGGTAATGAACTGGTCGAAACAATATTCCTATAACAAATTTGCGCGTGCTCACAGCCAAGAATGAAAGCGTAACAAATGCCTTTCGCAATAGCTTCTTCTTCAGCCACTTTCACATGCACACTGAAACAGTGTTCCACTGCCTCTGCTTCGTCCACTTGTGCAGTAGCACAGTCCAGGCAGAACCACTTCTAGAATAAAAGCACGCTGTTGAAGAAACTGACGAAATATACACAATACAAGTCGTCCAATAACGTGTTATAGAATTATTAATAACACTATCTACCATTCCGTTCGTATGCAATCCATGCTGTGACTGAATTTGAGGTGTTGCCATTGATTCATGACACATCTCTAATGGCCTTTTAACAAACGAACAAGAATAAAAAATAAACAAGTACAATGGAATGGAAATATGCCTTGGATCTCAAAGCCACTACTGGATGCAGACTGGTGTTTTGCCACTGCATTAGGTAGTTGCATGGGTAGCCGCTTAGCATCTGATGAATCAGGTTCGTCGTCACTCAACGTTATTATATCGGGGCAAATATAGCAGCTGTACGACGCTAAACACATTTATGTCCATTAGAAATAGAATTGGAATTCATAAATTGTTGAAAAAGAAAGCACGAGAAACCTTGAGAACCCACTTTGAGTGGAGCTGTGCCATTATCATTCGACAGTGATGATACTGCTGCAATATGATGAGAATTAGAAGATGAATGTTGATGGGATCGCACAGGGTGGGCCATGAAGAAGAAGAGCAAGTATCTGACGTATTTCTCACACCATTAGTAAAGTCGCCAACAGAGCGAGGAACATTCGCTGGTATCAATCTTGGTGCGATAACACGACCAAAACCCCTGAATTAAAGAAGGCAGTGACAAGTAATCAGGTTGCTGCAACTTTTTTCAAACATTATTGAAAAAAGTAGATTTCGTATCATTTCTAGAGAAATAAAAACCCCACAACCGATGAGCCTTCCCATAGACTCTGGTTGTAAATACCAGTAAGAGAAAGCTCGATTCCATAAGCCAGTGTCATGACAAGCCTCTTCAAAAAAAACTTCGTTCAAAAAAACGTTAAGTTACAGGATAGGATGTAACAATACTGACTCAACATTTAAAGATAACGTTTGAAATAGCTTCTGACATTCTTGTGTTCCCACATGTCTCCGCGGCAATGAAAGAAGCTGCGGTCACCTAAAACTTGAACTCGTTGATTACTAGCCATATTAATTTATGCCTGCGTTGGTGCACTTTCGTACATCACCTGTCACCTGTATCACCAGTAGTCCCGTAGATCGTCGAGTGACCCGAGCGGACGCCAGTAAGTCTTCCATTTTTTCCTTGTCGCGTGCAAGAGTAGCCTAATGGGTTCTGCTGGCTCTAGGGACTCGTCGAGCATCAAATCTTTCTTCAAGGCTCTTTGTGAAGAACTCTGACCATCGGGTCAGTGGTCTTCCTGCAGTACGTTTAACATCCCGAGAAATCCAGTCACTAACGGCTCCCTGTCCATCGGCTGTCATTAATACGCATTACGTGTCCGGCCCAACTTATCTTCGATTGTTTGGCGTACAGAGCGGCATCTTTGATTTTTGACCGTCGATGCAGATCGGAGCTTCGGATCCCTTCCCTTACTTGTGTGGAACGGGATACTCCTAGCATCGCCCTTTCGACAGCGCGTTCGACGAGGCTAGAATGATCTTTCATCCCGCTTCACGCAGCGACCAAGTTTCTGACGAATACGTTAGGGGCAGGAAGTACCGTTTAGTCGAAAAGGTGGGCACGGAGTCGGGTGTTCCTTGTTCTCTTCACTGACATCCTCGATGCTCTTGAAAGCACCCCAAGCCGCTCGTTTCCCTTCTGCTCAGCTCTGGAGCTAGGTCGTTCATCATATTGATTTCCCGACCTAGATAGATATAACTGGAGCATTCGGAGATATTCATTCCGTTGAGCGTGAATGGGGCACACGAAAACCAATCCGTTCTTCATGAACATCGTTTTTGTGAGATTTAGTTGAAGACCAATCTTTCCACAGGCTTTATCAAAGTCGGGTAAGCATACGTTCCGCTTGGCTAATGTTCGGTGATATAAGGACGACGTCATCAGCAAAGCGAAGGTGATGTAACTGCAGACCATCGGTTTTCACTCCCATATTGTCCCATTCCAATATTCGCATGACGTCCTGGAGGGACGGCGGTAAACAATTTTGGCGAGATAGTATCGCCTTGCCTAAGTCCTCTTTTGACGTCGATGTTAATATCTTTGTAGAATGGTGACATCTTGGTTGTGAAATTTTTTTGTACAGCTCACGAGGAATCTTTATGTACTGAGTAGGGGCTCATTGACTATCCAGGGATTCCAAGACTGCTTCTATCTCGACTGAATCAAAGACCTTTTGTAAATCGATGAAGGTGAGACAGAGCGGTCTTTTGTACTCTCGCAATACTTCAATGAGCCTTGTTACCGTGTGGATGTGGTCCATCGTACTAAATCCTTTTCGAAACCCTGCTTGCTCACATGGCTGTCCTTCGTCCAGTGTTCTGTCAATCCTGTTTAGGACGACTCGAGTGAAAAGTTTGTAGACGACAGACAGTAAGCAGATTGGACGACAGTTGCCGATATCCTGTAGGTCACCCGTTCTTGAAACAATAACACGGTCTTGCTGGTCTTCCAGTGGGTAGAGACATTGTATTCCGGACAGGTAATGTGTGAAGAGCCGAGCCAGTGTGTTTATGAGGATTGGCGGAAGGTTCTTCAGGTGTTCTGGTCTTATCCTGTCCGGACCTGGTGTTGTTCGATTTTTCACCAACGAAATGGCATGTCGGATTTCGGAAGGGAGAACCGCTGGTACAACATATCCCATCCTCCTTTATTTCATATGACGGAAGGTGGACGTGGCTATCGAAGAGATCCGAGTAGTATTCGTGAATAATTTTCCCCATTGCCTTTCTGGACGCTGTTACTGTTCCGTCTGGGCGCCGGAGTGCAATCATTTTGGTCCTGTAATTGGCGAAGCTTCGGTGGGCTTTGCGAATGCTTTTTCCCTGCCTCTGCAGCTTCGACCATTAGTGCTGCTCTTCTCTCTTTAAGATCTTCTTTTATCGCCTGTCTGAACTGTTTTGCAAAGTTCGGACGTTAGTTCGCTGTTGCCTGCAGCTCGTGCGATTCCACGCTGGCGTATTAGCTCGAGTGTTTCTAGAGACAAACGTCTCATTGTGACTTTCGGACTCTCAGCTTTCATAGCGCTAACGTGAAGATGTTGAATGAGTCGATCGTATTCTTCGTCGATGCTATCGACAACGGCATCTTCCCAACAGCCGGCTAATGAATTGAATAAGTTCCCAGTTTGCGGTGGTTCTGGGACTTCGGTTTTTCAATTTAGCGGCTTTTTTCTCCTTTGCGCGAGAAATAGAATCTTGCACGAAGGAGGCGGTGGTCTGGTCCCGTGTAGAATTTTGGGACAACAGCGACATCGGTTAGGCAAAACCTTCTATTTACTATGATGTGGTCTATTTCGTTATGGTACTCTTCATTGGGAGACTCCCACGTCCAGCGTTGAGGGTGGGGCTTCTTGAATTGTGAGTTACCATGGATTATCTTGGTCGCCATGATAAACTCAGACAGCCGCTCACCCCTATTCGTTCCATTCTAATCCGTGGGTACCCAATGTAACGTTCTTCAGACGTTCTTCTAGGTCCATTCTTGGCGTTGAAATCTCCAATGATGACCTTGAAGAATGTGTGGTCTTCTCTGTAGAACTTCTCCAAGTCCGTATAGAACGCTTCGACTTCTTCTTCGTCATAGTTTGATGTGGGCGCGTAAACTGCGAAGATTGTCAAAGCCGGGATTGATCCACATCTTTTTAATCGTAAACGTCCGATTCGTGTTGTAAGTTGTTCGAATGAATTGATTTTCGTGGACAAACTCGTGTTGACGAGAACGCCGACGCCGCCAACTCCTCTACTGTCGCATTTTCCGAGGAACAGTTCTTCTCTGGTGTCATAGACGGCGTTGAAAGGCTGGCGTCTTCTCGTCTCGGCCAGGCCAATGACGTCGTACTTTATCCTTCTTGCTTGAGCTTTTGGTTCGCGATTGACCCCCCTACCGCCACTTGGGGACGCGCCACGTAGCCTCGCGACTAATCTGCTCCAGATCCCCTCATATGAGGGAGATCCGTGGCGTCCAGATATAGCTTGTATAAAATCTTTAATTAGTGGTGGAATGGTCAATTTTGTGCAGAGGGCTTCCCAATAAAAGGGGATGGTGTTGGCCTTAATGGGGGTCACAATCATCTTTGTATTTTTGTTCGCCGCATTGCAGTCTGTGAGGCTCACGTATGAAATATTTTATGCGTTGTGCCAGATTTCACTTCTTCGGGTGGGTTGTGTGCATCTCGTGGGTTTGGAGCACGCCTCTTGTTGTTTATCGTATTGCTCGATAAACGGCAGATTCCCTGGTCCCTCCACTACTGACCTTTCGGGTCACTCCAAACTTTCCCCGGCTCGTAATCGATGCTCTCGTCTTTTCTGCTGGCCGAGAGACTGGTTCATGTAGGACTTCTCAGCATTGAAGCGTAAATGCGTTTTTAATTACGCTCCTGTATGTTGACATGTGCACCGGGGAAAACGCGGCAGCGTATTTCTAGCCTGTTTGACTCGCTATCTTTCTTACTGAAGGATGGCAGAGAGAACTATGTTTTAGCATATTTTGAAATCAAATGTGTTGTGTAGTACATTTGAAAGGGAGACATTGTGAACAACAACAGGGAGCAAAGCAACAGCATCAACAACAACAATGACAACAAACCACGGCGTATTTTCAAATGAAGGGAGACGTCGATAAAGAATTTTAGGAAACGAATGTTTTTCGAATTTATTTACATATATGCATGGACAGTGAAACTTATGGTGACCTTTGCTCTGGTTGTTTTCGCACATTTTTTTTGAATTCGGACCAGACATCACGTTGCTGTCATTTCTCTGGACATTCACCGTCGTTAAACAAACACTATTCACACTCTATTTATTAAAACTATGAATAAACAGTCTTTGATACTGATTGATTTGTTAACCGATTAATTAGTTAATAGTTTAACCCACAATGTTCCCTGCCGGACTGTTTGGCTCGTCCAATTGAATGCGATAAATTTTTCGCCGGTTGCGTAACACAGCCAAACTCGTCCATATCTGTTACCACGCTTATTTTTCAGTGGCCCGCCAATTTTTTTCGATAAATTAAGACACATTGGCTTATTCGACTTTAATAGGTTTAATTTCTAATGTGAGTTTTCTGCTCTTCTTGGATGTATGGTCAGCGTAGTCTGTACCGCTCTACGTTTCGCTTCTCAATCTTACGACCGCATTTCTGTCAGAATTTGACGTTTCTCTCTTCTGCAGATATAAAGGATCGGAGCATAAAGCCCTCGGAATTGATCAATCCCTGGGGATGCGCCATGCATTCGACTTCATCAAGCATCGTTTGGAGGTGATTGAGTGCATATCTGACCTTTGCAGTGACCCGCGGTGGCCTACCGCAGTACTGCTATCCTCGTAAACAAATCTGGTACCAGTTTGCCGACCCTGGAGGGATGGAAGGTTTGGTGGGCCATGGGCGCTGGGATCGATTCCACGCGTGTGTTTTAGAGCGCCACGAACCACTGCGCCATACGCACCCCTTCCGAAGGTATAGTGGAATTTATTTCGCAATTTCTTCATTGGTATGATATTTATACATTCCACGTGCCATCAAAGATTCGTCGTATTCATACGAAATGGAATAACAATGTGTTGTTGATTGAAGTTTGAACTCTGTGTGCACTACATAATGGACTTTGCTGTTTTTTCCTGGCATAACATGTGTTATTGTTTTCTTTTTCCGTTTCCCACTAATTTTTCGTTGATTAAAAGTTTAAATAGTTAAGGATTTCACCCGCCTGTAGAGATTGGTTGTTTTTTTCCTGGCACTTGCCTTTTTTTATTGTTTTATTTTCTGGTTAGCGTATGTTGCTATACGCTGAATACTGTTATAGCTAGAATGTCTGCCTAGCTGGCTATGGGTCGTTGGGTCTTGCAAGTGTCCACGTATCCAAGCTATTCTACGAAGGTACAGTTCCTATAGTACGGTCAAAATAATCATGTTAAATGTTGTAGTGACGGCTGCGATAGATGCACCTGTTGTAGTGACCGTTGAGCCGTTCACTACTTCATAGTAGTTCAGTGGTGAGAATACTAGGCTGTAGTGAATATTAGATAGTGTAGAGACTATCGACTAGTTGTTGTTTCTGCTTGATTCTCGAAAGTGGATGTGTTTCGTGATCCTTATTACTTGATAGTTCTGTAATATAGGTATTTACCTTATGACGTTTGAAATGCTATGGATTGAGAGTCATGAAATAGGAATTGTAGTTCTATGGTAGAACAACTGATCTGTAGGCCGAGTGACCTTCCGTCATGCTTATTTATTGGTTAGGTTTCTGTAGCGCACGTTAAGGGGTAGAGAATCATGTAGTCGAAAGGTGGGCACGAAGCCGTGTTGTCTTTGTTTTCCTCAATACATCCGCGATGCCCTTTCAAAGCTTCCCAAGCTGCTCGTTTCTTCCTGCTCAACTCTGAAGCGAACTCACTGGCCTTGTTGTTTTCACAATCTAGATATATGTAGCAGGAGCATTCAGCGATACATATTTTGTTGAGCGTGAGTGAGGCCTAAGGAACGAATCCTTCCTCCTTGGAGACGGTTTTGGGGGGATTAACGTGAGACCAATCTTATCACAAGCTTCGTCGAGGTCGCCTAGCATTTGTTTCACCTCGGTAGTGCTTGATGTTATAAGAACGATGTCATCAGCAAAATGAGGATGATGTAATTGGGACCATCGATTTCCTCTTCCATGTTGTCCCATTCCACAGTCCACTCGGCGGTGGGTAATTTGGAGAGAAGGAGTCTTCTTGCCTAACCTCTCTTTTCAAGTCGATGTTAATATTGTTATGGAATGATGATATCTGGGTGCTATAAGTTTTATATAGTCCACAAAGAATCTTTATACACTCTGTAGGGTGGCCTGGCCGTCTTCAGATTCCATGACTGCCTTCTTTGTTTTCCTTCTCAACTGAGCGAGAGCTTTCTCGAAATCGACAGAGATTTAACAGAGGGGCTCTCGTTTATTCTCGCCATGTTTCGTTGAGTCTTGTTATCGTGTGGATATTCTATGTAGTCGAAGTATGAGTGATATTGAAGAACTCGACTGAACCTTTGATTAACTCTGACTGGTTAGTATTGTTGACGGTCCTGAAGACATTACTAAGGATGATCGACGTCTTCAGTTGAGCGGACAACTTTCTGACCTCGCATTAAGTACTTCGTGTTACTTCTTTATCCGATTTTTTTAACTTGTTTCTTGCTTTTTTATAATCGTTTCTTCTTTTTTGGCCTAGCGTTCGCATTGAAGGACTGAAGTTTCTGGAATTTAGATTCGCATCAACTAGTGCCTCAGAGTGGTTATGGAGAAAGTGGAGACACGGAGGGCAATGTGTTACTATCAAGCGAACTAGTAAGCATTTAAACCTGTCCTTTTAATAGTTCTCGCGAGACTTTCTTTCCCATAGTTTAGGTATATAGCCGTCACCAGTCACTCAATGTTTTCTACTCGCATGAGGATTCTGTTGCGGCTACGTCCATCTACTTACGGTCGACGACTCCATGACAGAAGTATTACGAAGTCTGTTTATATTGTTGAGCTTACACGAAGTTGATACGAGATGTTTATTCAGCTAACGTTTCGACGTCTTCGTCTTCCTCAGAGCCGTCGATCGTTGTCGATGGTCTGCAGTTGTTCCTCTTCTCGATTTGGTGTCTTCGTCTCATATCGAACATGATCTTCCTCAATTGAGCATGTCGATTGAGCCAAACACACCTGGCGACGCTCTTCTATACAGGGTGGTTCTTGTTGATATGATTATCTTACTTGATACTTGACACTTGATACTTGAACGGCCCGTCCTCACTAGTTGGGCGGGCCCCAGCATAATCACCATTTTTCGGAGATTTGCTGGTTAAGCCAATGTGGTTTCCTGGAATCCCGAGGACAGCCTGGCCAAAAGTCTGCTCCAGGTCGTCACCACGACAGGCAGTCGCAGCCCTTGTGGATCACAGGGAGAGTTGCCACCATGCGACTTTGATGCCAGGACGGTGGTCGATCCTGGTGTTGGTTTACTCTTAGCTAGGCTCTCTAATGGAAACGTCGTACTCCTTCTCAGCTTGGGGGACCCTGCCGGTGGGACGAATCCCTCTGCTGTGCATCGCAGTCCGACATCCCAGGAAGACCTCCCAGCCACGATGAGGCGGTGTAAGCCGTTGGGAGGGATATGATTATCAGTTGGTGATAACTTTGCTTTCGAGTGGTAATCAACTCTGTAGCAGTCGGTATTTTGTTTACTAGAACATGACGAATAGCACAACAATAACTTGGAAACCGAGCGTCATTTAACCACACCGAATACCGAATAAACATCGCGTATCAACCTCGTGCAAGATCAACAATATAAACAAATGTTGGTTATTACAGTAAAAAAGGTTAAATGACGGCCGGTTTCCCAAATTATTTATGGAGTTATTGTTTTCCGATTGGTCATCACCAATTGCTGGTTGCATATGAGAAGCGATGGCGTGTTTATGCTGTAGTTTATAAAATAAATATTGTATTTCTCTTATTCTACTGACCCTTCACTTACCTTTCTTATCGTGTGCCAGTGGACAAGGCAATACATGCGGTCGCTAAAGCGCTTGATCCCTACAGTGGTTTTCCAGTGGGTCAACTAAATCGGAATTTACCCAGCCAAACACCACCGTGACCACACCACGAAAATGCTAAGGCAAAGATTTCAATCATATTTAATACAGAATAACTGCTTTGCCTATTCAACGCTTTCTATGAGTTCATTGTATATTGAAATATCACCGAAGACTCTAAGACGCCAGCTAGTTCGTGTCGGCCTGTACGACCGTCTGTGTACAACGCAAAATTGCTCAGTTTGCCCCGTCGGTGGTGACGGTGATTGCATGAGCTGGGGTACAGTTTATCTGATCTCTTCTAAAGCTTGAGGGGCGGAATACATTGGGTAAACGAGTATACCACTCTGCATCCTAAAAGAACACCTAGTCGGTAAACTTAAACCCCCTAAGCCCACTTATTTTACCGTGTTTGGTGTTTTACACGTTTGCTGAGCTCTGAACCTGAAGGCTGCATATAACCACGGCAAGCGTGAGATTTATTCCATGGTATAAAAATATCTTGCTTGTTGGAGGCAACTCCTAACTACTTCCATATATTTTGCGTCACTTAACTGCAGACTTTTGGCGGATTTGACTCGTAGAATACAATTCGCTTACACGGAAACAAATTTTGGCTATCGAATGACATCTTGCCATTGCTAATCAAGAAAACGTTTAATTAATAAAGTCCTAATGAAAGTGGTTATTTTACGTGATTACTTGGACTACAATAGGTAATGTACCTTAGTAGGATAACTTGAATACTTGGAGAAATGGACGGCCCATTTTCACGAGTGGTGTGAAGTCCTCGCATCTTTTCCGTTCGTTGCTGCTTTGCAGTCGTCGTACTTGGGGGGTGACTTGATTCTAGCATAGCGGTAGGTCAGGGTCTCATACCGTGGTCTTAAATTGAAGAACAACCGAGGCTGCGGGTAAACCTGTTTTAGTAGAGTAACATCGGTAGCTTTGAGAGCACGTAAGTAAAAGCCCCGATATGGAATAATTTCGTAGTCTAGAGTTTCCAGGTTAAAGTCGAGGCGCCTTGCTCCTATTTCTACTTTATAAGCTGTTATAGGTCCTATTGGGCTCGCTTGGCACTGTGGTTGGAGGCGCTCCACGCGCCCAGGGGCCCACCAACCCTTCTATCCCTCCGGAGTCGGCAAATTGGTACCAGACTTGTCTGGGAGGATAGCAACATTGGACGATACATCGGCAGGCCACCGTCAGTCATCGTGAAAGCCAGATATGCATTCAATCAGCTCCAAGGATGCTTAATGAAGTCGAATGCATGACATATCCCTCAGGGGATTGATCAAAGCCGAGAGCTTCATCCTTTTTACCCTATTATGCAATTCTTGTCTTACACATTTTTTTCAAAGTAGCTAATGTACTATCGAATTGGCCTTTCATATTATCAGACAATAAACGATCCAGTCCTTGACAGCAGTTGGTTTTTTGAAATCAAACGAAAATTCAGGTCTATTCCTCCCTGTTAGCAATCGCATTCTCTCTCTTTGGTAGTTCACTGTGCTATTTGAAATCGCACATAACTGAAGCTTTGTGTAGATAATACAGATTTTAAGAAGTTCAAATTGCGGATGAGTCGTTTCTCTCTTGACAAATGCACTTTTGGAGGTCCTGCAAGGAAAATCTGTACACGCTTCATTGTCGCCAAAGCACTACTGTCGTCTTCATTCTCCGCCCATCTTTACTTTGAGAAATTTATTGCATCTCTATAATAATCTTCTGTTTTCGTTGGCGATGTGTTCTCCCCAGTTCAGTCCTGCTGACGGGTGATTGCTGATGACAGAGATCGATAGAATTAGCTGAGAGACAAGCGAAACGAAGGACCCACATGGTGTGGTGGTGAACGCGTTACTCTCCGGAAAGGACAATAGCGCGTTCGTTCCCCACCGCAGACACCTGCGGTCCGTAGTTTTGCAAATATCTCAGCATCATTGATGTTATATTTCGCAATATACCCTGCCATTAAAAGAGTAGGCAGTAAATAAAACGATTAAGAATCCTAAGAAAGCTGGGAAATTGACAGTCAAAAAAGACGCCTTTCAGTAGTGACTCGAGCTGACGCGTCGCCACTGATCTGCACTTGCTCGCAGAAAAACACTTATGTTTGTTCCAAGGATTCGTTGAGCAGAAAATGTCAGCAGTGCATGCTAAAGCTACAATGGGAAAAGCGTATTTCAGAAGTTATGCAACAAAGCAATAGACCGGCCATCCATTAACCTCGGCACTGATCAATAATTCAGTATTTTTTGATAAGCAAACGCGAGGTTGTCATTACAGTATTTACTCACAATAGTTGGCGTTTTGGCAGTTTCACCCTTTTCTCCTAGACTGTAAAAAAGCGAAGATGTGTCACTTTTTATCTAAGCTGGCAAACCTTAACGATGCATTAGGTAGAACTATCGCGCCCAGGTGGACGAAAGCTTTTTTGCTTTTGTTGCTTCGACATTCAAAACACGATCCTTAACGAATCAAACGCCAAACGAAAGAGTTTTGAACTCCAAAAACCTGTGAGTTCCACTGAGATGATATGGAACGAACCCACATGCAGTTTGAAAGATTTGCACGTTTTCAGTATTGTTGGTTTAACTTTTTATTTGCTGCCTACACTTCTTTCATTGCAGGATACCATGTAAACTAGAGCCACAAGGAAACTGGGTCATCCCCAGTTCGAAGCCAACCTGAGCTTCGTATTTTGCTCATGTCTCGGCATTCGCATGATTGTAGTTCACATCGTACCTCTCTATGAAAAAAAAGAAGAGATAGTAAAAAGATAAAGCTCTCGGTGTTGATCAATCCCTGAGGGATGCACCATACATTCAATTTCATAAAGCATCGTTTGGAGGTGATTGAATGCATATCTGGCCTTTAGAATGACTTGCGGTGTCTACCGATGTATCGAGCCAGTACCAATTTGCCGAACCTAGAGGGATGGAACGCTGGGTGGGCCATGAGCGCAGGTATCGATCCCACGTGTGTGTTGCAGGGTGCCTCTTACTAATGCGCCACATGCGCGAATAGATAGTAAATAAATTTAACTGGGTTCAATGTCTATTTGTGCCCTCCAGATCATTCCCGTTCACCGATGATTACACATACCACGCTGGGGTGGAAAACTGGCGGAAAGAGCGGAAAAATCAGGGGCTCGGTTGCTACGGTTAATAACATGTACGCACCAGAAAGAGTAATCGCAGATTTGATGCAGGCATGGTTTCCAGAGTACTCCTCGTAACAATGTTTGAGGATGTCGAATTGCAGCATCCCTTAAGGATTGATCATCGTCGAACACACTATCCTTCTGTTACTCGCTACAGTGCCCTATCGATTGGCTAAACACTGTAACCGAAATTTACTGTCTAGCTAGTAATGACTCTCACAGAAACGCGCTACTTTCAACTTAAATTGTTGTCACATCTTGACGTTATTGGTTTTCCGACCGATAGTGTCTGAATTGTACGATTTCCTTGTTTTTCTGAAATATGTCGTATAGTTATCATGGATTCTTTTCTAAGCCGTCCTTCATTTAACCGTGACCAATCAATATAGTTGCTTAGATTATTGGTTAGCTTGATACTTGATACTTGCACGACCCTTCCTCACTGGTTGTGCGGGAATCAGCAGAATCTCCATTTTTCGGACTTTTTGCTGGTTATGCCATTGTGCTTCTTTGGAGTGCCGAAGTCAGCCTGGCTAAAGTATGCCCCAGGTCGTCACCACCACACGCAGCCGCCGCTCTTTTGAATCAGAGGAAGATTTGCCACCATGCGACTTTCACACTACGCCGGTGGTGGATCCTGGTTTTCGTTTACTGTTCGCTGGGCTTCCTGATGGAAACGCCGGACTCCTTCTCAGATTGCGAGACCCTATCGTGGGATAAATCCCTCTGCTCATACATCGCAGCCCAACACCCACGAACACCTTCCAGCCACGATGAGGTGGTAAATCGTTGAGAGGTTTATTTAATTCCTGGGTTAATTCAAAAATAGGCAAGTAGTTCCGTGAACTGCCGGATAATGGAAGACGACGTTGGAAGTACTGAGTTCTTTTTTCGAAAAAAATTCTCAAATGTTAATAAAGTCAATGTGGTAAAATTAGTTAAATACTGAGTGTATGAAGCCTGAAGGTACATTAGAGTTAAAGGAGGCGCTGGTAAATGTATGTGAGGACATCTATGAAGGAAAGCTACATAAGCTTAGAAACTTTAGTTTGGTTTAGTAAGAGAGTTCTGATACCTATGAATACAAGTGGTAGTTTGATTATAAAAAAAGACAAAGTTTAGCCAGAAAATGTCGTACAACAAATATAACAAATGAAAATGTAACCCTACTTTCTAAACCAGAATATTTTCTTAGAAACAGCAAATGTTAGAAAAATGCCATTGATAACGTTGTTTACAACTATTCAAAAATAAGACACCTCTGCGATGTCTTATGAAGTTGAATGTATGGGGCATCTACAAGGCTTCTACGCAGATAGCTTTATCCTCTTTGTTTATATCTTTGAAACCTAGACATCAGCAGATTCGTGATTCTTCCATGACTTAACATTGTGGCATTTCCTTTCAAAATAAAACTTTTCGAGTTGCTGAGGAATGATTTGATTGTTGATGAAATCCACCCAAAAATACAGAGCTAATGTTTCAAGCAGCTACTGAAGCATTAAGTCGTTCATGATATAAAAAAGCCTCGCTGCGTTGAAACTTTTATGCTTGTAGTAAAAAGCAGTAGAAATATGTCAGAGGCTGTAGACATTTAGCAAACGACCACAAAATGAGAAGCAGTGAATTTGGTGCAATGTAACGACATAGAGATGACGTAGATACCTTTGCTGGTAAAGTACTACCGATGAAAGAGGTTATCCCACCATTACAAATATGTGAGTTCCTTGCTCTTTTCTTTTTACTAGTAAAATAATTATAAGGCGCCGCATACAAATTTAAGCACTTTTATGTGCTTCAGCCTTCTTGTGGCCAATTTGAAACCTGCGAATGTCATATTTTGTTTCAAAAACATGGGTTGACCTTGAAAACTTGAATCGTTAATGCTTACGTGGAATCTTGCTGTCCATGCAATGCGACTGATGTACGACAAGCCCCCCTAACACGGTGATCCCTTACTTTTCCTGCGCATTATTTACACTGCTACGCCTCGTCTGGGCTTCGTTGTCAGTGTTTACACACCATGTTGAAGCGCGCTTTGCGTTTCGTCAGCAAGTTTTCGAATCTTTTCCGCAAAGTTACTTTAGCACTTGAAATGGCAGAGTTGCAAATCAATGCACAAGATGTGTTGTGACTTCGACTACAGCTCCGGCTGAGCTGGGGTAAATACCGATTTTTGCTCTTCCGATCATTCCTTTCGACGATTGTGCTGATGGTACCATGGCACCCCTAGAGCAAAAAAAGAAGTAGGCTCACAGAAAGGCAAAGCACGCGCCTCGATTGGTGCAGTGACTAGCAGCTGAGTATACCGCAAGGATGGTGTGGATTCGAAACCCATCTGAGGTTCTGAGATCTGCTCATATCTCAGCATTAACGTTGATGCATCTCAAGATTTTCGCAAGATTCAAGTAAGCATTCAATGACACTCATGAGCAATACTATGCCCGTAACGTAGTGGGCCATCGTATACGGAAGTCGTTGAACATTTTACGATGATGGATGGAAGGATATAAACCGAATAGAAAAAAGTTCTGTTCGGAATGTCGTGTCGAGTCAGATTCAGGGAAATGAAGGAAAAAACATCTTGCGTCTAACAAATCGTCGTCATTTAAGGTTAGACCAGTCATTAGTTATATAGATGGGTCAATGGGTACAATAAAATGGTTCCTAAGCCTTAATGCTGACCAATCACCTGCGGTATGCGCAGCCAAACAGGAAAAATGTAATGGAGTCATTCGATGTCATCTCACTTTACACCAAGGTGTTGAATCGCTCCACAATGCAACCCATTCCCGAGCTACTAGTAAAACATGAAGCGGACATAAATATATATATGTATATATATAGCATGTCGATTCAACAACTAATGATTTTGTTAGAACAGTGTCCTAGTTGTTCAATCTTTAGGTAGTCGCGAAGATGTTTTGAACAAATTAGAGGGTTCGCCATGGACAGCGACTAGCACCAAGCGTACAATCGCTTTCATGTATAAGGTGAAAGCTCCAGCTCTCGATGGCCGACGCTTGCTCTACCATCCATATATAAACGACTGCATTGTCGTCTGTTCCACAAAAGAACAGATGGACGAGTGCTTTGAATTGTTAAACGGACAGTCGTACATAAAATTCATGCGAGAAAAAACCAACAGAGGAATGGCGTCCATTCTTAAACATCCAAGTAAAGCTTCTAGAAAGTGGCTATATGACGAAATGGTATCGAAAACCAAGTAGAGAAGCATATAGTGCACCACTACGTTTCCTCTCATCCTTCACTGGGTACATCAATACACTATCACACGTGATGTGTCACTTTATCTTATAATCAATTTTTTTAATGCACATCCCTCATGGGTAGGATTCACTCATCCATCATCTCTCGTGAACAACACACGCGTGATCTATCGGTAAGGTGGGTGGTTTTTTGAAAAACTGGGGTCTTCTCATATGCAGGATCTTCATTAATGCCGTTTAATTCACGAAAATGTGGGACCACTGTTTCATGTGATACATCAAGCCTCGGAAGAAGGCGACGTCGCCGAAAACGTCACCTATTGAACAACGACAATAACAACAATGAGAACATCTACACCACCTCGCGTCGCCTAAAAAAGGGTAGTTCGTAAGAATGTCGACATCATTTCGCAACATAATGAAAGGCTATTCATCTCTGGAGGTTTTGATCGGAGTCTACTCCAACTTAGTCTGTTCGCCTTACTTACACATGTTATGTGTTAATTACTCAACGGTTCTTGTTTGCTGATAGACAGCATCGCCTGAAACACAGTAGATTCTTAACAGTGGAGTTAACATTAAAATCCTGATACCTCCAGAAGATGTTGCTCAACCTATTAGTGGAATCATTGTAAATCTGAGGGTCTTCGATTCGTTTTTTATTGCATGCCCGTTCGATCATTGCCGTATTACACACTGCGGCTAATGGCTCCTTGTTGAGTACTGTACCCAACTTGTGGCTGAACTTTATACGAACATCGTGACTGTGTGATCGGAACTGCAACACGTCAAATAAGCTCTGCATTTTGCTGAACACGTGGGTTTTGAACCACGTCCACGTTGCCTTGCCTCAAAAAATCGTGTTACGTGGTGAAGTGGCAACCCCCGGTTCTTCCGAATAGTTGAAATTTCGTGGCTAACTGTGGTGAGGGTCATTGGCGTTTGGATAGACGGTATTCATAAAAAAACTGGGCTGCTCGTTTTGCTAGAAGGCAATTTTTTTGGTGTGGTGTAAGAACTACACCTGGAAGATAGAAGTGTTGTAGCAGTATCAGATTCCTTAAACACTAAGAAAAAAACGGATAACTGGATACGGTGTGCATGACCTCTTTCCTAGTCCTTCGAGGTTCTTTTTTCAAGAAACCATAACAGCACTGGTCTCTGTACCAATTCGAGGGGGAACTTCATCTATTGGTAATGATCTGTCGTAACCCACGAAAATTTATGTTGAAAAAAGTACATTATGGGGCCATCTAGCCCGTTAAAACGTGGTGAAGATAGCAGTCCAAGAGCGAACAGGTGCAAAAAATAATCCGAAAATACAATGTTCAATTTTTTATTTGCTCATATTCTTTTTCATGGAAAAGCTTTATGTGAAATGGAACCAACCCTGTTTGGATTTTGGCATAACCCGGAACATCAGTTGGGTCATGAACCCACGGTTACTCAGATCAGGGGCTCAAGTGCCTTCCAATCCGTCAACCAAGACTCTCGCTTTCGCTTTGTCTCAGCTAGTTTTTTTACTCTATCGGCGATCTCTCAAAATGGATAACGGCGGGTTCGATCTTCACCTGAGGTCCTTAGTTTTCCACATCTCAGCGCCCTTGTGATCGGAAAAATAATTGCGACGAATAAAGGACGAAGTCCAAGTCCAACTGTAGTGTTTCGTTGGTGGATTCCGACTACCCACAATTTCGAAGGAAGCATAACTTTTTGAGTAAACGATTTACTTCCTTTCCGTGAAATAACTCAGTTCATAAATAGGGAACACCATACTGGAAAGTCAATGTACAGCAAGCAGCGCACCGCGAATGCTTGATGAAATACAAGCGCCACTCAATAAGGACACGAGGAACTGCAACGGTTATTAGACAAACTGGCTAAAACATAGGACTCGTTCATCGACTAGTTCATAAGAATGTTCCGCTGAAATTTATATCAGACGGCAGTTTCTTACTTCAAAATGACCTCAGTGACTTCAATAAATTACTAATTTCTTGATGAACAGACTCGAGGGTGAAAGAATGATGTTTATTTCACCAGACCTAACGTTTCGTAGATATCCACTTGCTTCGGAGCCTGGAAAGTAAAGTTAATGTGCAGTCTACAACGTCAAATAATTCCACAATCCGAACAGAGAAGCCCGAAATGCAAATTCCAATCGTACTGGAAAAGCTTCTTCAACACTCAGCGTTTTCTATAAGCCTTCCACCCATCTGCGGAGACCAATTGCACAGTGTTTACATATTCGGGCCATTTATTTCTCACAGGTTGAAAAAAACTCGGCTTAAGAAGTTGTGTGGGGTCGCATGCAACTACAATCTACTAGATACTGCATTACTTATATTAAAATGTAGGTTGTGAGTCTTTTTCTGTTGGAGCTATAAAAGTATTTGGCTTAGTAGGCTCGCTATCAATTTGACTTCTTGAAGAAAGCGATGCTACCGAAACGTCCTCCATTGATAAATAAACCTTGTCTTATAATAGTCTTACAATCTGAGAACGTTATAGTTTTGTATTAACAGCCTCTTGTCTGTTCGAAAAGAAGGCAGTAGCTTATTGATCATTGCCGAAGGTGATAGGAAGTAGGCCTTGAAAAATTATAAGGTTGTTCGGCAATCAGAATTGGATTCGCATTTTTTATTTTCCTAGTGTCCAGCCCAGCAACCATTTCCTTTTGAACAATGTGCTGTGCCTAAAATCTGCTTGTGAAAAAACCACTTGGAATTTTTTTCCTCTGAGGTTCTAGTTGTGATAGAAAGCATAAAAAGGAACAGCTCCTGGACCCGATAGTAACAGCGAAGAGTTCCTTAGAGCTGGAAGGGAAATTTACGTGGACTTCCTGCAAATATGTGACATATTAGTTTTAGAAGGAGAAAACTCCAGACGAATGAAAAACGTCGTGCCCGGTCATCCTGCCCGAGATAGATAGCTGGTTGAGTGCACTCTACAAGTTCATCGACCGGTATTATGCTTTATAAATCAAATCAAACCGTGTTCAGGTTAACTGGAGTTTGTCAGGAATATCACCTGCCCCTAGTTCTAACTAACTTCTGCTGATTAATAAAAAAATGTTTGACAATGTCCAAACGAATGCAGTCCTATCAGAACTCGTCGAGCAAGGAGTGGACCCGCCCTAGATAAGAACTTCCAGTCGAACAAGGCGCGTGCTTTTTCCTCTCAAGAAACAACCGTTCTTCTACAGAGCAGCATTATCCCCTGTTTATATGAGGACAGTGGATCTAATATGTGAAAAAATGATGTGGGATATTTGCACGTCCAGCGGCATTACACCTTTGTGACATTCCGCTTCAAATCTGCTTTTTTCAATCCTCCTGCAACGACGACAGGTCACGGAGCACTCTGGGATCAACCTGTCCATATGACGATCCCTTTCTTCGGTGCATTTGGAAGATGGTAGTCAGAAATAGCCGCTCCGGTTAGGTTCATTACTATGTGTAAGTTTTTGTTGATTGCCCATTATTTTTTTCATGGTAGGCTGTTATGTGAAATACGATCAATATGATATCAAGACATTTGCAAAATGCAGACTCCAGCCCAAATTCGAACCTGTGATTACCCGTTTATGAGGTTCACGTACGGTGGCTTATTCTGGCACACAGAATTGTTTTTCTGAACTTATTTTGATCGGCGGAAGCTTATACAGCACAGATGTTGTAGCGATCATCATTTAGCGGCTGTAGTGGCTAATGGAAAGGCAACGCACGCGCCTCGATTGGTGCGCTGACTAGCAGGTGAGTATGCCGCAACTGTGATGTGGATTCGAAGCCCATCTGAGGTTCTGAGATTTGCTCATATCTCAGCATTCACGTTGTTGCATCACAAGATTTTTGCAAGAATCAACTAAGCATTCAACCACACTGATGAAGAATACTATACCCGTAACGTAAATGGCGATCGTGTATGCAAATCGTTGAACATTTGACGATGACGATTGGAATGTCGAGTCAAATTCAGGGAAACGAAAAAAAACTCGAAAAAAAATCACCAGAAGTCCATTGTTGGTACTGATCTACACGTAATTTTTAAAAATACTTTCGTTTCCTTGAGTTCTTTGTCGACTTTAACCTTAATTTTCAAAAATACGTCGTTGTTTGCTGTTGTTGTTGTTGTTGTTGTTTTTGTTGTTGTCGTCTTTCTACCAGTGGTTTCACTCAGAACTGTGTCCAGCAGAAGTTCAACAAGGAGGTGCCTGCACCGAAGCACACAGGTAAAGCGAAATGCTTGTCTTGTTGTAAGAACGCTTAGTGTCCTCTTGGTCGTGGAACCAGTTACCGTCGAAACTCCCCGAAACGAACATGTTTTCCGGTGTTCCATAGTTGCATACTTTCGAATGTACACTGAATAGCATTTGATTTTAAAATGTCCTAATTCGTAGCCTTATCTGCAACTCTTCAATGATAGAAATTACGACTCAAGCCCAGCAGCAATACACGGCAGATCTACTCGCGGTGACCATAGCTATCAGCGTAGGCGTAGCTGACGACACGCTTAAGACTCAACTACCCATAGCGGTGTGACCCACGCCCAACCTTTTACCGTACGCAAAGGATGTCAAGGTTTCACTGACTGAAACGGAGTACCACAAAGGTGGTATTGGATTGGAGTGACCCGAAAGGGTCGGCACTAGAAATGTCCTCGGAGTGTTCAATCAATGAGCCAGTAAGCACGATGAAGAACGGGAGATTTCCCAGACACCATCTGGGGATAGATGGAAGAGTGAAATCCGCTTGAACTTTTTACATCGAAAATCACGAACTGGATTGCAACAAACTGGATCCGCTTTTTGGTTGGTGTTATCATGAAGGTTGGCAGCAACTGCTATCCATTTCGAAGCCCTGTCCACGAAATTTGATTTCTAAACCTCTCAGTGAGAATTATTCTAAGTAACGTGTCATACAAAAGATCAGATAAACTGTACCCGAACTCATGCAATTCCCTGTCTCTAAAGTTAGGTAAATTATGCAGTTTTGCGTTATACACAGACGATCATACGGGCGGTTGCAAATAGCTCGCGTATTAGAGTATTCGGTGGCATTCCAACTACTGCTATCGAATTTTCTAGACCGACCCTTCTTAAGCAACGTTTCGTAGCTGGACTTATTTCATTCGAAATGAAGAATAGGATAGGCTGACCGGACCTTATTATCGCTACGGCTGTCGTTTGGTGACTTCGGTCTTCCTGTACACCTATTTCTAGGAGTTGCAGCCTCGCAGCCATTGAATATGGCGGTTTGCCGTGCCAAGTTCCAGGACTCTTTCTGTTCTCTTCCTGTGCGCACACTGCTTGCTTTTCGAAACATGTTTCTTACAACCTCCTTTTTGTGTGAGGTGTGTGAGGAGCGGTAATGGACCAAAATGTTTTTAATACTTGGCTTTCTGTACCATTTCGTTATGTAGCCGTTTTCGGATAAGTTAATTTGAACGCTCAAAAATGGATGCCAGTTTTCATTCGGTTTCTTTTGGGTGAACGCAATGTACTCTGACTGTTCATTCAATGACATAAAATATTTGTCCATTTCCTTTTGTGATGAGCAAATTGCAAAGCAACGATATATATATATATATATACATATATATATATATATATAGTCCTCCCAACGGTTTACCCCCCTTATTGTGGCTGGGAAGGGTTCCTAGGTGTCGGATTGCAATCTACGCTGGCAGGGTCCTCAAGTAAGGAAGAAGTGCGGAGTTTCCTTCACGAAGCTTAGCTAAGAGTAAACCAATACCAGGATCAGCCATCGCCGTGGTATCAAGGTTGCATGGTCGCAAAATCTCCCTCTGATCCACAAGGGCTGCGACTGCCTGCGGTCCTGGGGTAGACTTTGGCCAGGCTGTCCTCGGGATTCCAGAGAGCTACAATGGTTCAGCCAGAAAATCTCTGAAAAAAAATGGAGATTGTGCTGAGGTGCCGCACAACCAGTGAGAACGGGCCATTAAAGTAGTAAGTATGAAGTAAGTATATTTATGTATATTTATGGTAGAGTAATGGGCGAAGATTGGTTACTGGTGCTTCCACCTTAGACTTAAATGCGATGACAAGGCTTGATGCTAGTCGCTGTGTCGTTGCCAATCCTCTTCTTTCTACATTTTTGCGTAGCTTCTCCGAAACCACCTAAAGACTGGGTAGTTTAGGTCTTCCTTTAAGAATGTTCTCAACTGCTGAATCGTGAAATCATACATTTTTATTGCTCCATCATATTGTATAAGGAGTTCGAGGATGGCTTGATTAGCGGAATCATTCGACACCTCTGTGTAAATGGCGTGAATGTCGAAGGGATCCATCACATACGCGCTGTTAGGACACGGGTTACATTGACGATCCAGGAACATTTTGATGATCGTTAGATGAGTTGGAAAGTGTTTTAAGAACTCGGTGAAAACTAGGGTTATAAACTACCTTACTCTATCCGTCGGCCTACTTACACAGGTAATGATTAGTGTAGCCGTGAATAGCGATGAATCGGTAAATGCAAAACCATTATTGGATAATAACCTATGAGGCTTGATAAGTATAAGACGGGACATTTTGGTAAATCAAGTTTTAGTTGAGAGAAAACTGATGGCTTTAATTCAGCCGCTTTTGCCATTTTAATCCATTGGTTATTCAATTTTTCAATACTGACTTTCAAATTCCTTCTCAGACGATGGACGATAACATCTTGAAACATCTTCAAGACCGTTTTTCGTTATCTCAACATCTAACTAATGAGGAATTACAACAAGTGCTCCACCTTCATCACTGACGGAACGTCTTGTGTTTTTCAACCTTACGAGCTCTTGTGCCTCCCGTATACCATATTTTTGCACTTCTATGAGGGTGGAGTGATATCTTTTCGAGCGATGGTGATCAAGGGCTTTCAAAATTTCACTCGCTATGATCCGAAATTTAACGTCAACTTCATTACTTCATTATTCTGGTCTAATGAACGTTGAAGAAACGGTGGTACTGGTTTCGCCTCTAATTCCTGTTGTTCACTGTTATTCTGTCCTTCATCGTTAGCTTTCTTTCGGAGTCTATCTTCAAGTTCATGTAAATTGCCTGCGTTCCTACCAAAGCATAATTTTAGAAATGGGTACAGATGGTGAGAATCCTGAGCATTATTCTAAAAACGAACGCACCCTTTCAGGGACCCATGGCTCCTAACATGGTTAAACATTAACATTAGCAATTTTGACTTATTATTTACTGCCTACTCTTTTTTTAGCGGCAGGCTATGCGTTGCGAAATATAACTTTAATGATGCTGAGATATTTGCAAAACTCCGGACCGCAGGTGTCGACGATTGGGAACGAACGCGATATTGTCCTTTCCGGGGAGTAGCGCGCTCACCACCACACCATGCGGGTCCTTCGTTTCGCCTGTCTCTCAGCTAGTTCTATTGATCTTTTGCCATCAGAAATCACCCGTGAGCGGGATTGATCTGGGGAGCCCAAATCGGCAACGAACCCAGTTAAGCTGAGGCTGCAGTTATAATCACAATTTTGACTTATTATTTACTGCCTACTCTTTTTTAGCGGCAGGTTATGCGTTGCGAAATATAACTTTAATGATGCTGAGATATTTGCAAAACTCTGGACCGCAGGTGCCTATGGTGGGGGAACGAACGCGCTATTGTCCTTTCCGGGAAATCCCGCTCACGGGTGATTGCTGATGGCAAAAGATCAATAGAACTAGCTGAGAAACAGGCGAAACGAAGGACCCGCATGGTGTGGTGGTGAGCGCGCTACTCCCCGGAAAGGACAATAGCGCGTTCGTTCCTCACCATAGGCACCTGCGGTCCAGAGTTTTGCAAATATCTCAGCATCATTAAAATTAACATTAGCCTTGGATTTTTTTGGCACATTGCTCATCCTACAGTGGGTAGCTTGATCTTACTTAGCGGTGTTTCTGCACGTTCTTGAAGCCGTGTTCGCTTGACTCAAAAAGTCTTCGATTTTTTCTCCGCAAAGTCACTTTAGCCTTACAGCCGACAGACTTGTAAATCAAAACTGACCCGCTTGCTATTCTCCTCAGAAGGGTCCGCCAAATAGTGGGCGCAATGATTCTAATTCGTCCCACACTTCTTCCGCTTGGAGTACATTTGATTCTGCTTGCCTCATAGACAGGTGCGTCGTACTCGCATTTCGATGTCCAGTACTCGGTGGCAACCCTCTGACGGTCCGCATTCATCGTGTAGCCGCCTTCAATTAATGAAATTTGAAACGACTTGAAACGCTGCGGCTAAGAAGGTGTATTGTCTGTGAGCTAAGACGATCGCAGGATAATTGTAAAGCAAAAACCTGAATTTTCAAATTAACTTAACTCAAACAAACTTCACTTAAAATGAAATAAATCCAGCTAGAAAACGTTGCTTAGGAAGTCCCAGCCTACAGAATTCGGTAACAGTAATTGAGAAGCCATTGAGCGCTCTAAGAGGCCAGTTAGTTCGCAATCGCTTGTGTGAATGATTGTGTACAAGGCAAAAATTGCTTTATTTGCCTTAATACTAGAGACCGTGATTGCATGAGTTCCGCTACAATTTATCTGATCTCTTGTAAACCATAAGAGGGACGAATACTTTGGCAAAGCGGGTAGACCACGCCGTTTCCGTATAAAAAGAATACTTAGTCGGTGAACTTAAGGTTAAACCAAATGCTCGACTAGGCACGTGCAGGATACAGAAATAAAAGAGACGATATTGAAGTAGAGCTTACGATCCTCGCACAGGAATCGAAAACACAGGCATGCAAAACTCTGGAGGCGTTCTGGATTATTTCCAAGAATCCGAAAATGAACAGCAGGGAGCAACGCTTTATAATCACGTGTGATAATGGACAATATTTAAGCTTGTTATTCTAATGAGAAAGGCACATTACGCTTCCATGTGAACTCTGTGCGGTTGGTCTCCACCTAACATATTCAGTGGAGGACTTATAGGAAGCGCTGAGTGTGCGAGTTACTATGTGTTTAATGTGATTAAAATCTTGGTTTAGCATTTTCTGTTTGGTTGTGGAGGTGTTTGGCTAGGTGGACTGCGGTCAACTCAAGCTTTCTGGGCTCTGAGGAAGGTGAAATGCGCCGATATGTCAGCTTGTGCGTTGATAAAGAAATAAAATAACTTCTCATGTTTGTTCAACAAGAATATGAAGAACTGTTCAATCAACGCGGAGTTTAACAGGAAGTCGGTCGGGGGCAGAACCCTTCTTTCAATGACTAGAGGAAGTAAATTGCTTTAACATGACAACATTGAGAAAGAGAATTTGATCTATCGTTTAACGGGTATGAGTTTTATGTTTGTTAAAAAAATTGCTATGTTTTACTGTTCCCCATATTTCCAATGTATTGCTGACTGCATTTGGAACCATTTTGCTCTTTATTTTGTTTGTTCCGATGTTTTCTTATTCCTCTCAACGGTTTTTCACCTCATCGTTGCGGAGGTGTTTCTGGGTGTGGAATTGTAATGTACAGCGTGGAATTCATCCCCTTGGCAGGGTCTCCTAAGCAGAGAAGGAGTCCGACGTTTCCATCAAGAAGCCTAGCTAAAAGTATAGCAGTACAAGGATCCACTATCGTCCTGGTATCAAAGTCGCTTGCAAATTTCACTCTGATCAACAGTGGCTGCGATTGCGTCGGTGGTGACGAACTGGGGAAGGCTTTGGCCATGCTGACCTCAGGATTCCACGGAGCCACAATGGCTAAAGCAGCAAATCTCCAAAAAAATGGAAAATATGCTGAGGCCTGCACAACCAGCGATGACGGGATATCCAAGTGTCCAAGTATATAAGTATTTTATTAACCACACATTTTATAAAACAACCATAACAATTTAGATAAAATAACAATGAATTATTCTCAAACTCCCAATCAATGATGGATATTTTTAGAAGAGGTTTTGTTTAACCTTTAGTGCAGATGACGATTTTTTCTGGTGTCATATCTCCCACTTTTATTTCTTTCGGTTAGCTATCGAATAAATATGCATAGTGAGGAAAACACTTGAACCCACTAGCGATAATATAGAAACTCTATGTTCATAATGGGCAGAATAGATTAAATTGGCCATATCACTACTAACTAATAGTTTTCCACTACTGCTATTTGTGGGTGAAATGATCACCACGAGGTTCGCTCCACCGGAAGTGGAGAAACTTGAATGTCCTGGAGGGATTTCAGTATATACATTGCATAACAATTTTCTTGCTATTTGGAAAGGACTCTTGCGAATCAATGTTTTCTGCATTGCTACAACTAATAACATTTGGTCGTGTTATATTAGTGAGGCGGCGCCAATTACCACTTTATGACACCATTCCAGGTGAAGGCAACCAAATCCCTCATCAAGCGATGGTCAACAAATTGGTACCAGCCAGGTTTTTCCAGAAATGCAGAAGGAAAATAGACCAGCTTTAGCGGCTTTAATGAAGACGACAAAACCTTCAACTAGCAACCGAATCCGCACGCCTTTATTAAAGTATACATGGATGACGGATACAGCCCAAGAACCAAATGAAGGAACTGTTTGGATTGGCACAATATGTAAACAACATTAACCCTAAAGAATCAAAGTTAAAATGAAATCAGAAACAAACAACGCTATAACCCACTTCCTTTCCGATAATTTGAACTTGTCTGATAAAGCATGCAGACTCCCACAAATCTGACTTACGTGGAGCAATCACGATCCTCATCCATACCCAAGAAATGACGTTTACAGAAAGTAATGAAAGCCGTTGACTGCAAAAGAAAGACCTCTATCGACGCCAATATTAAAAAAAAAGAATTCATCACTAGCAAGAAGTAGTAACTTCAGCCCTATGACGTAATGTTTTCAGTGTTAAAACAATTCCGTATCAGATTAAGAGTAGAAGCCCTTAATCAGCAATCAATAATTCTATGATTGCACTAGCCTGTGAAAGCCACAAGAAATCGAGCACTTATTATTTTTACAGGAATCATAAAACTTCTACTCCTAGATTTAGGTTTCCTCACAGTGGTTTCGATTTTTACTGTTGAGCTCATTATTCGTCTCACGTTTTCATCAATTTCATGCATAGAGCCAAGGTACCCCTCGTGCATATTCATCGGACATCTCATTAAGTGAGTTCACCTGAACAACCATCTGTTTATATATAACAATCAGTGAAATTGAAATGAGACATGTTTGGTCTACTGCCTTTGTTTCGTGTAAGAAGAAGAATAATGGTTAGATAAGCTATCTGTGTTGTGATATCTTGCTCAGAGTGATATCTGGAAAAACTGAAAGAATTATGTTGGCAGTCCTCTCCGAGGAAAACCGAATGACGCTTTCCTTCATCCGATTAAGGTCAGTAGCAATATGGTTTTTTGTTGAAAGTAATGTTTGGTATTAGTGTGAGTGATGCGAGGCCGCTAAATGATACTCTTGATCGAAGTAAAACGTTGTCTTGAGGTAGACTGATGTGTTTAAGGAGATGCAAGCGACTACGGAACCAAAAAAGAAGTGGATAGGACTTAACGTCGTTATGACGAAATACATTGAAATGGAGTAATCTATCACTAGAAAAAAGATAGCTTAATGAATGATTGGTGATTAGTAGAACCATGAGAACGATTTGTCAAATCAAAGCTGATTTATTTGATGGTTACTATCTCAACTATGTAAGCAATGAAATGGTCTCAAACAATCGAATTTTTCGCGCTAAAAAGCTCAATCGTTCGTTATCGGAAGCGTACTTGCTCGAAAATCAAGCTCACGAATCAACCGTTGTAGACATCAGGTGTGAGTCGTTGCAGCTCAGGAGAAGGCGAGGACGTCTAAGCGTTAGCCTCAACGAAGTGTTTTTGATAGAAACTCTGTACTGCCTCATGCTTTCAAAAGGATTTTTGATTTTTCGAATGCAACGTTTTGGCCGGAAATGGACTAATGCAGCATACCCAAGACTCATACTAAAGCTAAAATTTCTTGCCCTGATGTTAGGTGCAAGCTTTTTCCCATATCATATTAAAGTCGCTGTATATGCCAAAGCCTGGCTTCGAGCAACTCTTTTTTCCTTGTGCTGCTCAATGAACACTTCTACCACATAAACATAAAATGAGCAACGATACATAAGTTTGCGAGCCTCCACGATACATGGAAGCCGTAGTAAAAAGATCTGTTGGCTCACACATAAGCACAGAGAAGGAGCACCTTCGTCATACTTCTTGGAAACACTTGGCTTTCTGAGATGGAAATGTTTGTTTCATATTTTATTATACCACTCCACCACAAGCCATGCATAGCGCAAAGCCTTCATCCATCAAAGGTCAGCAAAATGGCACCAGACCTGTTTTCCAAGAAATCAGAAAAGAACTGTACCAGATATCACTGACATTCGTGAAGAAGACAAAATCCATGAGTAAACCCAATCCACACGCAATTCAGAAGACATACGTGGATGACGGATACAACCCAAGGAGTCAAATGAAGGAAATGTATGGGTACGTATAACATGTGAACAAAAGGAGCTAGAAACCAGAATGAAAATCATGTCAGGTAGAAAAGTTACAACTTGCTTATTTTTGCAACAATTTTACCCTATCAGGTAAAACCTATAAGATCCCTACAATTCCAGTCTTGGTGGAGCTAAGAAGAACCTGCCGTCTACACAACAAGCGACGTTCATAGAAAGTAACGAAGGCCATTGACTGCAAAATAAACAACTTTATCAATGCCAATTAAAAGAACCTTCAGTACCAAGGAGGAATATCTTAAGAACTACAATCTAATATTTTCGAGGCTAAAATAAAACATTATCACACTAAGAGTAAGAGGTATCCTCACTCCAATCAACAAGCAATAATTCTAAGATTATAGTAACCCATAAAAACTTCTACGAATCAAATTCTTTTTACTTCAAAACATTAATAAAAATTTCTACTCTTGCACTCGGATTTTCCTAGTTCTACTCTACTACAACTCGAGTTACACAAACAAGTAAGTACAATACGGCTTTAGGGGTAATGGTGGACATGAAGGGTGGAATTTTTCTCTTATCTTAGTGATAATGCAGTAGTGATTGAGTTGAAGCATTACTAAGTCGCGGTGTTATATAAATACGGCTGCTCGACACAATGTCGAGTTACGCCTGCTCTCTAGTTAACAGCGGTCTTTTTTACTTTCTCACTTTTTTTTCACTTTTTTTCATTTTTTGTATTCTATTGATGACTTGTCAAATGCTTATCAAATAGCAAATAGCAAGAGCATCTGGTGAAAATCCATTGTTTACAGTTAACCCAGTTATTTACGAAAGGAACCTTTTTTGGATGAGATGATTTTGCAGCCGAAGGGGAGAGGTCGAGTGTTTATTATCGAAAAAACCAGCATTTGGTGTGTTGACACGGCAGACGAGTACAGGGTTTCTTTTTTCGACCTCTGCGAAACCAGCGGTTACCATATGTGTGTTGAGAGCGTTTTGATGTCCTATCAATAATGAACATTGCAGAAAGCTGATTTTAACTGACATTCGCGTTTACGACTGAAATTACGAAATTGAAGTCAGAGCTACCCTCGGAGAATACAGATTAGTACTTCTTGTTAACCTTCTTCATGAGCCGTCCATTCCGCGGACACCATTTCGGATAAGGGAGAAGAGAGCCGTTTGCTGCATAATTTTAACTTTCTTATTTACTGCCCACTCTTTTTTGATGACATGGTGTATTGCGAAATATAACTTCAATGATGCTGAGATATTTGCAAAACTCCGGATCACAGGTGTGTGCTGTGCTGAGCGAACGCGCTATTGTCCCTTCCGGGGAGTAACGCGTTCACAACCACACCATGCGGATCCTCGTTTCACCTGACTCTCAGCTAGTTCTATCGATTTCTGCCATCAGCAATCACTCGTTAGCGGAATTGATCTGGTTTGCCCAAATCGGCAATGAACCCAGTTAAACTGAGGTTGTAGTTATGATCACAATTTTAACTTTATTATTCACTGCCTATCCTTTTTAATGGCAGGGTAAATTGTGGGTATATTGCGAAATATAACTTAACGTTGCTGCATATTTCCCATCTCTCTTCTGCAGTATGTGTTGTATTGCACATCGTGTTTCCCATCAACCGTCCAACTTCAGAAATCATAGGCACAAAGCCACTATGAACAGATGAACGTGCAAGTTCCTACGAGCGACATTCTATTAACCTTGGCGTTGTTCAATAGGTGAGTGTTTTTTACTTCTTGAGCGGAGGCAACGTTTTTAACACTCTCACGCCAACGCCTAATTTCGGGTTTCTTACGGACTGCACGACGTGTAGTTTTCAGCCTCTAGGTCCTTGCTGGTTTTTGGAAATTAACAGCATTTTTTCTCTTACCAGCTGAAGAACTGCAGTTTTAGGAAAGTATAAATAAACATTTTGTTATGAACTACTGAACTTTGTGGGTTGAAAACATGTATCGAGAAAAGACCTGGTTCTGTCATTGCTGGGTATCATCTGTACTACCCGTCGTCACGTTTATTGTCGGAGACTCAACCGAGTGTCACTAAATCTCCTATTTCTCTCTGTAGCGTTCAAGAGTAGACCATTGGCTTCCGTTCGCTCTAGGAGATTGTGGAGCATCAAATATTTCTTCAGGAGGCAACAGCACGACGAGTAGCCTTTTTGACCAAAATAATATTTCTTTGAAAGTTCGATCTTCATTAATAATATAAATATTTCACCGAATTTAGGACTACTGTTACATAATATACGTCTTGGTTTTGAAGAAGTCGAAATCACCGAAACGTCAGCCATCGACAAACAACACCGACAGCAACGACAACAACAACAACGGCAACGAAGACCTATACCAACTTTGCATCAGCTCAACAACACCAATTTATAAGGTCGTATAAATAAATATATTTCTTCAGGGTTTTTCATGAAAAACTCGGACCATCGGATCGGTGGTCTTACTGGTTTGACATCCCGAGGAATCCAGGCACTGAGGGCTCTTGTCCATCGGCTGAGGTTAAAATAAATAATGTGCCCATCCCATCCACAAAACTTCTGACCCACTATGTCAACCGCTGCGCTCTTCGAACGTTGCTCTATCGTACTTCTGTTTTTCCAAATTAGCGAGTCTTCTCTCTAATATCAAGCCGTGGATCACTTGGGCAGTTTGCCTTTTCCATGTTTTGGAAGAAGGCCTAAAGCTACTCTGGATAGATAGTTGTAATGTCTTGTGTTTGCTCATCAAGAAATCAGTGAATGTTTCAACTCTTCCGAAGTCTTCATGGTTGTGTTCATCTCAAAAACTTAGCGAAATTCCCAATTTTAAATAGATGCTACGATAAAATTTTAAATACAGTGAATGTTATTTGAACCTTTGTCGGAACACCATAGGTTGTACTTCTGTCGGCAACCAATCCACGTTTATCAACGACGATGATAAATGTTAATCGATGTTGATCCACAAACAAACCTGCAGTGACAAAATATGGGATAAATAGAAAAGGAATATGACAATACGGCAGGGTTTTCTGGAAATGTGGGAATGTGGAAGGGTTACTTATAGCAATCACATCAAAACAGTGACAATCATAGATTTGGACATCACTTTTGGTGCTTTGCTGGAGATTTGAATGAATGCTTTCCCATTTTGATAAAGCCCAAAAAAACAACGATCATAAGAAACGGATTAGTTACTTAGGTACCATTTACGCTTAACAAAATAAGTAAAGCTGAATACTTTAGTTACATCTCTATAGGTCAGAAAAATCAAAATGATGACCGACTTATTTCCTGAGTTGAGCATTAGAAAGCGATCGGCCAGGAAAGACTTCAAAAGCATCGAGAAGGCTGTGAGGAAAACAAAAGAAAAAAAAACTCGACTAGGTTACGCCATTAAGAGATGCTTAAGAAAAGTGGTCTTGAAAATTATATAACGATTATTGACATCCCACCGAATACCCTACGGCGTCAGTTAGTTCGCAACCGTCTCTATGATCGTTTGTGCAGCTCAGAAAACTGTATGATCTGTCGTAATGGGAGAGACGACGATTGCATGAGTTCAGTATAATATACTTGATCTCATGTAACGCATGCGGTGAAGAATATATTGGGGAAACGGGTAGACCACTTTGTGTCCGCATAAAAGAGCACCTAGATGGGAAAGCTAAAATTCGCCAAAACACTCCCCCTGGGTACTCATAGGGCACAAAGGCACAACGGCGATGGTTTTGAAGTGACTGTACGGGTCCTACCGCAGGAGTCGAAAACATCAACGCGCAAAACTCTTGAAGCGTTTTGGATAAATTTCAAGAATCCGAAGATGAACCGGAAAGACGAATGCCTCACTATCACATGTGATCTGGCGCCCTATTTCAAAATTATATTTTGACCCCTGGGTGTGTCGTGCTCGCGACCCCACGTGAACAACGCGTGGGCCAGTTCCACTCGTTACATGACGGTGAGTAGCCTTTTGGTTTGACCGTAGCATCCTAACCCTAACTGCCATTTCTAAACGAAATGACCACCCCTAAGATTCTGCTCACTTAAGGAAGAGAAACCTGAATATTCGGGACAATTTCATTTACATCACTATGTAAAATATTATGTTACGAATCACTTTTATAGAACGATGTTCGCTGCAGTGGAATGAGGAGTAACATTTCGTCATCCAATATCTTGACAACAATCTGGGACCAGGGAAATTGAGAATCACCAAAGACACTTTCTAGAAGGCGCTCAAGTTGACGCGTCACCACTGATCTGCACCTACCCGCAGAAGAATACTTGTGTTTTTGCACACGATCGTTTGAGCAGAAAGTGTCTGCAGTGAATGCTAAAGTTTCAATGGGAAAAAAGCGTATTTGAGACCTTGCATAGCAAATCAAAGGAACGAATTTCCACTTTCTCGAAAAAGCAGACATGAGGGTGTCAATACTTCCTCAAGATAGTTGGCGTCTCGGAGGTTTCGCCTTGTTCTTTTCTGAGTTCCGAAGATGGCAAAACATCATCATTACATCAAAGATCACCAATAAATCCGTAAGGACAGTGAAATTTTTGCTGACGTTGTCTCCTGTTTTTTTTCCACTTTTTTAAACCACACCCGACATCACATTTAGGACAGGGCATCCTCCATTCTATTTGTACCTTGGTTCCTCAACACCAATGTTTTTCGATTTGCAGGTAAGTTGGGCCACTACGTGAGAGTTAATCTTTCTTTATAAATGTCGTCGAATACTTACCTTCATTCTGCAGAAATCTTAAAAATGGAACTACAAAGATGCTAAGATATCAGCAAAACTCTGACTATCAGGTGGGCAATTAGCTTTTCCGGAGACTCACCCACGCACCAACCCGAAGCCATTGCATTGTCTATCTCCCAGCCAATTTTTTTACTCTGGCGGTGCTATTAGCAATAACCTGATAACAGATTTTATCTGGGTGCATAAGTAATCAGAAAACATTTTCTGTACTGGTTGGCAACTCGGTCAAATGCTGAAGTAACTTTAGGAAGAAAACAGTCCTTCTTAGGAACACCCAAATATTCCACGCTTCTCAGTCCAGCAACTGGTGGTGCTCCTAAAGAGTGCCTGAACTGCTCAATCATGAGATGTGCCGGAAAATATTACGCACAAATCGTAGGGTTGACAACGGGACAGTGCCCACCATGGGCCTGAAGTCTTGCCATAGTGTTTATGTCTAAAATAAAAGCCTTAGTTCTCCGTATCCGACCGTTACTCTGCTTCAGATGAACAATGATTGTTCTGTCGTCTTCCCTATACAGGAGAAGATAGGAACTGCTTTGAATTATTGAACGAGAAGTCTAAGTACGTTAAATTAACCCGGAAAAATGGGAAAGAAATCTGGCTCCCATTTCTTAACGTTTAAGTGAACCTATCAGATAACTGTTACATGACAAAGTGACAATGGAAACCAACCAACAAGAACATCCTTTTTTCATTTCCTCACTTCCCACGCATCATATACAATTGGGGCGCTTGTAAGGAACATGTTTCGAACATCCATCACTTTGCATACGATGAGGGAACTAAAGTAGGAAGCGCTCGACTTGGCTCGGCAAGTAGCCATCTCCAATGGCTACGAAGTAGTAGCCAAACAAGATAAGTTTAAAACGAGAGCGATGCCTTAAACGAAAAACATGATCAAAACAAAACCCCGTTTATGTTCTCCTTCATTACCGATGAAGCAAGTGTAGCTATAAAATGATGGTTAAAAAGGGCAAGTCTAGAGGAGTCGGTTGCAGTAGTAGCAATACCACCGCAAATTCTTCGCCGCCAATTAGTTGTAACCGCTTGCATGACCGTTTCTGGGAAACACAAAATTGCGTAAGAGCCCTTATGCCAGGGACGGTGACTACATAAATTCAGGTGCGATATACCTGATCTCTTGTAACAGTTGCAAAAACGAATATAATGGCTAAACGAGCAGACCTTTGCGTATCCGCATAAAAAGAATGCCTGGATGGCAAACGAAAAACAAGGCAGAGTGCCCCACTTAGGGCCGAATAGGATACAAAAGTATAACAGAGACGATTTTGATATAAAACTCGCTATCCCCGCTCAGGATGCCCAAACACCAGCTCGCAAATTTCTTGAGGCTTTTTGGATAAATGCCAAAAATCCGAGAACGAATAGTATGGAGGAATGCCCTGAGATCACAAGTGGTCTCGCCCCGTACATTCGTATCGATATCTGATGTGGGATGGTGCAGTCACCAAGCATGTGTGACTCTAATGAGCGGTTGTTCCTTAGCGGAAGGCACGTCAAAAGGGCTCTGAAGAAGGCGATACTGCCGAAACGTCCGCTGTTGCTGTGTTTTAGGTTTTTTGTTTGGAAGTAAACGTACGCGGATTGTAGATTACACGAGGATGTTATATGCGAGATATAACAACTTCGCGATTGCTGAACAAGAAAAAAGACGCATTTATAATCCAGTGCTGGTGTTAATAGAAATTTGGGAACTGAAATACGTCACTTGGCGTTCTACGCTGTACAACATTCATCCCTACTTTTTTCGTTTAGGGTTATAATTGCTCATCTATATAACTCAACTTTGCCTATTTAGCGCAGCCATTTAGCTCATCGTCTCACACCCACCACACAGAAAGATCTCGAACTTCTGTGTGAGTTCGCCTTCAATGTGAACATGTCGCCTTCCTGGTAAATATCGATGAATGCTGTTAGAGGTGGTTGTTCGTGGAACCCTGGCATAGCTTTATTATTGCACTCTCAGATATCGAGAACAAGCAGTCAAGGCTGCTATAATTAAAGAGCACTTTCTTCGCGTCACTACGACTTCAATTGGCAGCTCGAAAAAGCTAATGAGCTTGTAAAACTCGGTGTGAGATCAAATCAGAGATTATAAAAGTGTTTTATGGTGTTTTCCATATAATAATCCGTTGTTGGTTTCCGCACATAGCAGCTCTTATTTGCAGTTTCACCGTCCAACTCGGAAAGAAGAATTCAGAAAATTCGCGAAGATCATGTGGGATCTGCTGGAAGCTGGTCGCTACGGCATAATTCACAACGTCAACATGGATCACATTCGTATGTTCCTCGTTAACTACGACGATCGAAGATGTGTAAAAAAGTATCTTGAACAATTCTTTCTGTGATTAGTTTTATAGCTCACTACCTTGTCGAATATGGAACTTGTTCACCTTATCACTTTTGTTACTGAATTTTCTGACTGTATGTGGTTGGCTTAAGAACTCTTCGCCAATTTTTGCACGCTATAAACCTAATGCGGACTGTTTGTAAGCAAATATTGTTTTATTTAGTTCGTTTACCTCAAGTGTACACGAGGTAACTTGAATGCACGGTTTTCTCGACTCAAGACGAACTGTACAGGCCGAGGCACACAATCTATTTTACTTGTAATTTCTACATTCAGCAAGAAATTCTTCATGCGGAGTTTGAAATTCGTGCTAGCACATTCTCGAGCTATCTTGAGATGGCAGTTATTATGGCAGTGGTTTACTCTTAGGGTGGAAATCTGTCTCATTCTCAGCCTGGAGATGAATCCTCCTCTCACCCCCAACTCACACCTATGACCTTTGCTTATCACGACGAGACGGCGAACCATTCGGGAAAGGTAATAATGTTTACTTAAGACTTTTTGAACAGTCGAGTTACAGTGACTTACAGAATCCATACTGTTAAGAACCGCTCGACATTAGTTTAGCCTAATACGTCAGCTTCATTCAGCTATTTCTCATACGTAACATCATTTCGGAATTCTACTGAGCACGAATAGGAGATCAGAAAGAAAAATCCCTTTTTTCATTGAAATCCTCCAGTTGAGGTTCAATCCACAACCAACTGTTCCAAAGGTGCCGTTGAATTAGGGGTTGCTCTCGTTATGTGTCGAAAACGCTCGTTCTTATAAGAACGATTTCACAACCAACACGAAGATGCTGAAACTTGTGGCTGTCGCCAACAAATTTCAACTCTTGTGTTTTGATAGACCAGTTCTAGCACAGCGGTTTTTAAAGGCGGTTGTAATTGACTTTGAAAAGGTGATATAGCGTTGTCGAACTTCTTTCCCGTAATGTCAATTTCGTTGTGGTGATGAGATTCTCAGATGATATTAATATGCCAACCCGGGAGGTTGTCTGATCGCATGGATCGCTGCTCGATGGCAGAGGCTTAATTGCAGAACAGAAACTCTCCTCAAGTCAACAACGACCACTGTTGTGACGATGACTCGGGAGTATCCCAGAACACCTATCACGGGATTTTACCACTGTTCTACATCTTAAATGCTGAAAGCGAGAAAGTAGGAAGAAAATGCTTAACCGATATCCGAGCCCTCCATAAACCACACCATTTCCATACATAACTATTGCAACAAGACCAAAAGTAATGAAGAAAATGAAGAAGTGCTACGGAGTGTGGAAAACTTGGGTGTCAGCTTTCTAAATGGTCTGCTGCGTGCTAAAATTAGGGAAAATGGTTTTCAATGTAATTCTTCAGATTGTTGAGCTCACACGAGGTTGTTGTGCTTTAACCCGTCGCCGCATCTGTAGAAGACGAAGACGATGAAACGTTGGGCGAACAAAGGCTGTATAACAAGCGCATGTAAGCTGTACAATTCAAAGAAATACATTGAAAAACATTGTTTCAATTCTAGCACTTTGTTGAACATTTGGAAGGCCAGCATCCACATGTCGCATCGACTGTAACACTTCTTCCTTAATTCTGGTTGTTTCTGCCCTCATTATCTTTGAAGGTGGTGTGATTTTTGTGTTGGCTTGGATGTCACCTGAGTATTTTTTCGTCTTTAACATTTGAGATCTTGAATATTGGTGCTGTCAGATGGGCGAGCTTTTTTATTTTGTTTTCAGCTATGCGCAATATTTAACCAGTTTAAAAGTAACTCAAAGGATAATGTTCTCTGAGCTCACCCATCCTCCTAGACAAGTCTGGTACCAATTTGCCGACCCCGGTGGGATGGAAGGCTTGGTGGGCCATGGGCGCGGTGGTCGCTTCCACGTGTGAATTGCGGGGCGCCTCCGACCACTGTACCACGCGCACCCTAGGTGCGAGGATAGCGACTTCTATATCAAAATCGTCTCTGCTATGCTTTTTGTATCCTATGTCCTCTTTTTCGTTTGCCATTTACTCGTTCCTTTGTATGGATACATAAAGGGCTGCCTGTTTCGCCAATATATTCGTCTTCGCAAGTATTACAAGAGATCAGGTGTATCGTATTTGAACTCATCCAGTCACTGTCCTTGCCATAAGGACAAATTACCCAACTCTGTGCCTCAAGTGGACGATAATATAGGCGATTGCGAACTAACTGGCAACGAAGAGTGTCCAGCGGTGTTTCTACTTTCACAATCGATTCCTCTAGACCTGCACTTCTGAAAAATCGTTTAGTAGCTACACTTACTTCGCCGCTGATGGAGGGCTACATAAAAGCGGCTTTGTTTTTGAGCGTGTTTTTCGTTTTGAGACCTCTCTCTCTTTCTACATTTATCTCGAGCGGTTGCTACTTCATAGCCATTGGAGACGGCTGTTTGCGGAGCCAAGTCGGCCGAAAAAACGAGAAACGGAAAATGGGAGGAAACGTCACAAAAATTTTCACTGTACTTATTAATGCATAAATACTTTCAAGGTACTTCCATTTCCTAGAAATCTTTATCCACGTTTCCCTTAATTTGAAAACACACCGTTGTTTCTCATGCTGTTGTCGTTCTTGTTTTGCACCCAGTAGGTTCACTCTGAATTATGTTCAGGAAAAGTTCAGTAAAGAGGTGCTCGCACCGATGTACATACAAGAAGCGAAATCCTTGTGCTGATGTGAAAACACTTTGGGTTCTTTCTACTTCTGTTTAGCAAACACGAGGTGTTATTTTATTTCTTTATTTACGTACAAGCTGACGTTTCGGCGGATTTCGCCTTCCTCAGAGCCTGGAAAGGTCAAGTTGACTGCAATCTACACGGACTTGTGTGATTACAATATTCCGCTGTCAGTCCAGATGAACGAAAATGGGATCGTCCAAAGTTCTCGCCGTGATATGGAATTAATAGCGGAAACGTTCTACACCAACCTTTTCCGTTCCACAGTCCCCGTCCCGGACCCTAATATCCCCGCTGGAGGAAAACCACCTGGAATTCTTACGTCGGAGGTTCGAGTTGCAATAGAAAACATGAAAAGAGACACAGCTCCAAGACCCGATAATATCACCGCCGATTTCCTTAGAGCTGGAAGCCACAATTTACATGTACTTTCCGCAAATCATATGACAGCCTACCTTCAAAAGGAAAAAAATCCCAGACCAGTGGAGGACGCCGCGCACAATCATCCTGCCCAAGAAAGGAGACCGAAGGGATCTTCGTAACTATTGTCCCATATGATTGTTGAGTGTACTCTACAAGCTATTCACGAAGATTATCCTCTTGCACAAATCAAGGACATCGGATGAGGCGCAACCAGTCGAGCAAACCGGATTTCGAAAAGGATTTCTCTGCATGGACCACATCCAAACCGTGTCCAGGGTCATCGAAGTTTGTCAGGAATACCACTTGCCTCTAGTCGTAATCTTTGTCGACTATGAAAAAGCGCTTGACAGTGTCGAAACGAATGCAATCCTATAAGAGCTCGTCGAGCAAGGAGCGGGCCCGTCCTACGTAAAAACTCTGTCCGACTGTTATCGGAACTGCACTACAAAAAACATAGCTTTTCCATCGACCTCTTACCATACCCATAGGAAGAGGGGTTCGACAGGGCGACACAATATCGGCAAAGATGTTCAGTGCCGCACTGCAGTGGATAATGAAGTCACTCGACTGGGATGAGAAAGGCATACGTATTGATGGAATATTCCTATCAAACCTTCGCTTTGCCGACGACATTGTCATGTTCTCAAGAAGTACTAGCGAAGCAGAGACGTTGATCAACAAGCTCAGTAAAGCGGTGAAAAAAGATCGGACTTCGCATTAATCGAAAGAAGACCCAGTTCATGAAAAACCCATGGTGCGAAGGCGAAAAAATTGAATTGGATTGCTCTCTCATTGCAGAGACCACCTCGTGCGTATACCTAGAACGATCAATGAACACAAAACAACATGAAGTAGGAACTAGATAGAAGAAGGAGGGCAGCTTGGGCCGCATTCGGGCCTCTCAAAGAAGCCACCGACCAACTGAAGGATCCGGAAATCCGCGCTCATCTCTTCGTTTCTACGGTCCTCCTAGCGCTCTGTTATGCTGCAGAGACGTGGGTTGATACCTCAACTACGTCAAGAATGCTTCCCACTGCTCACAGAGCGCTTGAGCGATGCCTTCTGAAACGTAACCGGCACTCTCAATATCTAGTCGGAATGCGAAGCTCTGACCTTCGAAATCTGTCACATCTTCGAGATCCAGGAGATTATATATCGATAGCGAAACATAGATGAGCCGGTCACATAATGAGAAGAACGGACAACAAATGGACGAAAAAGACCAGTAGGGTGGACTCCAAGAGAATGCGAAGGTCCCCTAGGAAAACCACTTAAACGTTGGGCGGAAGTGTTCGTAAACAAAGTTAATCAGGTGTACCCGTAGCTGCAGTTGTTTTACAAATCACGGTATGAGACTAGCACTCGCTACAATGCTCGAACAAGACCACCACCATGGACTACGATTGCGAGAGAAAGGAACAATAGCATGCTGGAGTCCGCATAGCTCGTGAAGACGGACCGTCCAAGTACCCAAGTAAGTAAGTAAGTAATTACTCCGTGCCGAATGCTGACCCATCTATGTACAAGGTAGAAGTTACAGTTCAAGATTGTAGATCCTTACTCCACCGTCTATAGATAGACGTCTGGTTTATCGTCTGTTCCACACAAGAACAGATGGACGAATGCTTCGAATTGTTAAATGGACAGTCGTTTTATATAAAATCTATGCGAGAAGCCAGTCAGGACTGCCTTCCATTCTTAAACCATCCGAACAAAGCTTCTAGAAAATGGCTACATGACAAAATGGTGTCGAAAACCAAGTAGGAAAAAACATACTAGTGCACTAACCTTCCTCTCGTCTTCACATGAAAAGAGCTCTCATCAAAAACAAGTACCGGCCGGCTAAAAGTGTGTACACAGGAGCAGAGGAAAGGAAGGAATCGCAAAATCTAGCACGAAAAATAGCCATTTCCAGTGGCTACGAAGAAAAAGCCACCTGGGGCAGGCCAAAACTTAGGATTATTCTGCAAAAATAATGTTCCACATCTAAATAACAATCCTTTCGAGCTACCCGTCGTATCAAACGTATTAAGTTACCACATAAAGAGGTGCCTTAAAGGAAGTGGTCTTGAAGGTTATGTGGCCGTTACTGACCTCCTACCCAATGCTCTACGCCGTCCACTAGTTTGCAACTGCTTCTATGATCGTTTGTGCAGCTAAGGAAATTGTGTAAACGTGATCTCATATAAGGCATGTGGTGAAGAATAGATAGAGGAAACCGGTAGACCACTTTGCATCCGCTTAAAAGAACATCCGGATGGAAAGGCCAAAAATTCGACAAACTACTCCTCTAGCCACACATAGGGCACAAAAGCACAATGGTGAAGATTTTGAAGTGAATGCGCGGATCTTAGCGCAGGGATCTAAAACGTCAACGAGCAAGAGTTCTGAAGCGTTTTGGCAGCAATGTTTCAAAAGTCCAAAGATGAAACGGAAAGATGAATGCATTACTACCACACATGATATGTCATATTATCTCGAAACGATTTTTTGATGCGCATCCTCCATGAGTGGGCTCACTCATCGTCTCTCGTGAACAACACACGATAGGTCAAGCGGCACTCTGCGTGGCTTTTGAAAATTAGCGTTATGCAGTACCTTCATCAATACTATGTATTTCACTGATTTGTTGGGTTACTCTTACATATGATACGTCCAGGGTCTGACAAAGGCGAACGCCGAAACGCCAGCTATTGAACAACTACGAAAACAACAATAATAACATCTATACAAGCCTCAGATCACGTAAGCAGTTCGAAGGAATGTATGTTTATACATATATATATATATATATATATATATATATATATATATATATATATATATATATATATATATACTTTGACGGAACGCACTCACTAGTTCTACGGGCCTTATCATAATTTCCATTTCTGCGGAGTTTTGTTGCTTTGGCAACTGTGGTTCCCCAGAGTCCCGTGGTCAGCCTGGCCGAAGTCTGCCCCAGGTCGTCACCACCACCGGCAGTCACCGCCATTATGGATCAGAGGGGAGATTTGCCACCAGGCAACATGTGTATATATATATATATATATATATATCAACATCATTTAGCAAAATGATGAAAATAATGAAAGGCCCATGAAATGCCCATCTCTTAAAGCTCTTCATCGGAGTCTACTACAACTCGGCTGTGCACCTTGCTTACACATGTTATGCGTTAACTACTCACCGGTTCTTGTTTACAGAGAAGCAGTACCGTCTCAAACACAATTGATTCCTTAACAGAAGAGTTAACATGAAAATCCTGGTACCTCCAGAAAGTGTTACCCACCCTCACTTTAATAATAGGATTATTGTAAATGTGAGGGTCTTCGATTCGTTTGTGTTGCATGCCCGCTGGGTCACTGCTGTATTACACACCACGACTAATGGCTACTTGTTGAGTAGTGTACCTGATTGGTGGTTGACATTTATAGGGATACCGTGGCTGTGTGATCGGAATTGCAACACGTCGAGTAAGCTCTGCGTTTGCTGAGCACGTGGGTTTTGAACCATGGGCTGGTCTTGAAGACCACGTTGTCTTAACTGGAAATTCGTGTTAAGTGGTGAAATGACAACACCCGGCGCTTCCAAATAGTTGAAATTTCGTGAATAAATGTGATCAAGATCATTGGTGTCCGGGTGGACGGCATTCATAGGAAACTGAGCTGCTCGTTTTTGCAATAACGGGGTATCTTTGGTGCATTGTAAAAACCACGCCTGAAAAGTGATGTTGTGGCAGTATGTGATATCTCAAACTCTAAAAGAACCGGATTGTAGGAGAAACAGTGCAGTAACGGTATTCACTAATAGGTACAAAGATCAAGAATTAGTGGATTTAAGGACGAACTGCGAATTATAGATGTAGGACTCTTTTCGGCAGTAAAGGCTTCGTGAAGCTAAATTCTTAGAACGTTCCAACGCATTCCTTCCAGGATCAATTGAGGCACTGTGTGAAAGATGTGTTTCTACACCACAGCTGTTTTCGTTTGCGAAATGGTTAGGGGTACGTGAAAACATGGAGTTACCTTAAAATGGACAGAAACAAGGAAATAAAAATGAGGGGGAAAAAAGAAAAAAAGAAGAAAAAAGGAAGGAGAAACGATGAGAACTTCAATCGAATAACGATAATGCTGACAGAAAGTAGGTTCTAAAAACAATGAAGAAGAAATCAATGGCAATGACAAATACTGTCCAGACTATACATTTCCTTGAACGAATCCACTCTTTGCAGCTGTCTATAAGCGATAGAAGATGAAGCTTTCAGCGTTCATCAATTTCAGAAAGATGTGACATGCATTCGTTAGCAGAATAGAGGTAAACGGACGCATATTGACTCAGCACAGTGACTTGGGCAAACCTACTGCTGCAATCGAATCAATAATTCTCTCTTCCCAGACAAGTCTGACAACAATTATCCGATCTCGAAACGGTGGAGCGGTTGGTGAACCAGAGACTTGTGATCAACTATGTATTGTTGGCCTTTCTAACCACTGGGCTATAGGCACCCTATTGATCATAATGACATACCATTTCACAATGGCTGAAGTAAATGGACAACGAATCATTCCAAAAACGTGAAGGATTACGATGGTGCTTTTGGCGTTGATCAATCCCTGAAGGATACGCCATGCATTCAACTTCATTAAGCATCGTTAGAGATGATTGAATGCATATCTGGCCGTTATAGTGACTCGAGGTGGCCTACCGATGTTTCGAGTCAGTGCTACTGCCCTCTTTTGCAAGCATGATACCAATTTGCCGACCCCGGGTGATGGAGGGCTTGGTGGGTCTGGAGCGAGGGGTTCGATCCCTTGTGTTTTGCAGGGTGCCTCCGACCACAGCTTTACACGTGCCCCTACCGAGAGGGTAGATATACACAAAGTCGACCAAAGAAAGATCAACATTTTATGCAGCGCTATAAATGTGGTCACGGCAAGAAGCCTTTGCATAACCTTCTGCACATTGATTACTATGAATGGCCTGAAATTATATGGTTTTTGCATTGGTTTGCTGACCTAATTTTTCCACTTGCCAATCTTCATGATTTGCCAAATACGTAGGATCATAAACACGATTTTTTGCTCATTTGACCATAATTTCTTCGTTACCCCAGAAGTTCTGTCCTGGAGAACTTTCTCAGAGCTTTTTCCAGGTCGTTACGAGTTATAGATAATGACGGTATTGCTGCCCCATCGACGGTGATTGCTAGACCTCGCTAGGAAATGTGGAAACGTCAAACGAACCTGTTTAAGGAGAACAGCTGCCATATTTTGCAGTTATCCATTAAGAAGAGCTCTCATCCTCCTGTAAAGCGGTGCAACATTGGAAAATTCGGTTGCGCGGACGTACTTACGAATCTTCTGATGAAAAACGTTAGACGCTTTAGTAACAGCGCCAGTTTGCTCTGTGGTGTCACCAATAGACATGGCCTAGTAAGTATTAGCTGACATCAATCTTATAACGGGTCAGCCACTTCATCGGCTCAAGACTGGACGCACGAAGTTTCCATTTCGTTGGAACAATATGTGGTTAGTCTCCACGTGAAATACCTAGTGGAAGAGCTAAGAAGCTGATTTGTTTTCAACAAGATGGAAATCTAGGTAGCGCGTTTTTTTCTGTTTCGGTTATAAAGGTGTTTGCCTGAGTTGATTGCAGTCAACTTGACCTCGCCGGGTTCTGAAGAAAGCGAAAGAAACGTCAGCTTTTTAGTGAATAAAAAAGCAATTAACAAATTCGCGTTTTAACCTTTTTTGCTTTCTGCCTACTCTTTTTGATGGCAGGGTGTATTGCGAAATATAACTTTAAAGTCGCGTTTGTCTATCAAAAAAACAGTAGGATACAAGTGACTCGGGACGGCTATCATTTGGGGCATATTGAAGTATGTGAGCAGCGTTATTTCGCTTACATGTGTCATAATATATATCCAACATGTTGACGTCAGCTTGCCAAAGCCATTATGGCTTTGCACCCGACGGTTTTGAAGCGACTCGATTGGGATGAAGAAGGTATTAGTATCCGCAATAGTCTTTGAGAAGCCGAAAAACCTCGTCCACCGAAAATCCAGGGTGCGATAGAAAACAAATCATTTCTCTATCCTCATCGCAATAAAAACGTGACTCGACAAACAGAATGAAAATTAAGGAGACCGACAGTAATAGGGCTCTTTGCTCGCCATTTTAAGAGATCACCGACTAATTGACAGATTCAAGAATCTTTTCAACTCGACAGCTCTTCCATTCTTCATGTAACCACGTCTACAATCCGGAGAGTGCTTGATCGATATCATCTGAAGGTAACAGGCCCATGCGTCATTGAAATTGAGGCCACCACTTGGAGTTTCTACAAATTACTATATAAATTCTGGACGTGCATGGTTAGTGAACGCACGCCATTTTAACCGTAATGGAACCGGTCGCTAGAATACTGGCTGAGAGACAGGCCAAACGAAGAAACCGCATGGTGTGGTGGTGAAAACGTTAGCCCACGGAAAGGGTAATAGCGCGCTCGTTCCCCACCGCAGACACCTGCGATCAGGCGTTTTGCAAATAGCTCAGCACCATTAAGGCTGTGTTTCACTTACTACTCCGCCGTAAAAAAATTGTAACAGGCAGCAAATAAAATGTTGACATTATGCCATTTTACTAAACAAGCATTATCTAAGGCTTAGAAATAGAGCAGACTTTCACTGATAGCAAAAAGAGGTCTTTGTGCTATTTGATGTGATGCTGCTCAAAGTTTCCCTATCTCATGCTGACGAAGTAAAGTGATCTAATAACCAATTTTAGTATATAGAAATGTGGAGTGCAGTTTAACCAGGTGGGTTGACAGAGCAAGCAACCCCGAAACACTCACTGCAGTTCATTCTCGTAGTTTTTTGCCACACCGCTGAATAACTTCTGAGTATCTCATCCTAAATAATCCATTTCCGATCTAACAATACAAAGTCATGAAGTAATGGATTGATAGAGTTCTTTGAAGGAAAGTTGTTAGCAATGTTCAGTCACCGTCAATACACGATCATCGGTGAGCGAATGCAGCGCGACCCATAGATCGATTTCTTCGACTGAACGAACCCGCAGCTATAGCTGCTCGAAGACATTTAACCCGAGGTCGATCGACAAGGAGACCTTTGTTGACAAACGGCTCTTTTAGTGAACATGATCAAGAAGTGGAAGAACGGAGGAATCTGAGTGGCAAAATAGCACATATCCTTTTTATAAAGAAAGTCAACAATGACCTATGTACTGAGAACCGGCTTGCCCTGCTACCTCAGATCTCTAAGGAGAATCGCGCTCGATGAGCATTCTACGTGTAGGCGAGAAAAGATAGCAGACTATGTGATGCAGTCGAAGCTAAATAAGAGGTTGGTGGTCTCATACTGCTATTGCAACGTAACGAAACAAATGGAAGACATGTTGGAGCACAATATGTTGAGAAGGGTTATCTGACTATCTAAGCAAGTGAGGTAAATAACTACAAGTCATTCTGAACGCCATCAAGTGACTATTTCCGGATTTTTTGAAGCATTCATTACTTCGCATTTACTCGAAGAATCTCTTGATGATCTTCTGATTTTTCCATTGGCTCTGTTGTGGAAAACTCTAATCTCGTGAAGCATTATGATCTAAAACCACTTTTTGATTGTGGTGAGAAGTAAAAAAGACAAATAAGAACAAGGAAATGAATTTTAGATAATTTTCGCTGACAATTTACCTATGTAATACTGGAGCGAAGGCAAATATTACTCAATATTACGTGATTTTCATAGTCGCACTTTTTCATAGTTTTCTTATGGACAATGGTTTGCAGTGCAGTGATAAGAGTAATGTTGCCGTGGTACCTGGCTCTGCTACACGATTTAACCCACTCTTCCATCCGTTTCAGCTCGACTTTATGGAAGCAGACTTGTCCCAGAGGGCAAAAACACTGGCGTAAGGCATCGGCAGGCTAGCCACTGTAGAGAATAAATATGGACTCATTTGCTTCAACGACATTGCGAATAAAGTCGAATGCGTGGCGCATCCTTTAGGGATTGGTCAGCACCGAGTGTTTGATTACATACTCTACCTCCACCCTTCAGAACAAAAAATATTCATGAAATTCGTCAAAATCTTTCGAAAGCCTTGCTATCTAAACTTAGCTCATCCACTGGGCAGAGGTTGTTTTTTTTCTCAGCCACTAACAAATCTATCGGTTAATGTTATTTGAAAAATAGACGAAAAAAATCGCTATAGTGAAAACTCTTTATCGCGAAGGATACCTTCTCTACCTATCTAAACAAATTACAGTTGTACGCTCTTTACATCAACTGTGGGACGTTCCTACCTCCCTTATGCAGGGTGAACATCACATTGAGAATATATATCTACTTTGGAGATATGCAGTTATACGCATCTTACAGTAACCATAGAACCTTTTATTCTCGTATGTACGATGTAAACATTCATTGACCGGATTCTGTATTAGGAACAGATAAGCCTCTCAGCGTCGATCTATCCTTGAGAGATGCCGCATGCACGCGAGTTTCTTCAGCATCTTTAGAAGTGGCTCCATGCATATTTAGCCTATGCAATGACTCGCGGAGGCCTACCGATTAATCGAACTAGTACTACTATAAGCCTAGACAAAACATCCACCAATTTTCCGATCCCTGAGAAAAGAAAGGTTTGGTGAGCCCGATGCTCGGAATCGATCCCATGTGTAGTTGAAGGTGCCTCTAATCACTGCGCTATATGGGCCCTATGCAGTAATAGCCTGACACAAATAAAAGACTAGTTGCTCATGTCCGAAATATTCTTTGTAGAAATAGCAATAAGTAGAGCACGGCAAATGTGTGCGAATTCTGGCATTCCATCTACAACTGGTGATTATTCCGCATCAACAGCTGACTCGAACTACTGTATCCCACTTAGCTAATCACTTCTTCTTCTGATATTTCTTCTACATCGGCCGCCACTGTAGGGTTATACGAAAATAAGCAAGATATATTTCTACTACAGAATATGATCTGTAGAAAAATGAGTGATGTACTCTCATATCTGATGGTCGCACAACTAAATGAAGAACCTAACGCAAACTGTATTAATGGTACAGTGAAATATAGGACTTCGGATGACCATTCACCACAGAATAATTACTAATTCGAAGTAGAATGCACGACTTTGTAAGAGCTTGCCACGCAGGGCCTTCTGACGTAAGAACCGAGAACAATGTCAATTTGGATTATAACTGTTTACAGCAATAACTACAATATAATATTAGAAATCTGACGATATCTACTTGAGCGAGCGGACACTGATGATGTTGAGAAAAGGCCGAGTGAAACACTTGAACGAAGCTGCGACGAACACTGGAACAGTGGAACATACGCCGAGTGGTTAATAATGCTCCTTTTATTTCATCTGTTATGCAGATAGGATTAACAGAAGGAACTAGAGACAATGCTCAGAAGAGAAGTCGGCAATGTTTTTCCGGCTAGTGCAATCTGATAAAGCTGTTTACCCAGAACGTTCGTGAAGACTGTACGATAATTCGATGTTTTCTTCAATAAGCAGGCACGAGGTTGTTATTATAGAATTTATTAGGATACAATAGCTGACGTATCGGCGGTTTCACCTTCTTCAGAGCCTGCAAAGGTCAAATTGAGATGCGAGCTACTCAGCCAAACACTTTCATAACCCTAGCAGATAAAACTTAACAAATAAATTTGCATTCGAATAAGAAACGGCTTCATTTAAACACCTACCGTTTATTCGTTGTATTTCAGTTAGTTGGCGGATAGCAGCTGCACGTACAGAGTAATACGTGGGCGAGGATTGTGCCTGTGTCAGGTCATTGGATCAGGCTGAGGTATGGCGCTAGGTCACATGTGATGGCAGGACTATACGATAACTTACACGGAAAGTATAAGTGAAAGCGCACAGCTTCTCTTACAAGAAGTTCGTCTGAAACCGACAGAAAGGTTTATACGAAAACTCCTTGTGAAAGCGATGGAATAACTTGTACAAAGACGTATACGGATAGCAAATGTAGAAGTGTTACAAATGCTTATAAGAAGTGTTTATGCGAAGGGGGTATAAAGTATCCAAGGCTAAAGCAAATGTGGCCAGCAATAAGCATAGGTAATATGGGTGATAAACGATGGTATAAAGAATAGGAACTATTAAAGGAATACAACCATAATGTTGCTGAGATGTTTTCAAAACTTCGGACCGCAGGTGTCTGCGATGGGCAACAAACACGCTAGTATCCTTTCTGGGGCCAACACATTTTCCACCACACAATGCGGGTTCTTTGTTTCGCATGACTTTCAGCGATCTCGGGAGCACAAACCGGCATTGAACGCAGTAAACCCTACGCTGCAAGTTGGAACCAACTGCTAACTTTTTTTTTCTTACTTGCTGCTTACTGCAATACTTTACGGTAGGGTATTATGTGCTACACAGTCGCAACAAGGGGGCGTGCGGCGCAGTGATCGGAGGCGCCGTACAACACACACGTGGAATCGATCCTCGCGCCGATGGCCCACCACGCTCATCATCCTTCCGGGTCGGCAAATTGGTACGAGACTTCTCTGGAAGGACAGAAAGCACTGGCTCTATACATCGGTAGGTCACCGGCAGTCATTGTAAAGGCCACATATGGATTCAAACACCTCCAGCGATGCTTAGTGAAGCCGAATGCACGGCGCATTCCTCAGGGATTGGTCAACGCCCAGATCTTTACATTTTATCTCTTTTCATATTTTACGAGTAGCTCGAGAACGGCTTGTATTGCGGAGTCATTCGACACATTGCTATAAAGTGAGGTGACATCGAATGACTCCATTACAAATGTGCTGTTCGGCTGCGCATACCGTAGGTGATCTAGAAATACTACGGCATTGGGTAGAAGGATTGGCACGAATTTCAGTAACTGGGTCAGCGTTTAGGCTTAGGAACCATGTAATTCTAAACGCTGGCCCTCCTACGCAACTAGTGATTTGTCTAACTTTAAATGATGACGATTCGATACAAGCAAGATCAACAGTGGAAGGAAGCTCGTGTGTCTTAAAAGACAAATATAGGACAAGAAAAGTTAGATTGTCTTTCCTAAGCCGGGAAACAACAGAATAATATAAGCCCATTGCCTTTGCCCTATTGAACCACCCCTATTTAACCTTCGGCATTGATTGCTACACTCTTTCTCAGAAGAATGTCGATAGAGATAAACATCGCCAAAGTGCTTCTCTGTTATTCTAATGTCCAGCTGACCAGGAATACCTCACTTTACAGAAATGTGTCGAATGACTCCGCAATGCTAGCCATATTCGAGCTAATTGTAGAACATGAAAAAAACATAAATATCTATGGATTGTCGATCCAACAACTAGTGGCTCTCTTAAAACAGTTTATCTGTTCCCTTTGCAAAAACCTGGAGCTACGAACACATTGGCGAAAAGATTAGACCACTCTACGTCCGTATAACAGAACCTCTAATAAGTAAACTTAAAACAAATGCAGTAGGCAGGCACAGGAAATAGAGACGTAACAGGGGACCATTTTGAAGTATTAGTTACGATTCTCTCACAGAAATCGAAAACACAGGCGGGCAATACTCTAGAGCCATTCTGCATTAATACCAGGAATCCGAAAAAAAAGAAACCGAATGGAGGAATGCCTGATAATCTCTGGTGGTATTGGACGGCATTTGAACCTGTTATTCTAATGACAGTGGGACATAGCGCTTCCATGGGAACTCTGTGCTGTTCGTCGCCACATGACATATTCAGTAGTAGACTCATAGAAAGCAGTAAGCGTGCAAAGAAGCTATCCCATGTTGAATGTGATTGAAATCTCTGCTTAGCATTTTCTGTTTGGTTATGGAAGTGTCTGGCCGGGTAGACTGCGGTCAACTCATCTTTTCCAGGCTCTGATGAAAGCGAAATCCGCTGAAAGGTCATCTTGCTCGTAAATAAAGAAATAAGATAACACCTCGCATTTGATCGACAAAAATGTAAAGAAGATTTCGTACTATTCAAAAAAGACAGAAAGATCAGAACCAACGGAAAAATTGCCCTTATTCGATTTGAGATGCCATGAAGAACGGCACAGCATTGCAATACGTTATTTATAATATTTCTCACTGAGGGATCTAGGGATTAAATTTCGTCGACAAAGCTTCGAAATGGAAAGCAGTCGCTGCCGACCTTCATGATAACGGCAACCAGCAGCACATCCAAGTCGTTACAATCCAAATCTGTGAGCCTCCATGCGAAACGTTCGAGCGGATTCGCTCCTCTATCTACCTCCTGGTGGTGTCTGGGAAATCTGCCGTTGTTCATCGTATTTACTGGTTCACGGAACGCAGACTCTCATAACACTTCCGGTGCAGACCCTCTTGGGCCACTCCAATGCCACGCTGGGCTGCACTCGCTTTCATGGGGGCCGGTTCTGGATAAGTGCCCCATGCAGCGATTTGGTCTGGCATTCCACTACTACACTGGATGTTATCCCAATGGGTAGCTGAGTCGTCTAGTTATTCTCAGGTACAACTGGCTTGGTTCCCATAGTAACCGGGAGTAGACCTGCAGCGTATTAATGGCGGGTTACACTCATGATTTCTGTCATTGAAGAGATGCAGAGAAAGCTACGTCTTATGACGTTTTAAAATGAAATGCGTTGTTCAGTAGATTTGAAAGGATGAAACTATGAACAGCTAGAAAACTTGTTCGTTTTGAGTTGTTTCGACAGTAACTGATTCCGCAACCAAAAGAATACGAAGGTTTTCACATCAAGACAAGGATTTCGCTTTGTATATGTGCTTTGGTGCAGGCTGAGAAGTAAGTGATCAATAGTAGAGTTTTATACTACTAGGTAACGCACGCCGCAATAGATGTTCCGTGGATCGCAAATGCATGTAGTTCTTATAACGTGCTGAATGAGCAATGTATTGGGCCACTACGTTGTGCTCTTCCAACGTTGCTCTATCGTACTTCTGTTTTCCCAAATACACAAGTCTTCTGTTTTAATATCCATTTTTTGGATTGCGTGGGCAATTTATCTTCTCTACACTTTGAAGAAGGCAAAGTCCTGGGTAGAACGCTATTCTGGATAGATAGCTATGATGTCTTGCGTCTGCTCATCGAGGAAGCAGTGAGTGTTTCAAGTCTTTTCTCTCTCAGCAATCGCGAGGTTATTAAACAGCATACGCTTACTTCCATACAATAACTCCCATGCAACACAACCGTAGCTGACGTTTCGGCAAAATCGCCTTCTTCAGAGCCTGGAAGGGTACACTAATACGCAACTTACTAGGTCAAACCCTTCAACAACGCAAACAGAAAAAATGAAAATCTGAACAATAATCATACATGATCACCGGCTTCTCGAAAAACCCACCGTTTTTTTCACCTGTCTTCCACAAAGGAAGAACAGCCTCTCAGAGTCGCATATGGTTGACGACTGCATCACCCCCACATCAACGATCGATACGAAGGTACGGGAGGAGATCACGCGTGATCTCGGGGCATTCCTTCCTGGTATTCATTGTAGGGATTTTTTGGCATTTGCCCAAAAAGCCTCGAGGAGTTTGCTCGTTGGTGTTTTAGGACGCCGTGCGAGGATAGTTGCACATATGTCAAAAATCGTCTCTGCTGTCCTTTTGCATCCTATGCGTCTCTAGTGGCGTGCCTTGTTTTGCTTTTTCGTTTGCTATCTAGGTGTTCTTTTATGCGGATATTTACTTCTGCGCAAATAATCGATAAATGTCTTTGAATCGCTCAGCTTACACGAGGTTGATCTACAATTTCTACTCGAAAAATATTTCGATGGCTTCGACTTTCCTCAAAGCCGATGGTGCGAGTCAATGGTATACAAGTGTTCGTCTTCTCATTGTGGCGTATTGGCCGTCGCACCGACTCGGATGGTCGAAATTAGAGCACTGCAGAGACCAGGCAACCACGCCCGACAGCGCTTATTTAGAAAAAGCAATTGCTGACAGATTGTTGATTGATAGTGATTCCTTTTCTTCTCGATACCCCATCCTGCAGCAGTGGATTTAAGAATGGCACGACTGTCGACATGGGAAAGAATATCATTATCAGTCGACGATTAGTCAAGAGCTGTCGTGCACAAGAAGTAGAATGCTGCCGGTTAGATCCGAGTCGATACGATGACGAAGACGCCAAATCGAGAAGTCAAACCACAATGGACCATCGACTCGGATTATCGGCTCTGAGGAAGACACACACTTTTTAAATTTTATTTTTTAGTTATAAGAGATATCCAGCAATTGAAAAGTAATTTCAAGTCAGTACTGAGTCATTTTTCAAGTTAACTCTTACTTAGATACTAGATGACCCATCGTCACTTAGTGTAAAAGCCCGATTACCTCTTACACTCGTCCATTAAAGTGGTTGAGCATGCGTACGAATTCGATTGTGACTCGAGGATGTGTCGTTTCGTCTCCTCGTCTTGAATATTTAATATATATAACACCGATATAGCGTGTTTTCTTTGAAATCCTTGAAAAGACATGCAACGAGCTTCACTGTATCACTATAAGCAACCAACGAGCCCTGTCGATCGATGGAAGGTTTGTTGATTTGTTTGCCACAAGACATTGCTGGTCTTTGTCGATATAACGATCGCACACGATGTATCGAGCTGAACAGCATAATAGGCTCGAGGCTAATAGCTGTTTATGAAGTGCGAATGAGTGTTAGTTTATGAAAATGCCAGTTTTTCATTTCTCGCTTACGATTATGACATTTTGTTTAGTTAGTGCTGAAACAATGCCTATTTTTCGCTTCAGCGGGAGTGTTCTTTCTGCCGATCAGCAGCATTGCTACCGCTGTGGCCCTGAGTAGTATTATAACTTGTATGAAGTACAGAATTTCATCAGCAATTATCCTACGTGCAGAGAAATCCAGATTTTGTAGAAACTCGGATATGCGCTAAAGCGACACGATCTAGTAGAAGCTGATGCTGACACCGCTATAAGCAGCAGTGTTGTTCTCCTGCTATAGGAGGTGTGAAGGGATGGATAGTTCTATGTTTGCCGTAGTCTTTTCGAAAACAACATTTAAGGAAACAGAGTGTTGAAGAAGTAAACTGGATTAAGTTTCCGGAGTTCAATACTTCAACAATCATAAAATCGTAAAATTCATCATTTCAAACATTGGGCAGACGTTTACGGTTTCACCTGTTTTCCAAAGGCCTTTTCCAGCAGAAAGTTGTCTCAATTTCGTAACTTGGGAAGAATTTGAGACCAGCAGAAGCAGTAAAAATGTTCCATCGAAAAAAGGAATTGCGAACTATGAACTAGTAAAAAGAGCCTGGATTTGCTCCCAACAAGCTTCGCTGTAGTGTATTTTGCGAGTGCTGTGGAAGCAAACGAGCAGTTATGCCTAAAAGGATGAAATTTAGGACCTCGACTAAAATGCGAATAACCACGTTCGGTTTTTGAACTACAGCATCAGCTTAGTTGGCTACAATGCCGATTTTGCTGCTTTGATGAGTCCCGTCGACGAATGTTTGCTGATATTATGCCAGAGTAAAAAAAATATGGCCAAACATGAAGGCGAAGCACGCGCCTCGATTGGTGCAGTGGCTAGCAGGTGAGTGTGTCGGAAGGGTGGTGTGGATTCGAAGCCCATTTGAGGTTCTGAAATTTGCTCATATCTCAACATTCATGTTCTTGCATCACAAGATCCTTGCAAAATTCAACCAACCATTCAACGACACTCATGAAGAATACTATACCTGTAACGTAATGGACGATCGTATACGCATATCGCTGAACAACATTCGACGATGACGAATGGAAAGATATAAAACGAACGGAAAAAGTTCTGTTCGGAATGTCGTGTTGAGTCATTTCAGGGAAATGAAAACTAGAAGAAAATTCACAAGAAGTTAATGCTCTTATTGATTTGCACATTTTTTTAAAATACTTTCATTTCCTAGAAATCTTTTTCGACGTTGACCTTAAATTTGAAAAATACGTCGTTGTTTGCTGCTGTTGTTATTTTTGTTGTTGTTGTTGTTTTGCTCCCAGTGGTTTCACTCAGAAATTTTCCAGGAGAAGCTCAACAAAAAGAAGCTTGCACCGAAATACATATACAAAGCGAAATTCTTGTCTTGATGTGAAAACCTTGGTGTTCTTTTGGTTGCGGAATCAGTTACTGTCGAAACAACTCAAAACGAAGAAGTTTTCTAGCTGTTCATAGTTTCATCCTTTCAAATCTACTGAATAACGCATTTCATTTCAAAACGTCACAAGACCTAGCTTTCTCTGCATCTCTTCAATGACGGAAATCACGAGTAAAACCCGCCATTAATACGCAGCTGGTCTACTCCCCGTATACCACGGGAACCACCCTGGTTTCAACTGAGGGATTTCTTCACCATTCAGTTGCCAACGGAGACACACACTCAAGACAACGTTGAGGTGTGTTTCGTAGTACTAATGGGAATTGGAGCGGGCCCAAAAGGGCACACATTGGAAGTGTTCGGAGAGCAGTCCGTGAACCAGTAAGTACGAAGAACAACGGGAGATTTCCTGCTGGTTGTCGTTATCATGAAGATCAAGAGCAATTGCTTTCCATTTCGAAACCCTATTCACGAAATTTAATCCCTCAGCCTCTCATTGAGAAATGCAGTACATAACGTACTCAACTTCAGTGCCGTTTTTCGCGGTGTCTTAAACCGAACAAGGACAATTTTTTTCGTTGGCTCTGAGTTTTCAGTTTTTTTCAGTAATAAGGAGTCTTCTTTATATTCTCGTTTAGAAGTACAAGATGTTATTTTTTAGTGTATTTACGAGCAAGCAAACTTTTTGGCGGATTTCGCTTTCCTCGGGGGTTGGAAAGGTTGGATCTACCTAGCCAAAGATCTCCATAACCAAACAGAAAATACTAAACCGAAATTTCAATCACATTAAATTAAGAACAGCTTCTTTGCACACTTACCGCTTTCTACGAGTCCTTCACTGAATATGTCACGTGGAGGCCAACTGCACAGAGCTCACATAGAAGCGTGATGTGCTTCTCTCCTTAGAATAACAAGCTTAAATGCTGTCCTATAAAAAGGCGTGAATGTGAGGCATTCCTCCGTGCGGTTCATTTTCGGATTCCTGAAAATTAACCAGAAAGCATGTTTTCGATTCCTGTGCGAAAATCATAACTTCTGCATCAGTATCGTCCCCTTTATATCTTTTTGTGATGTGCGTACCTAGCCGAGCATTTGGTTCAACTTTAAGTTTACTGGCTAGGTAATCTTTACACGAACACAGAGTGGTCTACCCTTTTCTTCAATGTATTCGTCCCCAGACGCTTTACCAGAGATTTACATTCTACCACACGGGCGGTTGCAAACTAGCTGGCGTTTTAGAGTACTCGGTGGCATTTCAATTATCGTTACCGATTTATCTAGACCGGCCCTTCTTAAACAGCGTTTTATATCTGCACTCACTTCATTTGAAATGAAGGACATGATAAACCGGGCCTTATTATCGGAGTGTTGTAGTTTAAAAACGATGATTTTCCACTGCACCAGTCTCGGAATCGTCTCAGCTGGACAGACAATACACTTTCTCCGCCTGTGCTTACAACACCAAGTCGTTCCGAACTTCATCAAATGAGGGAGGCTATACGATGTATGTGGACTACCAGAGGGTAGTCACCGAGTACTGGAAACAGAAATGCGAGTACGGCGCACTTGTCTTTGAAGCAAACAAGATCAGATGTTCGCCAAGCGGAAGAATTGTGAAACGAAGGAAAATCGTTGTGCTTAGTATATGTGGCACCGCATCTGGAGGAGAATAGTGAGTGGGTCAGTGTTGATTTGCAACTCTATTAGGTCTAATGTTAACGCAATTTCGAGGAAAAATCGAAGACCGTTTGAGTCCGTCGCTTACTGCGGCTTCAAGATGCGAAGAAGCACCGCTAATGGAGATCAAGTTACTCAGGGTAAAATGAGCAATGTGCTAAAAAATATAATGCTAACTGTGTTAGGAGGCATCAGCCTCCCTGAAAGGGTGCTAGTTTTTTAAAATAAGGCTCAGAATTGTCACCATCTGTACCCATTTCTAGAATTATCCTTGGGTAGGATAGCATGCAATTCACATGAACTTAAAATTGGACTCCAGAAGAAAGCTAGAGATGAAGGGCTGAATAGGAGCGAACAACAAGAATTAGGCACGAAACCGATGCCACTGTTTCTTCGACCGTTCATCCTGTTTTATTTTATTTTGTTTTGATCCGTCTTCACATCTACTGTGCGGATCACAGCACCTATCACATCCATTTCGTTCCCTCGCATCCATCGTCCACGAAGGCCTTCCAAGTTTTTTTACGTGTGACATCGGTTGCTGCTTGAGGATTTTGTATTGATTGCGAACGTCGTGTAATGCTGGTCAAGCAGTACTCCCTGGAGTCCAGAGATAGGCAGGTTGCTGAATAACAGCGCATGCGTGATGGAGTCCTTCGACGTTACCGCCCTTCATAAAATCGTGTAGAATAACTTCGCTATGAGCCATCCTCGAAGTCTTTGTAGGACGCGAAGGAGCAATAAACATGTATGGCTTCATGGTTCAGCAGTTGATGACGCTTTTAAAGAAGCGCCTAAACTTTTTGGCAATGGAACAGCGATTGGCACTAAGCCTTGTCATCGCATTTATGTCCATGGTGGAAGCACCAGCACCCACCTCCATCCGTTACTCCACTGTTGATATATATGATTGCTTTGTCATTGGCTCAATACTGGGAAAATGGACAAATGTTTTGAGCCATTGAATGAAGAAGCAAAGTATATTAAGGTTAGAAATAAGCTCTCTGCCTTGATCAATCCTTGAAGGATGCGCCATTCATTCGACTTCATTAAACATCGTTGGAGCTGTTTGAATGCATATCTGGCCTTTGCAATGATTCCCGGTTGCCTACCGATGTATCGAGTCAGTGCTGCTAACCTCCCAGACAAGTCTGGTACCAATTTGCCGACCCCGAAAGGATGGAAGGAATGGTAGGCGAAAGGCGCGGGGATCGAATCCACGTGTGTACTGCAGGGCACCTGCAACCACTGCGCCACACGCGCCCTTCATAATAAGGTTACCAAGGGAATAAAATGAAAACTGGTATCCATTTCCGAACGCCCAAGTTAACCTATCCGAAAACGGCTGCTAACGAAGCGGTACAGAAAGCCACGTATTGAATACCTAATGGTCTATTTCCTTTCCTCTCATCCCTCGCACGCAAAAAAGGCGCTTGAAAGAAATATGTTTCGAATTGCAACCAGTCCACTCACGGGGAAGACAACTGAAAGAGTCCCGAAATTTGGTGAAGCAAATAGCCATTTTCGATTGCTACGAAACTGCAGCACCAAGGGATAGGTGTAAAGGAAAATCCAAGCCCCCCATACGACATCTTTAGCGATAATAACGTCTGTTTGTCCTACCCTTCATTTCAAATGGAATAAGTCTAGCTATAAATCGTTGCTTAAGAAGCGCGAACCTAGAGAACTTTGGTAACAATAGTTGAAATCCTATTGAGTACTCTAAGACGCCAGATAGTTCGAAACCGCTCGTATGACCGACTGTAAATCTCTTGTAAAGCGCGTTTGAACCTTATACAACACGCTCCTTGTACAAGATGAAGGAGCAATAAACATGTATGGCTTGTCGATTCAGCAGTTAATGACACTCTTAAAAGAGTGCCTAAACTGCTCAATCTTCAGATGGTCTGGGAGGTATTACGCACAATCGAGAGGGATGGAAATGGGACAACGACTGACTCTAAGCCTTGCCATTGCATTCATGTCTAAGGTGGAAGCACCAGTAATAGATCTCGGGCCGTTACTCTACTGTAGATATGTAGATGAGTGTTTTGTCCTTTGCTCAACACAAGAGGAAATGGACAAATGTTTCGAGTTGTTGAACGAACAGTCAGAGTATATTAAATTCACCTTACAGAAACCAAAAGAAAACTGGCTTCCATTTACTGAACGTGCAAATTAACCTATCAGAAAACGACTACGTTTACGAAATGGTATCGAAAGCCAAGTAGTAAAAACATCTTGGTTTATTACCTCTCCTTTCACCCCTCTCACACGAAAAGGGCGCTTGTAAGAAACATGTTTTGATCAGCTACCAGCGTGTGTACAGGAAGGGAGCAGAGAAAGAATTCCCAGAACTTGGCGCGGCAAATAGCCATTTTTTAATGGCTACGAAACTGTAGCTCGGGGGTAGGTGTAGAGGAAACCACACGTCCCCCACGATAACTCTAGCGACAATGAGGTCCCGTTTATCCTGCCCTTCATTTCAAATGAAGTAAGTGCAGCTATAAAACGCTGTTTAAGAATGGCCGGTCTAGAGAATTCGGTAACGATAATTGAAATGCCACCGAGTAATCGAAGACGCCAACTAGTTCGTAACCGCCTATATGACCGTCTATGTGCAACGCAAAATTGTATAATTTGCCCCCAATGGTAGAGACGGTGACTGCATGAGTTCGGCCACAGTTTATCTGATCTCTTGTAAAGCATGCGGGGACGAATACACTAGCGAAACGGGTAGACACTCTGCGTTGTATAAAAAGAACACCTAGTCGGCAAACGTAAACAACGAAATTCTTTGCTCAATTTTCGGTATCTGCTCTTGAATCCCTCTTTGGATGATGGATCATAAAGAAAAGCATCGTGAAAATGCTTTTTCGCTACTCCCATATTCAAATGAAAAGGACTTGCTTCAACTTATTCACAATTCTCATGATAAGAAAACCTGGTGTCTTGTAACGTTGTCAGCTCTCGAAGTTCTGGCCTGTCACGTTTTGTCTTTCTAGAAGCTGGAGCTAAACTTCCTAAAGGATAATGATTGAGGATTCTCAGAGTTTCGTCCGTAAACATCTTAAATTTGCTATTTAACATCGTTGTTTGCCTCCTGTTGTCCAAAGGACGCTTCAGGAAACGTCGGTGAGTGACACCTCTAAATGTTTTTGTTCATTCCTATCTAGTATCTCAAGTGTAGGCCTACTGCAGAGTCGATTTTGAACTCCGTGTAAAGTACGGCGATCTGGGTTCGGCTCATGAGCAAACTGGGCCTGATTGTATATTAATGTTGAGCGCGCGCCGTCAAGGAGAGTCAAGTCTCCTAACACGGTAATCCTCTACTTTTACGCGTTATCCAAACTACTGCGGATCGTCTAATCTTCGTTACCAGTGTATGCAGCAGTCTGAAAGCAGCGTGTAGCGGTTTACTTGGCAGGTTTTAGAATTTTTTCCTTGAAGTTGCTCTAGCACTTGACATAACAGAATTGCAAACCAACACAGAAACTGTGCTGTGATTTCGACTACAGCTTCAGCTTAAGTGCCTTCAATGCCGAATTTTGCTCCTCTGACCATTCCGTTCGACGGCTGCTTGCAGGTTGTATCGTTTGACCAAAAAAATAGGTTCACAGAAAGGCAAAGCACAGACCTCGATTCGTGCAGTGGCTAGCAGGTGAGCATACAAAGAGGGTGATGTGGATTCGAAGTGCACCTGAGGCTCTGCCTTTTGCTCATATCTCAGCATTGCCGTAGTTCCAGATCAAGAGTTTTGTAAGGTTCAACTAACCATTCAACAATACTCATGAGCAATACTATACCCGTAACGTAATAAGCGATCGTATTTGCAAACCGTTGAACATTTGACAATGGCGAATGGAAAGACACGTCGAAAGGAAAAAGTCCTCTTCGGAATGTTGTGTCAACTGCAAGGAAAGTCACCAGATGTTCATCGTTCGCATTGATCTACGCAGAATTTTTAAAAATACTTTCATTTCCTTGAAATCTGTCAAAATCTCTGAAAACACGTCGTTGTTTGTTGTTGTTGTTGTATGTTGTTGTTGTTGTTGTTGTTGTTGTTGTTGTTGTGTTGTTGTTTTTGTTGTTGCTGTTTTGTTCCCAGTGGGTTCAATCAGAATTGTGTCCAGGTGAAGTTCAACAAAAAGTCACCTTCCTTGTCTTGATGTGAAAACCTTCGTATTCTTTTGGTTGCGGAATTAGTTACTGTCGAAACAACTCAAAACGAACAAGTTTTCTAGCTGTTCATAGTTTCATCCTTTCAAATCTAGTGAACAACGCATTTCATTTTAAAGCGTCATAAGACGTAGCTTTCTCTGCATCTCTTCAATGACAGAAATAATGAGCCTAACCTGCCATTAATACGCTGCAGGTCTGCTCCCGGTTACTACGGGAACAAAGCAAGTTGTAGCTGAGAATGCGTGGACCACTCAGCTACCCACTGCGGATCAGATCCAACATAGTGGTGAAATCCTAGACTAAATCGCTGAATGGGAGCACTTGTCAAGAACCGGGCCCATGAAAGCGAATGTGGCCCGAGTGGCACTGGAATGGCCCAAGAGGGTCTGCACCGGAAGTGTTATGAGAGTTTGCGTTCCGTGAACCAGTAAATACGATGAACAACGGCAGATTTCCCAGACACCACCAGGAGGTAGATAGAGGAGCGAATCCGCTCGAACGTTTCGCATGGAGGCTCACAGATTTGGATTGTAACGACTTGGATGTGCTGCTGGTTGCCGTTATCATGAAGGTCGGCAGCGACTGCTTTCCATTTCGAAGCTTTGTCGACGAAATTTAATCCCTCAGATCCCTCAGTGAGAAATATTATAAATAACGTATTGCAATGCTGTGCCGTTCTTCATGGCATCTCAAATCGAATAAGGGCAATTTTCCGTTGGTTCTGATCTTTCTGTCTTTTTTGAATAGTACGAAATCTTCTTTACATTTTTGTCGATCAAATGCGAGGTGTTATCTTATTTCTTTATTTACGAGCAAGATGACCTTTCAGCGGATTTCGCTTTCATCAGAGCCTGGAAAAGATGAGTTGACCGCAGTCTACCCGGCCAGACACTTCCATAACCAAACAGAAAATGCTAAGCAGAGATTTCAATCACATTCAACATGGGATAGCTTCTTTGCACGCTTACTGCTTTCTATGAGTCTACTACTGAATATGTCATGTGGCGACGAACAGCACAGAGTTCCCATGGAAGCGCTATGTCCCACTGTCATTAGAATAACAGGTTCAAATGCCGTCCAATACCACCAGAGATTATCAGGCATTGCTCATGCGGTTCTTTTTCGGATTCCTGGAATTAATGCAGAATGGCTCTAGAGTATTGCCCGCCTGTGTTTTCGATTCCTGTGAGAGGATCGTAACTTATACTTCAAAATGGTCCCCGTTACGTCTCTATTTCCTGTGCCTGCCTACTGCATTTGTTTTTTTTTCGCCAATGTGTTCGTAGCTCCAGGTTTTGCAAGGGAACAGATAAACTGTTTTAAGAGAGCCATTAGTTGTTGGATCGACAATCCATAGATATTTATGTTTTTTCATGCTCTACAATTAGCTCGAATATGGCTAGCATTGCGGAGTCATTCGACACATTTCTGTAAAGTGAGGTATTCCTGGTCAGCTGGACACTAGAATAACAGAGAAGCACTTTGGCGATGCTTATCTCTATCGACATTCTTCTGGGAAAGAGTGTAGCAATCAATGCCGAAGGTTAAATAGGGGGTGGTTCAATAGGGGCAAAGGCAATGGGCTTATATTATTCTGTTGTTTCCCGGCTTAGGAAAGACAATCTAACTTTTCTTGTCCTATATTTGTCTTTTAAGACACACGAGCTTCCTTCCACTGTTGATCTTGCTTGTATCGAATCGTCATCATTTAAAGTTAGACAAATCACTAGTTGCGTAGGAGGGCCAGCGTTTAGAATTACATGGTTCCTAAGCCTAAACGCTGACCCAGTTACTGAAATTCGTGCCAATCCTTCTACCCAATGCCGTAGTATTTCTAGATCACCTACGGTATGCGCAGCCGGAACAGCACATTTGTAATGGAGTCATTCGATGTCACCTCACTTTATAGCAATGTGTCGAATGACTCCGCAATACAAGCCGTTCTCGAGCTACTCGTAAAATATGAAAAGAGATAAAATGTAAAGATCTGGGCGTTGACCAATCCCTGAGGAATGCGCCGTGCATTCGGCTTCACTAAGCATCGCTGGAGGTGTTTGAATCCATATGTGGCCTTTACAATGACTGCCGGTGACCTACCGATGTATAGAGCCAGTGCTTTCTGTCCTTCCAGAGAAGTCTCGTACCAATTTGCCGACCCGGAAGGATGATGAGCGTGGTGGGCCATCGGCGCGAGGATCGATTCCACGTGTGTGTTGTTGTACGGCGCCTCCGATCACTGCGCCGCACGCCCCCTTGTTGCGACTGTGTGGCACACTAATACCCTACCGTAAAGTATTGCAGTAAGCAGCAAGTAAGAAAAAAAAGTTAGCAGTTGGTTCCAACTTGCAGCGTAGGGTTTACTGCGTTCAATGCCGGTTTGTGCTCCCGAGATCGCTGAAAGTCATGCGAAACAAAGAACCCGCATTGTGTGGTGGAAAATGTGTTGGCCCCAGAAAGGATACTAGCGTGTTTGTTGCCCATCGCAGACACCTGCGGTCGAAGTTTTGAAAACATCTCAGCAACATTATGGTTGTATTCCTTTAATAGTTCCTATTCTTTATACCATCGTTTATCACCCATATTACCTATGCTTATTGCTGGCCACATTTGCTTTAGCCTTGGATACTTTATACCCCCTTCGCATAAACACTTCTTATAAGCATTTGTAACACTTCTACATTTGCTATCCGTATACGTCTTTGTACAAGTTATTCCATCGCTTTCACAAGGAGTTTTTCGTATAAACCTTTCTGTCGGTTTCAGACGAACTTCTTGTAAGAGAAGCTGTGCGCTTTCACTTATACTTTCCGTGTAAGTTATCGTATAGTCCTGCCATCACATGTGACCTAGCGCCATACCTCAGCCTGATCCAATGACCTGACACAGGCACAATCCTCGCCCATGTATTACTCTGTACGTGCAGCCAGTGTTTTGCCCTCTCGGACAAGTCTGCTTCCATAAAGTCGAGCCGGAACGGATGGAAGAGTGGGTTAACTCGTGTAGCAGAGCCAGGTACCACGGCAACATTACTCTTATCACTGCACTGCAAACCATTGTCCATAAGAAAACTATGAAAAAAGTGCGACTATGAAAATCACGTAATATTGAGTAATATTTGCCTTCGCTCCAGTATTACATAGGTAAATTTTCAGCGGAAATTATCTAAAATTCATTTCCTTGTTCTTATTTGTCTTTTTTACTTCTCACCACAATCAAAAGTGGTTTTGGATCATAATGCTTCACGAGATTAGAGTTTTCCACAACAGAGCCAATGGAAAAATCAGAAGATCATCAGGGAGATTTTTCGAGTAAATGCGAAGTACTGAATGCTTCAAAAAATCCGGAAATAATCACTTGATGGCGTTCAGAATGACTTGTAGTTATTTACCTTACTTGCTTAGATAGTCAGATAACCCTTCTCAACATATTGTGCTCCAACATGCCTTCCATTTGTTTCGTTACGTCGCAATAGCAGTATGAGACCACCAACCTCTTATTTAGCTTCGACTGCATCACATAGTCTGCTATCTTTTCTCGCCTATACGTAGAATGCTCATCGAGCGCGATTCTTCTTAGAGATCTGAGGTAGCAGGGCAAGCCGGTTCTCAGTACATAGGTCATTGTTGACTTTCTTTATAAAAAGGATATGTGCTATTTTGCCACTCAGATTCCTCCGTTCTTCCACTTCTTGATCATGTTCACTAAAAGAGCCGTTTGTCAACAAAGGTCTCCTTGTCGATCGACCTCGGGTTAAATGTCTTCGAGCAGCTATAGCTGCGCGGGTTCGTTCAGTCGAAGAAATCGATCTATGGGTCGCGCTGCATTCGCTCACCGATGATCGTGTATTGACGGTGACTGAACATTGCTAACAACTTTCCTTCAAAGAACTCTATCAATCCATTATTTCATGGCTTTGTATTGTTAGATCGGAAATGGATTATTTAGGATGAGTTACTCAGAAGTTATTCAGCGGTGTGGCAAAAACTACGAGAATGAACTGCAGTGAGTGTTTCGGGGATTGCTTGCTCTGTCAACCCACCTGGTTAAACTGCACTCCACATTTCTATATACTAAAATTGGTTATTAGATCACTTTACTTCGTCAGATGAGATAGGGAAACTTTGAGCAGCATCACATCAAATAGCACAAAGACCTCTTTTTGCTATCAGTGAAAGTCTGCTCTATTTCTAAGCCTTAGATAATGCTTGTTTAGTAAAATGGCATAATGTCAACATTTTATTTGCTGCCTGTTACAATTTTTTTACGGCGGAGTAGTAAGTGAAACACAGCCTTAATGGTGCTGAGCTATTTGCAAAACGCCTGATCGCAGGTGTCTGCGGTGGGGAACGAGCGCGCTATTACCCTTTCCGTGGGCTAACGTTTTCACCACCACACCATGCGGTTTCTTCGTTTGGCCTGTCTCTCAGCCAGTATTCTAGCGACCGGTTCCATTACGGTTAAAATGGCGTGCGTTCACTAACCATGCACGTCCAGAATTTATATAGTAATTTGTAGAAACTCCAAGTGGTGGCCTCAATTTCAATGACGCATGGGCCTGTTACCTTCAGATGATATCGATCAAGCACTCTCCGGATTGTAGACGTGGTTACATGAAGAATGGAAGAGCTGTCGAGTTGAAAAAGATTCTTGAATCTGTCAATTAGTCGGTGATCTCTTAAAATGGCGAGCAAAGAGCCCTATTACTGTCGGTCTCCTTAATTTTCATTCTGTTTGTCGAGTCACGTTTTTTATTGCGATGAGGATAGAGAAATGATTTGTTTTCTATCGCACCCTGGATTTTCGGTGGACGAGGGTTTTCGGCTTCTCAAAGACTATTGCGGATACTAATACCTTCTTCATCCCAATCGAGTCGCTTCAAAACCGTCGGGTGCAAAGCCATAATGGCTTTGGCAAGCTGACGTCAACATGTTGGATATATATTATGACACATGTAAGCGAAATAACGCTGCTCACATACTTCAATATGCCCCAAATGATAGCCGTCCCGAGTCACTTGTATCCTACTGTTTTTTGATAGACAAACGCGACTTTAAAGTTATATTTCGCAATACACCCTGCCATCAAAAAGAGTAGGCAGAAAGCAAAAAAGGTTAAAACGCGAATTTGTTAATTGCTTTTTATTCACTAAAAAGCTGACGTTTCTTTCGCTTTCTTCAGAACCCGGCGAGGTCAAGTTGACTGCAATCAACTCAGGCAAACACCTTTATAACCGAAACAGAAAAAAACGCGCTACCTAGATTTCCATCTTGTTGAAAAACAAATCAGCTTCTTAGCTCTTCCACTAGGTATTTCACGTGGAGACTAACCACATATTGTTCCAACGAAATGGAAACTTCGTGCGTCCAGTCTTGAGCCGATGAAGTGGCTGACCCGTTATAAGATTGATGTCAGCTAATACTTACTAGGCCATGTCTATTGGTGACACCACAGAGCAAACTGGCGCTGTTACTAAAGCGTCTAACGTTTTTCATCAGAAGATTCGTAAGTACGTCCGCGCAACCGAATTTTCCAATGTTGCACCGCTTTACAGGAGGATGAGAGCTCTTCTTAATGGATAACTGCAAAATATGGCAGCTGTTCTCCTTAAACAGGTTCGTTTGACGTTTCCACATTTCCTAGCGAGGTCTAGCAATCACCGTCGATGGGGCAGCAATACCGTCATTATCTATAACTCGTAACGACCTGGAAAAAGCTCTGAGAAAGTTCTCAGGACAGAACTTCTGGGGTAACGAAGAAATTATGGTCAAATGAGCAAAAATCGTGTTTATGATCCTACGTATTTGGCAAATCATGAAGATTGGCAAGTGGAAAAATTAGGTCAGCAAACCAATGCAAAAACCATATAATTTCAGGCCATTCATAGTAATCAATGTGCAGAAGGTTATGCAAAGGCTTCTTGCCGTGACCACATTTATAGCGCTGCATAAAATGTTGATCTTTCTTTGGTCGACTTTGTGTATATCTACCCTCTCGGTAGGGGCACGTGTAAAGCTGTGGTCGGAGGCACCCTGCAAAACACAAGGGATCGAACCCCTCGCTCCAGACCCACCAAGCCCTCCATCACCCGGGGTCGGCAAATTGGTATCATGCTTGCAAAGAGGGCAGTAGCACTGACTCAGAAACATCGGTAGGCCACCTCGAGTCACTATAACGGCCAGATATGCATTCAATCATCTCTAACGATGCTTAATGAAGTTGAATGCATGGCGTATCCTTCAGGGATTGATCAACGCCAAAAAGCACCATCGTAATCCTTCACGTTTTTGGAATGATTCGTTGTCCATTTACTTCAGCCATTGTGAAATGGTATGTCATTATGATCAATAGGGTGCCTATAGCCCAGTGGTTAGAAAGGCCAACAATACATAGTTGATCACAAGTCTCTGGTTCACCAACCGCTCCACCGTTTCGAGATCGGATAATTGTTGTCAGACTTGTCTGGGAAGAGAGAATTATTGATTCGATTGCAGCAGTAGGTTTGCCCAAGTCACTGTGCTGAGTCAATATGCGTCCGTTTACCTCTATTCTGCTAACGAATGCATGTCACATCTTTCTGAAATTGATGAACGCTGAAAGCTTCATCTTCTATCGCTTATAGACAGCTGCAAAGAGTGGATTCGTTCAAGGAAATGTATAGTCTGGACAGTATTTGTCATTGCCATTGATTTCTTCTTCATTGTTTTTTAGAACCTACTTTCTGTCAGCATTATCGTTATTCGATTGAAGTTCTCATCGTTTCTCCTTCCTTTTTCTTCTTTTTTCTTTTTCCCCCTCATTTTTATTTCCTTGTTTCTGTCCATTTTAAGGTAACTCCATGTTTTCACGTACCCCCTAACCATTTCGCAAACGAAAACAGCTGTGGTGTAGAAACACATCTTTCACACAGTGCCTCAATTGATCCTGGAAGGAATGCGTTGGAACGTTCTAAGAATTTAGCTTCACGAAGCCTTTACTGCCGAAAAGAGTCCTACATCTATAATTCGCAGTTCGTCCTTAAATCCACTAATTCTTGATCTTTGTACCTATTAGTGAATACCGTTACTGCACTGTTTCTCCTACAATCCGGTTCTTTTAGAGTTTGAGATATCACATACTGCCACAACATCACTTTTCAGGCGTGGTTTTTACAATGCACCAAAGATACCCCGTTATTGCAAAACGAGCAGCTCAGTTTCCTATGAATGCCGTCCACCCGGACACCAATGATCTTGATCACATTTATTCACGAAATTTCAACTATTTGGAAGCGCCGGGTGTTGTCATTTCACCACTTAACACGAATTTCCAGTTAAGACAACGTGGTCTTCAAGACCAGCCCATGGTTCAAAACCCACGTGCTCAGCAAACGCAGAGCTTACTCGACGTGTTGCAATTCCGATCACACAGCCACGGTATCCCTATAAATGTCAACCACCAATCAGGTACACTACTCAACAAGTAGCCATTAGTCGTGGTGTGTAATACAGCAGTGACCCAGCGGGCATGCAACACAAACGAATCGAAGACCCTCACATTTACAATAATCCTATTATTAAAGTGAGGGTGGGTAACACTTTCTGGAGGTACCAGGATTTTCATGTTAACTCTTCTGTTAAGGAATCAATTGTGTTTGAGACGGTACTGCTTCTCTGTAAACAAGAACCGGTGAGTAGTTAACGCATAACATGTGTAAGCAAGGTGCACAGCCGAGTTGTAGTAGACTCCGATGAAGAGCTTTAAGAGATGGGCATTTCATGGGCCTTTCATTATTTTCATCATTTTGCTAAATGATGTTGATATATATATATATATATATATATATACATACATATGTTGCCTGGTGGCAAATCTCCCCTCTGATCCATAATGGCGGTGACTGCCGGTGGTGGTGACGACCTGGGGCAGACTTCGGCCAGGCTGACCACGGGACTCTGGGGAACCACAGTTGCCAAAGCAACAAAACTCCGCAGAAATGGAGATTATGATAAGGCCCGTAGAACTAGTGAGTACGTTCCATCGAAAGTATACATATATATATATATATATATATATATATATATATATATATATATATATATATATGTATATATATACATTCCTGCGAACTACTCTTTTTTACCTGATCTGAGGGTGGTATAGATGTTCTTATTGTTGTTTTCGTAGTTGTTCAATAGCTGGCGTTTCGGCGTTCGCCTTTGTCAGACCCTGGACGTATCATATGTAAGAGTAACCCAACAAATCAGTGAAATACATAGTATTGATGAAGGTACTGCATAACGCTAATTTTCAAAAGCCACGCAGAGTGCCGCTTGACCAATCGTGTGTTGTTCACGAGAGACGGTGAGTGAACCCACTCATGGAGGATGTGCATCAAAAAATCGTTTCGAGATAAGATGACATATCACGTGTGGTAGTAATGCATTCATCTTTCCGGTTCATCTTTGGACTTTTGAAACATTGCTGCCAAAACGCTTCAGAAGTCTTGCTCGTTGACGTTTTAGATCCCCTGCGCTAAGATCCGCGCATTCACTTCAAAATCTTCACCATTGTGCTTTTGTGCCCTATGTGTGGCTAGAGGAGTAGTTTGTCGAATTTTGGCCTTTCCATCCAGATGTTCTTTTAAGCGGATGCAAAGTGGTCTACCGGTTTCCTCTATCTATTCTTCACCACATGCCTTATATGAGATCACGTTTACACAATTTCCTTAGCTGCAAAAACGATCATAGAAGCGGTTGCAAACTAGTGGACGGCGTAGAGCATTGGGTAGAAGGTCAGTAACGGCCGCGTAACCTCCAAGACCACTTCCTTTAAGGCACCTCTTTATGTGGTAACTTAATACGTTTGATACGACGGGTAGCTCGAAAGGATTGTTATTTAGATGTAGAACATTATTTTTGCAGAATAATCCTAAGTTTTGGCCTGCCCCAGGTGGCTTTTTCTTCGTAGCCATTGGAAATGGCTATTTTTCGTGCTAGATTTTGCGATTCCTTCCTTTCCTCTGCTCCTGTGTACACACTTTTAGCCGGCCGGTACTTGTTTTTGATGAGAGCTCTTTTCATGTGAAGACGAGAGGAAGGTTAGTGCACTAGTATGTTTTTTCCTACTTGGTTTTCGACACCATTTTTGTCATGTAGCCATTTTCTAGAAGCTTTGTTCGGATGGTTTAAGAATGGAAGGCAGTCCTGACTGGCTTCTCGCATAGATTTTATATAAAAACGACTGTCCATTTAACAATTCGAAGCATTCGTCCATCTGTTCTTGTGTGGAACAGACGATAAACGCAGACGTCTATCTATAGACGGTGGAGTAAGGATCTGCAATCTTGAACTGTAACTTCTACCTTGTACATAGATGGGTCAGCATTCGGCACGGAGTAATTACTTACTTACTTACTTGGGTACTTGGACGGTCCGTCTTCACGAGCTATGCGGACTCCAGCATGCTATTGTTCCTTTCTCTCGCAATCGTAGTCCATGGTGGTGGTCTTGTTCGAGCATTGTAGCGAGTGCTAGTCTCATACCGTGATTTGTAAAACAACTGCAGCTACGGGTACACCTGATTAACTTTGTTTACGAACACTTCCGCCCAACGTTTAAGTGGTTTTCCTAGGGGACCTTCGCATTCTCTTGGAGTCCACCCTACTGGTCTTTTCGTCCATTTGTTGTCCGTTCTTCTCATTATGTGACCGGCTCATCTATGTTTCGCTATCGATATATAATCTCCTGGATCTCGAAGATGTGACAGATTTCGAAGGTCAGAGCTTCGCATTCCGGCTATCGCTCAAGCGCTCTGTGAGCAGTGCGAAGCATTGTTGACGTAGTTGAGGTATCAACCCACGTCTCTGCAGCACAACAGAGCGCTAGGAGGACCGTAGAAACGAAGAGATGAGCGCGGATTTTCGGATCCTTCAGTTGGACGGTGGCTTCTTTGAGAGGCCCGAATGCGGCCCAAAGCTGCCCTCCTTCTTCTATCTAGTTCCTCCTTCATGTTGTCTTTGTGTTCATTGATCGTTCTAGGTATACGCACGAGGTGGTCTCTGCAATGAGAGAGCAATCCAATTCAATTTTTTTCGCCTTCGCACCATGGGTTTTTTCATGAACTGGGTCTTCTTTCGATTAATGCGAAGTCCGATCTTTTTCACCGCTTCAGTGAGCTTGTTGATCATCATCTCTGCTTCGCTAGTACTTCTTGAGAACATGACAATGTCGTCGGCAAAGCGAAGGTTTGATAGGAATATTCCATCAATACGTATGCCTTTCTCATCCCAGTCGAGTGACTTCATTATCCACTGCAGTGCGGCACTGAACATCTTTGCCGATATTGTGTCGCCCTGTCGAACCCCTCTTCCTATAGGGTATGGTAAGAGGTCGATGGAAAAGCTATGTTTTTGTAGTGCAGTTCCGATAACAGTCGGACAGAGTTTTTACGTAGGACGGGCCCGCTCCTTGGTCGACGAGCTCTTATAGGATTGCATTCGTTTCGACACTGTCAAGCGCTTTTTCATAGTCGACAAAGATTACGACTAGAGGCAAGTGGTATTCCTGACAAACTTCGATGACCCTGGACACGGTTTGGATGTGGTCCATGCAGAGAAATCCTTTTCGAAATCCGGTTTGCTCGACTGGTTGCGCCTCATCCGATGTCCTTGATTTGTGCAAGAGGATAATCTTCGTGAATAGCTTGTAGAGTACACTCAACAATCATATGGGACAATAGTTACGAAGATCCCTTCGGTCTCCTTTCTTGGGCAGGATGATTGTGCGCGGCGTCCTCCACTGGTCTGGGATTTTTTCCTTTTGAAGGTAGGCTGTCATATGATTTGCGGAAAGTACATGTAAATTGTGGCTTCCAGCTCTAAGGAAATCGGCGGTGATATTATCGGGTCTTGGAGCTGTGTCTCTTTTCATGTTTTCTATTGCAACTCGAACCTCCGACGTAAGAATTCCAGGTGGTTTTTCCTCCAGCGGGGATATTAGGGTCCGGGACGGGGACTGTGGAACGGAAAAGGTTGGTGTAGAACGTTTCCGCTATTAATTCCATATCACGGCGAGAACTTTGGACGATCCCATTTTCGTTTATCTGGGCTGACAGCGGAGCATTATAATCACACAAGTCCTGATGGCATTTTTTTCAGACTGCTTCTTTTCTCTTCTGCTTCCAGCAGTTTCTTTTGCTAGTACCGTTGCAGATCTTCCTGCAAAGCTCTTCTGCAGCTGGCATTTATTACTAGCCATGTTATACGTGTTGTAGCAGGATCAAGCTTCAGTTTCCTTCTCTTTTCGAGCAACTCCTTAGTGGTGATGGAGATGCAATCCGATCTTCTTGCTTGAGGAACTGAAGCGAATTCGGCACAGCTTTTAAGTCATTCGACAAGGAGCTCGTAGTCTTCGATCGGGTCATCTTTAATCTTCCAGTCACGTTTGGATAGGCCTTCATTCAGAATGTTCACGTCGCATACAACTATACTTTTTCCTCATGGTCTGTGAAGAGAGTTCTTTTCCAGGTTGCGGCTGAATCGAATCTTCGCGCGAAGGCGGTGATCGGGACCAGTACACAACGACGGGGAGCACCGATGTGTATAGGCACCATCTTCTGTTTGACAGAATGTAGTCGATCTCCGCATGAGTCATGTGCAGTTAGGAGACTTTCATGGAGTAATTACTAATAATCGAAATAGAATGCACGACTTTGTACAAGCATGCCACGCAGGACCTTTTCACGCTAAACACAGAGAACAACGTCAAGTTCAGGTTATGACTGTTTGTAGCAATAACAACAATACAACATCAACTATCTGACGATATCTGGTTGGGTGAGCGGGCACGAGTGAATATGAGAGAAGGGCGAGTGAAACACTTGAACCAAGCTGAACCAAACACTAGGACACTGGAACACACACCAAGTGGTTCATAATGTTTCCTTCATTTCATCTGTAATGGGGAGTTTTAGCAGAACGAGCCAGTGGTAATGCTCAGAAAAAGACTCTAGAATATTTCTCAGCTAGTGCAATCTCATAAAGCTGTTTGCACAGAAGGTTCGTGAAGACTACACAATAGCTTAAAAGCGCGTGTGGCGCAGTGGCTGGAGGCGTCGAACGTGGAATCGGTCCCCGCGTCCATGGCTCACCAAGCCTTCCATCCTTCCAGGGTCGGCAAATTGGCACCAGACTTGTCTGGGAGGATAGCAGCACTGGTTCGATACATCGATAGGCACCGCGAGTCATTGTAATGGCCAGATATGCATTCAATCATCTCCAACGATACTTAGTGAAGCCGTGTGCATAGCGCATCCTTTATGGATTGATCAACGCCAAGACCTTTGTCCTTTTTATATACAATAGCGTTTACACAAAGTACTGCTGAAGCGCACAGCTGTTCGTACGAAAAGTTTATCTGAGTGCGACACAAAGGCTTCACACAAAAAAGTCCATGTGAAAGCAGTGGAATGACTTGTACAAAGACTTATAAAGAAAGTGCATGTGGAATACAAAAGCTTATGCAGAGTGTTTATGTAAAAGCATTACAAAGTGTCCAAGGCAAGAGTAAATGATGCCAGCAGTAAGCACAGTTAATACGGGATACGTACGGTGGTATAAAGAATAGAAACTATTCAAGCAATATTACCGTAATGATGCCAGGACGTTTGCGAAACTCCGGACCGCAGGTGTCTACGTTAGGCTACAAACTCCCTATTATCGTTTTTGTGGGCTAATGCATTGGCCACCACACCGTGCAAGTTCTTCTTTTCGTCATTCTTTTAGCTAGTTTTCTATCTACCGCTGCCCGTCAGTGGAATTGATCTGGTGAGCACACATCGGCATTGGACCCAGTTAAGCTGAGGCTGCAAGTTGAAATCACAAGGCTAATATTTTTCTTGTTTGCTGCCTTCGACTGTTTTTTACGGCAGGATATCATATGAAATACAACCGTAATAATGCTGAAATATTTGGAAAACTCCGGGCTATTTGCAAACAATATTTGAACATAGTTACTTTACAAATAGATATTGCGAAAGTTAATAGCCTGGACCTCCTCAGAACTAGAATTCTAAACTTTTCGCTGAGCTGGGAAATATTCTCGTGGAAGAATGTGTTGCTGAAGTGGTGAGCCGCAGGTTGCTGTCTGCGTAACGACCATGCCACCAAGCCAGAACGTGTTCAGTTCAGTCTAAATCTTACAACTTAAATAATGCTTGGAACATATTCTCAAACTCCTCTTGTGAGAACCGCTAAGAGCAAGAGGATGAAGTGGATATTTGTGTTCGTAGAATGGATTCGTGAAAAGCGGACGGTGTTCCTGAATAGAAGCTACGACCATCTGAAAACGTACCCACAACTTGTAAATACGAGTGCTTTTAAAAGGAAAAAATGATACTATTATTTTAATATATACCTGAACCTAAAAGGGAAAGTGGAAAAAGAACAAGAGATGAAGGAGAAGGCCGAAAGATGGAACGACTCGATTGGAAGTGAGCGTTTGAATTCGTCTTCATCCCGCTACGAGGCCACGTTTTGCCACGAAGCATCAACACGCTAGACGTGCTGGCTTATGGAATCCACTGCGCTTTAACTATCAACGCGATTCCTCTATCTCACGATGTGATCTGACTTTCTTAACCACGTCAAAGACGATACCATGCGATCTTTTTTGTCTGGGAATTCCCGTCAATTACACAACCATGCGGACAGAGCTGCCTTAACAACCCCAGCCTGCACTTCACAACGCTCATCGCTCAAGCTTATCGTTGTAGTAAGTAATATTAACTTCGAAAATAATTGTTTTTCTGCAATTTTTTGCTCAGAAATTTCCTCTTCGTGTTCGAACCAAATTATACCATTTTGTAGGAACTCTTGAAAAAAAATCCCTTGCAAGGTAATGCTGAAGGAAGGTAATGCTAGTGCTCAACGACGCAATCTTGAATCAATCTCGAATCTAAACTGATTACCGACAAACATGTGCTAAAATTGTCAAGTGGAATTTCTCTATGCATTTTGTTGATTGGAACCAGAAAAATCCTATCCAATTCTGCATCAGGAAGCGCTATCGCAACTTTGATTAAAGTAGTTCAACGGGACGATATGGCTCCCAACACGCTCCCTCTTTGGATTTCTGGTCAAGTTTAGTGAAGAAATAATGCGTCGTAAATACGCTCTCACGTCACTTGGAGAAGTTCTTCGGATTCATGCACATTGCCGTTGGCTCCCATTCCAACATGTTAAGCAACTGTTTGCTAACGTACTTCCTTCGATTATTAGGATGAAATGAAATGCATAAAAGGATTTATTCGGCTGATGTTCCGATGTCTTAATCTTCTTCAAAGCCGGATTGAGTCGATTAGCCATGCCGGTCGTTTCGCGATATGGTTCGTCGTTGTCGCATCAAGTCGATTCAATGAAGTGCAGCATTGATCGAATGATGAATCTCACTAGATGGTACCTTTTCACAGGTGACTGATGTTGATTCGCTGCCCCCACTCAATATGATCTGCATTTTTGCTAGCACTGCATCCTGCAGGAGTCCGTAGCACGCAGTGCAACCTTGTGTTAACTAAATAATCAAAGAAGGCATTCAGTGCTTTCGTTGAGGCTTAATGAATGTCGGTCTTAAGATATGTACGGTGAAGACTCCTTGTACGCCCTATGTGGACAATCTCTGACTTGTTTATCGAGTAAGCTTCCGACTATTTCTGGTGCTTTACCAACTAAAAGAAGACAATTTTGGGTGAAATGGCAGTTGAAACGAGTGTTGTCTTCATGCGAAAACATTGCACCTAATGCCTATTGTCTACTTACCAGTGAAGGGATGCCAACTCAACTCTGGTCCCGTCAAAATAGTCGCAAGCAAATGGTGAAGGTTTTCCGCTTGTGATGCGATCAGGTGCCCAACATCAAGTGTTATTTGTAGCAGATAAGAAAGCCCACCACAGTCATCTACTCTGCAAAGTACGTACTAACCGTTCATAGAGATTATTCTCTAACATATAGAGAGTATTGTCTATTTTCTTATGAATATTCCGTGCAGTGTCATCTCCGAGACTTAACTATCTTGAGCAAGTATTGACAGCCTCTTATCTGCTCATCAGAAATAGTCCATTATTGATCATTGCCGAAATTAATGGAAAGTAGGCCTTTTGCTTTGCTAAACAAAGTCTCAAACACGCTTTTTCCCATTGCCACTTTAGCATTCACTGCTGACATTTTCTGCTCAAACAATCAATGCACAGATATAAGTATTCTTCTGCAGGTACGTGCAAAATCAATGGTGACGCGTCAGCTCGGGTGTCTTCTAGAAGGTGTCTTTGGTGACTCCCAATTTTCCAGCTCTCAGGATTGTTGTCAAGATATCGGATGACCAAATGTTGTTCTTCATCCCACTGCAGAAAAGAGTGTTTAATAAAAGTCTTTCGAAGTGGTAGGGAAACTCTTACGTAATGACTGTAATAAAATTTTCCCGAATAATCGGGTTTCTCCTCCTTAAGTGAGCAGAATCTTAGGGTGATCATTTTTTTCCAGAAATAGCAGTTGTAGAAAAGTTTCGGTTGGTCATGATGTGGTCAATTTGCCTTTCGCGAAGAAGGCTTCCAATTGAGAAGGAAATAGTATTGGTCTTCATAAAGACCACAACCAGCCTATACACGAAGTTGGCCGCAATACAGTCTGTGAATCCCAGTATGAAATACTTTGAGCGTTCTGCCACATTCCACTTTTCTGGGTGCACCTCGAGAGTCTACATGTCGTCTCTTGTTGTTCATAGTACTGGCTGAAGCGCGAGATTACTTGGATTTTATATTGCCGACCCTTTCGGGTCACTCCAATCGCCCTCCATTCGCTGTTATTCATCGGCTTTCCGTCTCTGTGCGTCGCCTAATTGAATTTAGGGCTCACTACGCACTTTGGGCGATGCTCCCCCTTTGTGGCCATCAGCGAACTTTGTTTCCCGCTGGGCAGTGAAGCGACAATGCGTCTTCAACTACGCACAAATAAACTGTCTCGTTACCCGAGGAAATCCTGCGGCGTATAGCTAACGGGTTTGACTCCTGGTCTCTCTTGTTGGAGAGCTGAGAAAACTGCGTTTTAGCACATTTTGAAAGCAAATGTGTTATTCAGTACATTCGAAAGAGAGACACCGTGAAGAAGTGGAAAGCTTGTTGATTTCGATGAACTACGACGGTAAATGATTCCGCAACCAATAGAACCCAAAGTAACTCCCACGTCCGACTTTCTATTAAACTCGGCATTGATTGGGAGCGGAAAAAAAGAGGGAAAAAAAGAGGGGAAAAGAAAAGGGAAAAGCGAAAAAAAGCTATGGATAAAGCGCTAAATAGGCGCGAACAACAACAAGTAGGGGCCCTACCAGTACCAACATTTCCTCAACCGTTCTTTAGACAACAAGATCCAATAATGAAGTTGACGTTAAATTTCGGACGTTTACGAAAAGAAACTTTCAAACTTCTTAATCACTATCGCGCAAAGAGATACTGCTCCAACCTCACTGAAATGCAAAAACGTGAAATGCGGGAGGTACGAGAGCTGATAAGATCGAAAAACATAAGACTGTCGGTTAGTGATAAGGGTGGAGAGTTCGTTGTAATTCCCCATCAGTTAGATGTTGAGATAACGGAAAAGCACCTTGAAGATGCTTTCCTTTATCGTCCATCGTCTGAGAAGGGATTTAAAAGTCAATACCGAAAGTTAAACAACGAATGGGTTAAAATGGCATGAGCGGCTGAGTTAAAACCATCAGTTGTCCCTCAGCTTAAAGTTGACCTACCAACATTTCCCATCCTGTACTTACTTGTCAAAACCCATAAGTCAGAATCCAGCGATGATCTCCTGTCTACCGACCCATCGTTATTTAAGGTCAGACCTATCATTAGCTGCGTGGACTGACCTACGAATAGAGTAACGTAGTTAATAAGCCTAGTACTTACCCAGTTGTTGAAGTACATTCCAGCCCATCTAACGAACACACAAATGTTCCTGGATCGCCTACGTACTGTGCAGCCCAACAGCGCATTCGCGATGGAGTCCTTCGACGTCACCGCCCTCTATACAAACGTGTCGAGATAAGTCCGCTATGCAAGCCATCCAAGAGCTCCTTGTACAACATGAAGGAGCAATAAACATGCTATGGCTTCTCGATTCAGCACTTAATGACACTCTTAAAAGAGTGCCTAAACTGCTCAATCTTCAGGTGGCCTGGGAGGCATTACGCACAAACGAGAGGGCTGGCAATGGGACAACGACTGGCACCATACCTTCGCCACTTAGCATTCATGTCTAAGGTGGAAGCACCAGTAATCGATCTCGGGCCGTTACTCTACTGTAGATATGAAGATGAGTGTTTTTGTCCTTTGCTCAACACAAGAGGAAATGGGCAAATGTTTCGAGTTGTTGAACGAACAGTCAGAGTATATTAAATTCACCCAACAGAAACTAAAGAAAACTGGCTTCCATTTCTGAACGTGCAAATTAACCTATCAGAAAACGACTACATTACGAAATGGTGTCGAAAGCCAAGTAATAAAAACATCTTGGTTCATTACCTCTCCTCTCACTCCCTCTCACACGAAAAGGGCGCTTGTAAGAAACATGTTTTGATCAGCTACCAGCGTGTGTACAGGAAAGGAGCAGAGAAAGGATTCCCGGAACTTGCCGCGGCAAATAGCCATTTTTAACGGCTACGAAACTATAGGTCGGGGTAGGTGTAGAAGAAACCACAGGTCTCCCACGATAACTCTAGCGACAATAAGGTCCCGTTTATCCTGCCCTTCATTTCAAATGAAGTAAGTGCAGCTATAAAACGCTGTTTTAGAAAGGCGATCTACAGAATTCGGTAACGATAATTGAAATGCCACTGAGTAATCGAAGACGCCAACTAGTTCGTAACCGACTATAGGACCGTCTATGCGCAACGCAAAATTGTATAATTTGCCCCAATGGTAGAGACGGTGACTGCATGAGTTCGGCCACAGTTTATCTGATCTCTTGTAAAGCATGCGGGGACGAATGCACTAGCGAAACGGGTAGACCACTCTGCGTTGTATAAAAGAACACCTTGTCGGCAAACGTAAACCAAACACTCCACTAGGCACGCATAGACGCAGAGACATAACGGAGAAGATTTTGAAGTAGGGCTTACCATCCCCGCGCAGGAATCGAGAAGACAAGCGCGAGAAATTCTCGAGGCATTCTGGATCAATTCCAAGAATCCGAAAATGAACCGCAGGGAGGAATGCCCCATTATCACGCGTGATATTGGGCGGTATATAAGCCTGTTATTCTGTTGAGATGGGTACATTACGACTCTATGTGAACTCTGTGCGGCTGGTCTCCACGTGAAATATTTAGTGGAAGACTCATACTAAGCAGTGAGTGTGCGAAGACTCTGTGTTCAATGTGATTGAAATTTTGGTTCAACATTTTCTCTGTTTGGTTATGGAGAGGTTTGGCCGTGTAGATTGCAGTCAACTTGACCTTTCCGGGCCCTGAGGAAGGCGAAATCCACCAAAACGTTCAGCCTGTACCTAAATAAAGAAATAAAATAACACCTCGTGTTTGCTAAACAGAAGTAGAAAGGACCCAAAGTGTTTCACATCAACACAAGGATTTCGCTTCTTATATGCACATCGGTGCCAGCACCTCTTTACTGAAATTTTCCTGAACATAATTCAGAGTGAACCTACTGGGTGCAAAGCAAGAGCGACAACAGCAAGAAAAGCAATGGCGTGTTTTTCAAATTAAAGGGGAAACGTCGATATAGATTTCTAGGGAATGGAACTATCTTGAAAGTAACTACAACGAGTTCTTATCTCACCGTCAGTCCCGGTGACGGGTGATTGCTGACGGCACAGATCGATAAGAACTAGCTGAGAGATAGGCGAAACGAAGGACCCGCATGGTGTGGTGGTGAACGCGCTACTCCCCGGAATGGAAAATAGCGCGTTCGTTCCTCAGCGCAGACACCTGCAGTCCGGAGTTTTGCAAATATCTTAGCATCGTTATAGTTATATTTCGCATTGTACCCTGCCATTAAAAATAGTAGGTACTAAATAAAACAGTAAACATTGTGATTATAACTAAAAGCCTCAGCTTAACTGGATTTAATGCCGATGTGGGCTCCCCAGATCAGTCCCGGTGACGGATGATTGCTGACGGCACAGATCGATAAGAACTAGCTGAGAGACAGGCGAAACGAAGGACCCGCATGGTGTGGTGCTGAACGCGCTACTCCCCGGAAAGGACAATAGCGCGTTCGTTCCCCACCGCAGACACCTGCGGTCCGGAGTTTTGCAAATATCTCAGCATTATTGTAGTTATAATTCGCATTGTACCCTGCCATTAAAAATAGTAGGCAGTAAATAAAACAGTAAACATTATCTTGAAACTATTTATCCATTAATATGTACAGTGAAGACTTTTGTGACGTTTCCTCCCGTTTTCCCGTTTCTCGTTTTTTTCGCCCGGCTTGGATCGGCAAGCAGCCATCTCCAATGGCTGCGAAGTAGCAACCGCTCGAGATAAATGTAGAAAGACAGAGAGGTCTCAAAACGAAAAAACACGCTCAAAAACAAAGCCGCTTTTATGTAGCCCTCCATCAGCAGCGAAGTAAGTGTAGCTACTAAACGATTTTTAAGAAGTGCAGGTCTAGAGGAATCGATTGTGAAAGTAGAAACACCGCTGGACACTCTTCGTTGCCAGTTAGTTCGCAATCGCCTATATTATCGTCCACTTGAGGCACAGAGCTGGGTAATTTGTCCTTATGGCAAGGACAGTGACTGGATGAGTTCAAATACGATACACCTGATCTCTTGTAATACTTGCGAAGACGAATATATTGGCGAAACAGGCAGCCCTTTATGTATCCATACAAAGGAACGGGTAAATGGCAAACGAAAAAGAGGACATAGGATACAAAAGCATAGCAGAGACGATTTTGATATAAAAGTCGCTATCCTCTCACCTAGGCTGTGCGTGGTACAGTGGTCGGAGGCGCCCCGCAATTCACACGTGGAAGCGACCACCGCGCCCATGGCCCACCAAGCCTTCCATCCCACCGGGGTCGGCAAATTGGTACCAGACTTGTCTAGGAGGATGGGTGAGCTCAGAGAACATTATCATTTAAGTTACTTTTAAACTGGTTAAATATTGCGCATAGCTGAAAATAAAATAAAAAAAGCTCGCCCATCTAACAGCACCAATATTCAAGATCTCAAATGTTAAAGACGAAAAATACTCAGGTGACATCCAAGCCACACAAAAATCACACCACCTTCAAAGATAATGAGTGCAGAAACAACCAGAATTAAGGAAGAAGTGTTACAGTCGATGCGACATGTGGATGCTGGTCTTCCAAATGTTCAACAAAGTGCTAGAATTGAAATAATGTTTTTCAATGTATTTCTTTGAATTGTACAGCTTACATGCGCTTGTTATACAGCCTTTGTTCGCCCAACTTTCATCGTCTTCGTCTTCTACAGATGCGGCGACGGGTTAAAGCACGACAACCTCGTGTGAGCTCAACAATCTGAAGAATTACATTGAAAACAATTTTTCCTAATTTTAGCACGCAGCAGACCATTTAGAAAGCTGACACCCAAGTTTCCCACACTCCGTAGCACTTCTTCATTTTCTTCATTACTTTTGGTCTTGTTGCAATAGTTATCTATGGAAATGGTGTGATTTATGGAGGGCTCGGATATCGGTTAAGCATTTTCTTCCTACTTTCTCGTTTTCAGCATTTAAGATGTAGAACAGTGGTAAAATCCCGTGATAGGTGTTCTGGGATACTCCCGAGTCATCGCCACAACAGTGGTCGTTGTTGACTTGAGGAGAGTTTCTGTTCTGCAATTAAGCCTCTGCCATCGAGCAGCGATCCATGCGATCAGATAACCTTCCGGGATGCATATTAATATCATCTGAGAATCTCATCGCCACAACGAAATTGACATTACTTAAAGAAGTTCGACAGCGCTATATCACCTTTTCAAAGTCAATTACAACCGCCTTTAAAACCGCTATGGTATAACTGGTCTATCAAAACACAAGAGTTGAAATTTGTTGGCGACAGCCACAAGTTTCAGCATCTTCGTGTTGGTTGTGAAATCGTTCTTATAAGAACGAGCGTTTGCGACACATAACGAGAGCAACCCTAATTCAACGGCACCTTTAGAATAGTTGGTTGTGGATTGAACCTCAACTGGAGGATTTCAATGAAAAAAAGGGATTTTCTTTCTGATCTCCTATTCGTGCTCAGTAGAATTCCGAAATGATGTTACGTATGATAAATAGCTGAATGAAGATAACATAATAGGCTGAATTAATGTCCAGCCGGTTATTAACAGTATGGATTCTGTAAGTCACTGTAACTCGACTGTTCAAAAAGTCTTAAGTAAACATTATTACCTTTCCCGAATGGTTCGCCGTCTCGTCGTGATAAGCAAAGGTCATAGGTGTGAGTTGGGGTGAGAGGAGGATTCATCTCCAGGCTGAGAATGAGACAGATTTCCACCTAAGAGTAAACCACTGCCATAATAACTGCCATCTCAAGATAGCTCGAGAATGTGCTAGCACGAATTTCAAACTCCGCATGAAGAATTTCTTGCTGAATGTAGAAATTACAAGTAAAATAGATTGTGTGCCTCGGCCTGTACAGTTCGTCTTGAGTCGAGAAAACCGTGCATTCAAGTTACCTCGTGTACACTTGAGGTAAACGAACTAAATAAAACAATATTTGCTTACAAACAGTCCGCATTAGGTTTATAGCGTGCAAAATTGGCGAAGAGTTCTTAAGCCAACCACATACAGTCAGAAAATTCAGTAACAAAAGTGATAAGGTGAACAAGTTCCATATTCGACAAGGTAGTGAGCTATAAAACTAATCACAGAAAGAATTGTTCAAGATACTTTTTTACACATCTTCGATCGTCGTAGTTAACGAGGAACATACGAATGTGATCCATGTTGACGTTGTGAATTATGCCGTAGCGACCAGCTTCCAGCAGATCCCACATGATCTTCGCGAATTTTCTGAATTCTTCTTTCCGAGTTGGACGGTGAAACTGCAAATAAGAGCTGCTATGTGCGGAAACCAACAACGGATTATTATATGGAAAACACCATAAAACACTTTTATAATCTCTGATTTGATCTCACACCGAGTTTTACAAGCTCATTAGCTTTTCGAGCTGCCAATTGAAGTCGTAGTGACGCGAAGAAAGTGCTCTTTAATTATAGCAGCCTTGACTGCTTGTTCTCGATATCTGAGAGTGCAATAGTAAAGCTATGCCAGGGTTCCACGAACAACCACCTCTAACAGCATTCATCGATATTTACCAGGAAGGCGACATGTTCACATTGAAGGCGAACTCACACAGAAGTTCGAGATCTTTCTAGGTGGTGGGTGTGAGACGATGAGCTAAATGGCTGCGCTAAATAGGCAAAGTTGAGTTATATAGATGAGCAATTATAACCCTAAACGAAAAAGTAGGAATGAATGTTGTACAGCGTAGAACGCCAAGTGACGTATTTCAGTTCCCAGATTTCTATTAACACCAGCATTGGATTATAAATGCGTCTTTTTCTTGTTCAGCAATCGCGAAGTTGTTATATCTCGCATATAACATCCTCGTGTAATCTACAATCCGCGTACGTTTACTTCCAAACAAAAAACCTAAAACACAGCAACAGCGGACGTTTCGGCAGTATCGTCTTCTTCAGAGCCCTTTTGACGTGCCTTCCGCTAAGGAACAGCCGCTCATTAGAGTCACACATGCTTGGTGACTGCACCATCCCACATCAGATATCGATACGAATGTACGGGGCGAGACCACTTGTGATCTCAGGGCATTCCTCCATACTATTCGTTCTCGGATTTTTTGGCATTTATCCAAAAAGCCTCAAGAAATTTGCGAGCTGGTGTTTGGGCATCCTGAGCGGGGATAGCGAGTTTTATATCAAAATCGTCTCTGTTATACTTTTGTATCCTATTCGGCCCCTAAGTGGGGCACTCTGCCTTGTTTTTCGTTTGCCATCCAGGCATTCTTTTTATGCGGATACGCAAAGGTCTGCTCGTTTAGCCATTATATTCGTTTTTGCAACTGTTACAAGAGATCAGGTATATCGCACCTGAATTTATGCAGTCACCGTCCCTGGCATAAGGGCTCTTACGCAATTTTGTGTTTCCCAGAAACGGTCATGCAAGCGGTTACAACTAATTGGCGACGAAGAATTTGCGGTGGTATTGCTACTACTGCAACCGACTCCTCTAGACTTGCCCTTTTTAACCATCATTTTATAGCTACACTTGCTTCATCGGTAATGAAGGACAACATAAACTGGGGTTTTGTTTTGATCATGTTTTTCGTTTAGGGCATCGCTCTCGTTTTAAACTTATCTTGTTTGGCTACTACTTCGTAGCCATTGGAGATGGCTACTTGCCGAGCCAAGTCGAGCGCTTCCTACTTTAGTTCCCTCATCGTATACAAATGATGGATGCTCGAAACATGTTTCTTACAAGCGCCCCAATTGTATATGATGTGTGGGAAGAGAGGAAATGAAAAAAGGATGTTCTTGTTGGTTGGTTTCCATTGTCACTTTTGTCATGTAACAGTTATCTGATAGGTTAACTTAAACGTTAAGAAATGGGAGCCAGATTTCTTTCCCATTTTTCCGGGTTAATTTAACGTACTTAAACTTCTCGTTCAATAATTCAAAGCAGTTTCTATCTCCTCCTGTATAGGGAAGACGACAGAACAATCATTGTTCATCTGAAGTAGAGTAACGGTCGCATACGGAGAACTAGGGCTTTTATTTTAGACATAAACACTTTGGCAAGACTTCAGGCCCATGGTGGGCACTGTCCCGTTGTCAACCCTACCATTTGTGCGTAATATTTTTTCCGCACATCTCATGATTGAGCAGTTCAGGCACTCTTTAGGAGCACCACCAGTTGCTGGACTGAGAAGTGTGGAATATTTGGGTGTTCCTAAGAAGGACTGTTTTCTTCCTAAAGTTACTTCAGCATTTGACCGAGTTGCCAACCAGCACAGAAAATGTTTTCTGATTACTTATGCACCCAGATAAAATCCGTTAGCAGGTTATTGCTAATGGCACCGCCAGAGTAAAAAATTGGCTGAGAGATAGACAATGCAATGGCTTCGGTTGGTGCGTGGGTGAGTCTCCGGAAAAGCTAATTGCCCACCTGATAGTCCGAGTTTTGCTGATATCTTAGCATTTTTTGTAGTTCCATTTTAAGATTTCTGCACAATGAAGGTAAGTATTCAACGACATTTATAAAGAAAGATTAACTCTCACGTAGTGGTCCAACTTACCTGCAAATCGAAAAAACATTGGTGTTGAGGAATGCCAAGGTACAAATAGAATGGAGGATGCCCTGTCCTAAATGTGATGTCGGGTGTGGTTTAAAAAGTGAAAAAAAAACAGGAGACAACGTCAGCAAAAATTTCACTGTCCTTACGGATTTATTGTGATCTTTGATGTAATGATGATGTTTTGCCATCTTCGGAACTCAGAAAAGAACAAGGCGAAACCTCCGAGACGCCAACTATCTTGACGAAGTATTGACACCCTCATGTCTGCTTTTCGAGAAAATGGAAATTCGTTCCTTTGATTTGCTATGCAAGGTCTCAAATACGCTTTTTCCCATTGAAACTTTAGCATTCACTGCAGACACTTTCTGCTCAAACGATCGTGTGCAAAAACACAAGTATTCTTCTGCGGGTAGGTGCAGATCAGTGGTGACGCGTCAACTTGAGCGCCTTCTAGAAAGTGTCTAGAGTGGTGATTCTCAATTTCCCAGGTCCCAGATTGTTGTCAAGATATTGGATGACGAAATGTTACTCCTCATTCCACTGCAGCGAACATCGTTCTATAAAAGTGCTTCGTAACATAATATTTTACATAGTGATTTAAATGAAATTGTCCCGAATATTCAGGTTTCCCTTCCTTAAGTGAGCAGAATCTCAGGGTGGTCATTTCGTCCAGAAATGGCAGTTGTAGAAAAACCTTCAGTTAGTCTTCGTGATAGGGTCAATTTAACTTTCGTGAAGACGGCTTCCAAATGAGAAGGGAATAGTTTGATCTTCATGAAGGCCACAACCAGCTTCATATGAAGTTGCCCGCAATACAGTCTGTGAGCCGCACTATGAAATGCTTGAAACTTGGGACCAAAGGTCCTGCTAGATTCCACTTCTATGCGCACATCTCGAGGGTGTAAAAGTCATCTCTTGTTGGTCATAATATTAGGCTGTGCACGACGGATTCTCTGGACTTTTCTATTGCCGACCTTTACTGGTCACTCCAATCGCCCTGCAGTCCCTATCAGCGATCAGCTTTCCGCTTTATGCGTCGCCTGAGTGAAATGATACACAATGCGTACCTTGCATCATTGTTCCTCTTTGAGCTGCTGGTCGAGTTTCTTCGCTAGGCAGTGAAGCGATAATGCGTCTTCAACTAAGCACAACTAAGTTGTCAAGTTACCGGAGGAAAACTTGCAGCATATTGCTAGCGGGTTTGACTCATGATCTGTCTTGTTGAAGAGTTTAGAAAACTGCGTCTGAGCACATTTTTTAAATCGAATGTGTTATTCAGTGCATTCGAAAGAGAGACGCTGTGAAGAGTTGGAAATCTTGTTCGTTTCTATGAACTTCGGCGGCAAATGATTCCGCATCCAACAGAACACAAAGCTTTTTCACAATAATACGAGGATTTCGCTTTTGATATGTACATTGGCGCCATCTCCTATTTGCTGAACTTCTCCTGGAAATAATTCAGAGCGAACCCATTGGGTGTAAAACATGAACGACGACATCAACCACAACCAACGGCGTATTTTCAAAATGAGGGAGACGTCTATAGAGATTTCTAGAAAATGGAAGTATTTACACATTAATAAGTACAGTGAAAACTTTGCTGACGTGTCCTCCAGTTTTTCGAATCTCGTTTTTTCGTCGCCCGACTTGGCTTGGCAAATAACTATCATCTCCAATGGTTACGAAATAGTAGCATCACGAGATAAGTTTCGAAGGGGAGTGACGCCCCAAAACGGAATACTTGGCCAAAAGAAAATCCCATTTAAGTTGGCCTTTATTAGCGACTAAGTAAGTGTAGATATAAAATGGTACTTAGAAAGGGCAGGTCGAGAAAAGTCGGTTGTGATAGTAGAAATACCATCGTATTCGTTTCGTGGCCAGTTGGCTCGTAACTGTCTGTATTACCGTCTATGTGAGACACAGAACTGCGTAATTTGCCCTTACGGCAGAGAAGGTGATTAGATGAGTTCAAGTACAATACATTAGTTTCTTCTAACACTTGCAGTGACGAATACATTGGCGAAACGGACAGACCTTTATGTATCCGCATAAAGGAGCACCTAGATGGTAAACGAAAAGCAAGACAAGGCATGCCACTAGACACGCATAGGATACAAAACCATAGCGGAGACTATTTTGTTATAAAAGTCACTCTCCACGCATAGCATGCCCAAACACCAACATGCAACCTTCTTAAGGGTTTTTCGTACAAATGCCAAGAACCCTACAATGAACAGCATGGAGAAATGGCCAGAGGTAATACGCGATGTTACCCGTATCTACGCATTATTTTTGATGTGGGGTGGCGCAGTCATCTAACGTATGCGACTCTAATCAGCTGTTCTTCGTCAGTGTAATGCACATAAAACTGGTGGCGTTTTGGAGAAGCTGTTGATCATGTGATTTCCATCCTTCTGTTTGTGTTATTGAGACGTTTGAGCTAGTAAACTGCGCATCAGTTTTTCTTCCAGTAAACTTCCATGCTCTGAAGAAGGCGATTCTGCCGAAACGTCAGCTACGATTGTGTTGTATGTGTGTCATTGTATGGAAGTAAACGTGTGCTTAATAACAACCTCGCGATTGCTGAGAAAGAAAACAATGCATTTATAACTCAATGCCAAGAATAATAGAAAGACGATCATGGGAGCTTTATCCTTTATATTCTTGTTGAACACACACGAGGTGTTATTTCACTCTTTATTCCGATGAAGCTATCGTTTCGGCGGATTTTGCCTTGCTCAGTGCCTGTAAAGGTCAAGTTGACCGCAATCTACCCAGCCAAACACCTCCACAACGAAACAGAAAAATTACTAGACCAAGATTTCAATCACATTAAACACAGATAGCTTCTTTGCCTACTTACCGCTTTCTGTGAGCCTATGAACCACTGAATATGTCACGTGGAGACTAATGGCACAGAGTTATCATTATCATTTGATCTGTTGGTTTGGTGATCTCACAACCGTCATAGAGGTGATCAGGTTTATCGTAAGTTCGACCTCGACTTGTTGATCCGAAATCGAATCTCCTCATTGGCATGTCTACTGGTTGTCACGAGTGATTTTTCCTGAAATCCGGTGGCAGCACCGCTAGAGAGGTTCTCGATGTATCGGCTGCCACCCTGCCTTGTGGCTAACTGGACCAACCGATTAGAGATGGCGTAAAAGGTCTGATTCCAAAGGAATGTATTAAAATTCGAGAGATGTTTATATATAACCCAAGTCGAGACCCCTATTTCATGGCGCAATAATTGGTGTCCATGTGTTATGGCAGAAATGACTTTGAAGAAGAAAAAAAGAATTGCACTTCACTCATTTTACCATTCATTAGCTAAAGGCAGAAAGCGTTTCGAATAAGAATATTACTGGGTTATCTTGATATGAAACAAATGGTTACAAGGGATAAAAAATTAAAGCCTTCGAAGTGATCAATCCTTTACGGATGTCTAGTGGATTCAACCTCCCTAAGTATAGAAATCAATAGATGTATGTTTTTCTTTTATTTTTTGTTTGATCTGTCTTCACGTCTATTGCGCGGATGCCAGCACTTCTCACATCCAATTCGTTTCGTCGCACCCATCGTCCACGAAAGTCTTCCAAGTTTTTTACGTGTGGCTTCGATTGCTGCTAGAGGGTTTTCATTTCATCTTGAATGTCGTGGAATACTGGTCGAGCAATTCTTCCTAGGGTCCTGGGATATCCGGGCTGGAACATTCCCAACTGGATCGCAGAGAGTGATTTTTTCCCAGACAAGTTCGGCACCAATTTTCCGACCCCCTAAGGGATGAGAGGCTTGGTTGGTCCAGTGCGGAATCGAACAAGCACCATGCTCGTGTTGACGGACATCACTACCACTGTGCTATACGCCCCATATAAATGTATATTTGACTTAACAATGGTGTATAGTAATTAACCGGTCTGTTAAGTATTTTTTTCTTGTACTCAAAGAAAGCTCTAGTACCAATTTTTGCTGGGAGATAAGATTCTTTGGTGCACAGAGTGCGAGATCGAACTAATGACGATCTACATTCTAAGGCATTTCAAACCATTGCGTTATATTGGCTTAAAAATCCGTATCTTATGAAAAGAACTCTGGTTATAAGAGGACGAAAAGGAAGCATTGATTCTTTCGCACTCACCTCAACATTCATATGACACACGACGATATTGTTGTCGGGAAACAAATTATCTACGGCCATCATCGGCACGATATCATACTCGGGTCCTTCGTTGTCCATGATCACATGGTCGACAAATTCACGTTGAACTATTGCCGTTAGAAACGTCAGCATATCCACATTTTCTACGACCGTCGACCTGTATAGACCTAAAAAATTGCAGACATTCAACGAAAGAAAAAAACTTTGCTGTAGATGTTCTTTCCGTATAAGCTTCGTCCTCATTCATTTAGAATTTTGCCACGCTTTCGTAACTGCAAGTGTTTTTCCTGCCAAAATACCACTAGAAGGTAACCCCCAAGACTAGAATGAATTCCATATCCCTTTTCAGAAGCCAACTTCAAGCAAGTAAACTCCAGAAGTGGTTCCAGCTTGGTGGAAACATGGTAAATAAGTTAACGCGTTGACTGTTGTTGTAATTAGTCTTTCCTATGTTTTTTGAGTCTGTCTTTCAAATTGAAACACTAGGTTGTTGGCTCAACTTCTCGAATATTTTCATCAGCATAAGCTATTCACGTATAGTACAGTGGTCGGAGGCACCCTGCAATACACACACATGGAATCTATCCCCACGCTCACGGCACACCAAACCTTACATCCCGCCGGGTCGGCAAGTTGGTGCAAGACTTGTCTGGGAGGGTAGCAACACTGGCTCGATACATCGGTAGGCCACCGCGAGTCATTGTAAAGGCCAGATATGCATGACGCATTCCTCAGGGATTGATCAACGCCGAGAGCTTTATCCTGTATCCTTTTTTTATAAGCTATCCGGCTTATACGTAGAATCACAATGGTCGCTTAAAAAGAAGGAAAGACCTTATAAGAGTAATGGCATTGAGCAAAGGTTCCCAAATATTGCACATATTAGATGGTGTCAAGTGATAGCCACTGATTTGACATGGATGAACAATTCACGTTGCTTGAAGTCGATGATATCTTCCTAGCAAAAATAGCAGTTGTCACTCCAGGAAACGAAAGAAGGCATCCGAGTGTGGAAGAGTTCAATGTGCCACAAAAGACTACGAAGATTGTGGTCACTGGGACCGAGACGACCTTCTTCTTGAAAAACTCAGTTTTCGGAGAATTCTTTTGTAATTTGATCCCGTTCTGTTTTAAATAAATCTGTTTCCACGTGTTCGCATAAGCCAAAGAAAATGTAAGTACAAAGCAGGAAAAAATATTATCACCGTTATCGAGGCGAATCTGCGATGGGTGAAAACCATTGTGAACGCTGATGGCATACGGGAAGAACTTTCCTACTTTGCTGTAGAGTGCTTCATTCGGAGCCCTGACAGGATCGGCTCCGAAAAATTCAGAACCCTGAAAAGTGGACGATTTTTCGTCAAGACGCCTGTTTATGAGATTTGAGGAACGAAATTTGGGTAAGAAATTTTGTCATCCAGAAAAGGATTTGTTTACGTTGTCTTTTGACGCGTCTTTTTTTGTTTATACAAAAAACTAGCTAACATGTTACCACTTAGAGTATTTGAGAAAACAAATCATGCTCTATGATAATTTTTTCTGCTCGAAAATCATCGACACATAGCCGAAGCCTAAAAAAGAACTAAACTAGTTGGATAACTGGAGAATTTTTAAATATGAGTAATAGTTTTTAAACACCACTAGAAGTCGAAATACGATATTTCTCTATTCGTCGACCATGGAAGTCTCATTCACCTCTGGTAACACTTCTTTCAGTTTTTCTTCTGCTTGGACATCCGCTCCGATTCCAATTGATACGACAACGCTGGGTTGACTGACCTGTTTGAAAGCTTAAATATAGAAAAGGAAATCGAAACGAAAAACTCGACAACAGAATAGGCTACGGTAACTTCTTTATTTTTGGTATTTTCTTTTATAAATAGAACTTTCTCTTATTTCAGGGGTTCACGTGCTATTCACAAAAGCAAATCCTTGCATTGCCTTTTTTCCAGTCAGCTTTTAACCCTAACGGTGCCATCAGCAATTATCAATCAGTGAGAATGAATTTGAAGAAGGTAAATCGAAGAGAAAGAAAAACTGACAGTGGTAAATGCAAAGCAGGGACCTCCATTGCTGCGGTGGAAAACACGTGACTCCTGGGAAGGGTAGTGACAGGTTTGAAGCCAAGCTGAAGTTCTGAGTTTTTCTCGTATCTTAGCATCCTTATGGTTCTACATTATGCAGTAAGTGCTACAAAAATAGAATATGCGGTGAATAAAAGTTAGGCAATGTGATTTGTTTTATTCGTCCTCGTTTAATGTACCGCTAGCATTTGCACCACTTCAAACCATGGTGTTAACGATGAACAGCAACCATACTGTAAAAACGTTCTTATAGATTTGGTCTTGAAAATAACTGACAATGTAAACACTTTGTTTAGTCAGAAGAATGTCGGTGATCATACTGCACAACGCTGACGAGAAATCTTTGGTAACAAAGATGATAACGAAGAGGCTAATGAAGAAAGCAGAGCATCCGCTGTTATATGCAATGACTTGTGGTGACCTACCAATGTATCAGCTCAGTGCTGCTGCCCTCGTAGACAAGTCTGGTGTTAATTTACCAGTTCCGTGGGAATGAAATGGTGGGCTGGCCTGGGGGCGAAATAGCGTCAGTTGTTGATCAGGTGCGTCTTGCAGAGCACATTTAAACACTTCTATGTCATCGAAGAAACTCACCCACCATCCAGTTATATTGTTATCACGCTTCGTAATGTTTTTTTGTACACATAGGTATATTCTAGGGCTTTCTGTATCCTATGAATGCCAGCCGATTTCATAGGGATGACTATGAAAGGTTGTGATTGGTAGTAGTAGGATAGATTTTCGGTCAAAAATTGGAGTGTATAGGCTCGAGTTGCGTCAGCGATAAACGAGTTGATTTGAACTTCAATTGCCTGCTTTTCAAATGGGAACGGATGGAAATTCTGATGATACCGGTCAAAGACTGATTTCATGTATACTGCAGAAAGTGCAACAGACATGGAGATTTAGAAGAAGAATAGGCAACGTCGTGATCTACCGACAAGATTACACGAGAATGTTGCAAATCTTCGCAGTAGCACACGTGTTGAGGCTATCGTCTTCTTTACAGCTACAAGCGTTGGAGTCGAATGTCTACTATAGTTATTCCACTTTGCGACGTGGCTTTTCGTTATCGGTGCATTGAGTCAGAAACAAAACTGAATCGAGTTGCATGGAAGCCACACAAGTGAGGCAACATTACTTAGCACAGCCTTCCACAAAAAACGTTCCTTGCGGATTCAAGGTTCTAACCTCACGCTGTAGCCTATCTGGATATCGGGCAGTGGTTCATCTATCCCCGAACTAAATTGTTTGCTGTTATGGCAAGAATTCATCTTACCGCAATCAGATTAGTATTATCTGGCCCGCAAGTCAGATAGTTTCAGCGGAAAGATCTGCTCTGCCTATAAAAGGTCACTGTTGAGTGAGCGGCAGTGCATTCAAATCGTTTCGAGTCGATGTGACGACTACCAAATCCAAAATCGAGGGAATAAGGGCTTGCATTGAACACTGCACTACGATCGTTTAAGATGAAAATCGCTATGGCCAAAACTTTAACTTCAAAACAGTTTTTTCAGCAGATCTGTGTAAGGTTGCTAATCACATTCAACACCCGCTCCACCAATAATCGTTGGCCGATTCAGACAGGCTTCACTTTTTTCCTTTTCGATGCAAGAGAAGCTTAGTAGGTTATACTCGCTCTAAGAACTTGCTCAGAATCATATCCTGCTCTTAGAGTTGAGATAAAAAAACACCGGTGGGTGGCCTTTCAAAACTGGAAGACCTTCATATATGATAGTTGTGAGGAAACGAATCTAGTGCAAGAAGTGCTGCGACCCGCACAACGAATGTGGAAAACGGGTTGTAATAAATAAAGAGAAAAATAGATTATGTAAATGTGTGTGTGTTTGAAATTGGAACTTGTAAAAGTAGCAATTTTATACGAATTCAAAGATTGACTTTCTTTAAGCCCTGGCATAAATAATCATTATATCTATATATATTTTTGCGAACTGCCCTTGTTGAACCGATGAGACGAGGTTGGTACAAGTTGTTGTTGTTGTTGTTGTTGTTGCTGCTGCTGCTGTTGTTGCTTGATGGCTGCCGTTTCGGCGATTTCGCCATCTTCAGAACCGTGCTGTTGCAAGTGAGAGTGTGGGTGAGTGAAGTCGCCGAAACATCAAACAACAGCAAAAACGACAACTTACACCAATCTCGTATCAACTCAATAAGGGTAGTTGGTAAAAAACATATATATATATATATATATATATGTGATGTATATATATATATATATATGACCTGTATCACCTGTAGTCTCGTTGACCATCGAGTGACTCGAGCAGGCGCCAGTAAGTCTTCCATTTTTTCCCTGTCGCGTGCAAGAGTAGCTCAGTGGGTTCTGCTCAATCTAGGGACTCGTCGAGCATCATATCTTTTTTCTAGGCTCTTCGTGAAAAACTCTGACCATAGGGTCGGTGGTCTTCCTGTAGTGCATCCCAAGGAATCCACTCACTAACGGCTCTTGTCCATCGGTTGTCATTCATGCGCATTACGTGTCCGGCCCACCTTATCTCCGACTGTTTGGCGTACAGAACGGCATCTTTGATTTTTTGATCGTTAACACAGGTCAGAGCATCGGATCCCATCCCTTAGTTGTGTGAATACGGATACTCCTAGCATCTTCATTTCGACTGCGCGTTCGATAACGCCCAATGATCTCTCATCTTGCTTACGCAGCGACCAAGTTTCTGACGCACACTATAGAGCAGGAAGTACTGCTGAGTCGAAAAGGTGAGCACGGAGTCGGGTGTTCTTTGCCCTGTTCACTATATCCTCGATGTTCTTGAAAACTTCCCAAGCCGCTCGTTTCCTTCTGCTCAGCCCTGGAGCTAAGTCGTTCACCATATTGATTTCCCGACCTAGATAGATACAACTGGAGCATTCGGAGATACTCATTCTGTTGAGCGTGAAGGGGGCACACGAAACCAATCCGTTCCTCATGAACATCGTTTCTGTGAGATTTAGTCGAAGACCAATCTTTCCACAGGCTTTATCAAAGTCGGGTAGCATACGTTTCGCTTGGCTAAGGTTCGGTGATATAAGGACAACGTCATCAGCAAAGCGAAGATGATGTAACTGCCGACCATCGATTTTCACTGCCATATTATCCCATTCCAATGTTCGCATGACGTTCTGGAGGATGGCGGTAAATTATTTTGGCGAGATGCTATCGCTTTGCTTAACTCCTCTTTTGACGTCGATGTTAATATCTTTGTATAATGGTGACATCTTGGTTGTGAAATTTTTTTACAGCTCACGAGGAATCTTTATGTACTGAGTAGAGACTCCTTGACTATCAATGGCTTCCATGACTGATTCTATCTCATTTGAATCAAAGGCCTTCTGTAAATCCATGAAAGTGAGACATAGCGGTCTTTGATACTCTCGCAATACTTCAATGTGCCTTGTTATCATGTGGATGTGGTCCATCGTACTAAATCCTTCTCGAAATTCTGCCTGCTCACATGGCTGTCCTTCGTCCGATGTTCTGTCAATCCTGTTTAGGATGGCTCGAGTGAAAAGTTTGTAGACGACAGAGAGCAAGCAGGTTGGGCGATAGTTGTCGATATCGCGTAGGTCACCCTTCTTGAACAGTAACACGGTCTTTCTGGTCTTCCACTGAGTAGGGACCTTGCATTCAGACAGGTAACGTGTGAAGAGCCTAGCCAGTGTGTTTACGAGGACTAGCGGAAGGGTCTGTAGGTGTTCTGGTCTTATCCTGTCTCGACCTGGTGCTGTTCGGTTTTTCACCGACGAAATGGCGTGTCGGATTTCGGAAGGGAGGACCGGTGGTACAACATATCCATCCTCTTTATTTCATATGACAGAATGTGGACGTGGCTATCGAAGAGATCTGAGTAGTATTCGTGAATGATCTTCTCCACTGCCTTTCTGGACGCTGTAAGTGTTCCATCTGAGCGTCGGAGTACAATCATCTTGGTTTCATAATTGGCGAAGTTTCGGTGGGCTTTGCGAATGCTTTTCTCAGCTTCTGCAGCTTCGACCATTACTGCTGCTCTTCTATCTTCAAGACCTTCTTTTGTCGCCTGTCGGCATTGTTTTGCAAATTTGGGCGTTAGTTCGCGGTTGCCTGCAGCTCGTGCGATTCCACGCTGGCGTATTAGCTCGATTGTTTCTGGAGACAGGCGTCCCTTGGTGACTTCTGAACTCTCAGCTTTCATAGCGCTAACGTGAAGATGTTGAATGAGCGGATCGTATTCTTCGTCGATGTTATCGACATCGGCATCTTCCCACAGCCGACTAATGAATTGAATAAGTCCCAGTTTGCTGTGATTCTCGGACTTCGCTTTTTGAATTTAGCGGCTTTTTTCCCTTTTGCGCGAGAAATACAATCTTGCACGAAGGAGGCGGTGGCCTGATCCCGTGCAGAATTTTGGGACAACAGCGACATCGGTTAGGCAAAGCCTTCTATTCACTATGATGTGGTCTATTTCGTCATGGTACTCTCTATTGAGAGACTCCCACGTCCAGTGCTGAGGGTGGGGCTTCTTGAATTGCGAGTTACCATGAATGGTGTTGGTAGCCATGATAAACTCAGATAGCCGCTCACCCTGTTCGTTCCATTCTAATCCGTGGGTCCCAATGTGACGTTCTTTAGACGTTCTTCTTGCTCCAGTCTTGGCGTTGAAATCTCCAGTGATGACCTTGAAGGATGTATGGTCTTCTCTGTAGAACTTCCCCAAGTCCATATAGAACGCTTCGACTTCTTTATCATCATAGTTTGATATCGGCGCGTAAACGACGAAGATTGCCAAAGCCGGTATTAATCCACATCTTTCTAATCGTAAACGTCCGATTCGGGTTGTAAGCTGTTCGAATGAATTGATGTTCATGGACAAACTCGTGTTGACGAAAACGCCGACGCTGCCGACTCCTCTACTGTCGCATGTTTCCGGGAACAATTCTTCTCCGGTGTCATAGGCGGCGTTAAATGGGTGGCGTCGTCTCGTCTCGGCCAGCCCGATGACGTCGTGCCGTATCCTTCTTGCTTGCATGAGCAGGTCTTCTATCGAGGACTCGGATGCGAGTATACGTGCCTTGTAGGTACAGATCGTCACCATAGTTCTTTGTAATCCAGGCAGCTTCCATTGGCCCTGAGAATTTAGCAGCCTCTCCGTACTCGTCCTGCCCAACGCTGCGAAATTGAGGGCTCTTTCGGAGTTAAGGGAATGAGGCCCATTTTTTTTTACTGTGTTTAACGTTTGTGATACCCACGTATAGCTTGCTGGGCTCTGAACGTGGGGGGGCTGGGTATACTCACGGGTAGCTTGCCAGGCTCTCCCAAATTGGACATCGAGTTATTTGTTGCAGGCGACTCCTAACCGCCTCCCATATTCTTCCCTGTCACTTGATTGCAGGCTTTTGGCCAAATTGACTCGTAGAATACAATCCGCATAGACGAGAACGCACCCACACACGCATGCATGAATACGCCTAGCAAACACTGGAACTATGTGCCAAATCGGCGCAGCAGAAACAGGGAGTCCATCCCCTGGATCTACTTGCGTCTCAGGGATGCAAAGGCCACTTTTGGCCCGCGATTATTCCCCCTATCCGCCACCTGTTGACGCGCCAGGTAGCCTAGGGGGCTAACCAGCTCGAGATCCCTCATATGAGGGAGGTCCGTGAATATATATATATATATATATATATATGTATATAGACACACATATATATGTCTTCTCAACGGTTTACCGCCTCATCGTGGCTGGGAAGTGTTCCTGGGTGTCGGGCTCTGATATACAACGCGGTGACTCGTCCCAACGGCAGCGTCTCCCAAACTGAGAAGGAGCCCGGCGTTTCCATCAGGAACCCCAGCTAAGAGTAAACCAATACCAGAATCCACCACTATCGTGGTATAAAACTAGTTGCATGGTGGAAAATCTCCCTCTGATCGACAAAGGCCGGCGAGTGTCCGTGGTGGTGACGACTTGGGGCAGACTTTGGCTAGACTGACCTCGGGACTCTAATGTGCTACAACAGCTAAACCAGCAAAACTCCGGAAAAAAAATGGAAATAACGTTGGAGTCCGCACATCCATTGAAGGCGGGCTGTTTAAGTATCCAAGTAAAACAAAGCTTTCCTGGATCGAAGCTTATTACAGGATTAGTGTTGGACAACCTATCGAATGATACCAAAAAAAATTCTGCGTTAAATCTGTAAGCTAAAATAGGCGTATGAAAAGAATTATGAACAACTCATGTCGACCAGTTTGTTCGGAAACGCAAGTCGTATATAACCCCCGTTTCTTGCAACTTGTTAAGAAGAATTGTAGAAAATGATTGCTGGATAAAAAAACAGTTAGGATTAGCAAGAAACTCGTACATCATTGCTGAGTATATAATGCTTGATCTCGTCCTTGTTGCGGAAGCGAGCAAGTTTTATTTTGGAGACACCGGTTTTCAATGTACAATTTCTGGTGATCGCAGGAAAATTCCCACCAGACCTAAACAGTAGGATGTTCTCGATTACACCGCCATTTACCCGTTTTTAGATTGTGTTCCTCGTTTCCAAAATCTTTGAAGCACAATGATATCACTGCAGGAATGTTCGCGCATGTGCATTTCTTGGAACTGTAAATAAAAACACTAAGAGACCACTTCAGGAGAAAAAAATGCTTACTTTCTCCGGAGCGCTCCTGATGTTTTTCAAACGAGCGGTCGTGCATTCGTTCCAGTCGGTGAACGCGTTTCTGACTGTGGCGTAAGTGTCGTCATTTTCAGAGAGATTGTTCTTGTTGTTAAGGTGGATGAAGAGGACCACCAAGCCAATCAGCAGACCAGTTAACACAGAATAGTAAATGGAGAAGCGCATCTGAACATCAGAGTATTCACCAGAAGAACCTAAATATACACGTCAACTACAGTAGGTATGCTGCACCGATATTCGCCATAGTGACACAAAAAGTGAAGAGAAGTGCTAAAAGAAATGTATAAAACAGTTTACATGTAAGTGGGAAAGAATGCGAACAGCGTCTGAAAAAAACAGCCCTGGCTTATTAATTGTGTTAATAATATAAAAAGATCTATAGCAGTGTATAAATAACAACATAGTAACAAGTTGATGAGGAGGCGGATAGCACAATGGTAGTGATGTTGAACATGTGTTGGTTCAATCTCGCTGCGGGCTGACCAATCTCTCATCTTCCCGGACTAGAAGATTGATACCCGACTTCTCCAGAAAAAACGCACTTTCTGCAATCCAAGTGGGAATGCTGTAGTCCGGCTATCTCAGGACTCCAGGATGAATCGACTCGACCATCATTCAATGACATTCACAGTGGAAGGGAAAAAATCTTCAACGAGGAGCCGAACCCACACGTGAAAGGTTGGAAAACGGTCATGCATGATGGGTGCGAGGAAACGAATCGAATGTGAAAAGCACTGGAATCGACACAGTATACATGAAATCTCGTCATTAAAAAAAACCTGTTGGTAACATTTATTCACTGCCTGTTCTTTTGCCATCGCAAGATACGAACTCACTTTACTACCATCACACACTTATTGATGAGTTCATATGGAGCCAGTAATACATATTTTCAACGTTGAATAATAACATTTCGGCGATGCTGCGTTCGTCGGAGCCTAGTCGTATCGCTACTTAGCCCTGCCTTTATTGTCTTGTTCACTTTCCACAAGCCGAAATTGTGTGTTTATCAGCACTTCTCACACTCGGTTCATTTCTTGGCATCCTTCATCCATGAAAGCCCCCCGCCTCGAACTCTTTACGTGTGGGTACATCTGTCAAATGAGCACTTTTGTCTTTGTTAGGAATGCCGTCGAATGCTAGCCTACTCGGTTCTCCCTGGAGTCTTGCGATAGCCGTGCCAGAGCGTTCCCACTTGGATTGGACATCGCATACAAATGCGACACAGAAAAAAGCCAGAATCTACCATATAATAAAACCCTATCGAAACCTAGTGCGCGTGCTAGATAGTTCGAAGTCTCCACCACAAGCACGACAGCTTTTGTGGACTGTAGAGATCTCTTCCCAGACACATCTGGTTACGAATTTTCCGACCCCGAGACTATGGGAGGCTTTCCCTATATGATGTCGGCTAGCAACCACAGATATTACAAACGGCATCTCTATCGCTGCACCACACTCCCCCCTCCTTATCCCTGTAATTTGGTAGATACTCTAAATTTTCATTGAAATCCTAATGTACAAAACAACACTAGCCTGTTCAAAAGTACTTCCTACTATCTTTTTCTTCTGCTGAGCGTTCACTGAGCTCCGCTTGCTCAAGAGATATGAAGAGCATAAAATGTTTTCGATTCTGCTTTCTGTTACACGATAACTTCAAGTCTTTCTCATCTTAGACGACCTCATCAATGGGAGGGTAAGCCGAAATCGAAAAGAGTTCTCCAATAACGAGGAGTTAGTCAAACCGTTAAATAGCTTACACGTGAGCCTTCGAGAAAAAAAAATATTTACCGGGAAAATTTCGGCAAAAGGCTTATTAATAGATATCTTTGTTGAAGCTGGAAAACCAAAAACCATAATTTTCCACAACGATTCAGTAAGCTGTTTAATTAATTTAATAATATTATATTGGAGCGCAAGAAGAAATCTGCAGGAAACAAGCTCAGTAGCGCTGGTTAGACCAAACCATGAATAAATCAAGCGCAACGTCTCTCTGGGATGGGAAAAATTAGAACCAACTTTGCCTTGAAAGTGCTACATCCGATCCAAAACTATCTGGCATTCTAGCGAAGACTGGTGAACGCAATGCTAGGTAGTAATTCCTGGATTCTAGGGAAAATCAATTCTTAGGCACTCAACAAAACATGTTAAAAAGACGAAATCTTGAAGTAAGAACACATCGAATTCGAAGACATTCATGGCTTACACATGCGAGGAAACCAAGAGAATGAAAGAAGTTCTGAGGTCTCAACAATATGTGAAGATGGGTAAATAGGAGCTTAACATTCTATAAAAAGAGGTCGTGAACATGAGGAATGTTATAACTAATACCACATATCAAATCGTTACTAGCAAATCAAAAGCGCTTAAGCAGACATTAGCACCCAAGGTGTTAACAAGCTTTAAAGGTTTTCGAGCACTTCAGGTACAAGTATTCAACTCAGTCCCAGTTGGTGTTGTATTTTGGAAAGAAGTACCAGAATATGATTTGCGATGCCAGGTTTTCTGCATGAGAACTTGTGCGTTCTGCTAAAAAAGAATAAAATCTGGGAGAGCCAAATGTTTATAATATTCAAAAAAACGTCAGTGACAATTCTGTGACGAGGATGAGAGTACTGTTTGTCGATAGAAATCGAGGGGTGTTCAGTGTTATGATTGATTTCCAGGAGAGGATAATGGTAAATAGCAGCTTATTAAAATATTTTCGAATCCGAATGATATTCTAACAAAAGGGATATTTGAGGTACAATTGTTTGTTCATGGCTAGAATTGTCCTTTTATTCAGAAAATATTACGTTTATCTGAAAATATTTCTCTGATCGCTCTATGACTTAGTACGCACTATTGGCAAGTAGCCCACAAGACTGCCTGAACATTTTTTCTTTCTTCGTTTTTTCTTCTTTCTTTTTTTCATCTCATTTCTTTTTTTTCCTTGAAATCGAATTTCATTAAGTCTCCGCCTAAGTAATCAATGCTTTCTCTGATTATTGAGCCAACAAGAGCTTAGTAAAAATAACCGATTTGGCTAACTTTTCGACATCTTCACCTACTTCAAAGCCTGCCTGATTCGAGTTAATGGCCAACAGATGGTCCTCCTCGCGATGGGGTAGTCGTTACCGCATCCTATCATATTGGATAGCAGCTGTATTTTCGCCACACGTCTTAATTCCTTTCGAAAGAATACCTCTTTTGCAGAGTTCGTTTGATGCTATTCTGTTCCACTTAACTAAATCATAATGGAAATCGTGTTTTTGCCAAAGTTGAAGGTTAGAACTTCAGGTCCCAAACAACGAATTTTGTAGATCTATTTCTATGAATTCACAAATAGGGGTAGCTCAACGTAAACGTCCCGAAACATTCTGGGGTCGAGAAGGTTCATCGGATCAACAGTGCAAATTTTATCCGAAAAAATTCTACATGGTAATACGAATGCGTCGTTTTCTTGTTCAGCAATCGCGATCTTGTCATGCAGCATACATTTGCTTCCATAGAAAAACACAATGCAATACAACAGCAGCTGACATTTCGGCAGTATGGCCTTCTACGTGATAAATTCGACCTTGAAGATGAGGGTGGTCACAGAAGTCATCCAACAAATGGCGACAAAGAGTCGGAGATTTTGTTGGAAGCGAACACACGTACAACTTTTGGAAGCTCCAGAAGAACTCGATGTCCTGTTTCGGAGCATACAAAAAAATGAAACATCGAAGAAGCTCGACAGCTGGATACTCAAATTTTTTATTCCATTTTATTTTATTTCGTTTTATTTGATCCGTCTTCACGTCTACTATGCGGATTCCAGCACTTCTCACATTCGATTCCTTTCCTCACATCGATCACCCACGAAGATCTTCCAACTTTTACGTGTGGCTTCGGTTGCTGCTTGAGGATTTTCATTTCACCTTAAGTCTTAGAATGCTGGTCGACCAATTCTCCCTGGGGTCCCGAGACAGTCGGGCTGAATTGTTCCCAAATGGATTGTAGGGAGTGATCTTTTTTCCCAAATAAGTCCGATAGCAATTTCTTGATACCGGAGGGATGAGAGGATTGGTTGGCCCAGTGCGGAATCGAACTAGCACCATGCTCGTGATAACAGCCATCATTACAAATGTGCCATCCGCCCCCTGGATACTCGATTAATTAGGGTGAAAGTAGAAAAATTGCCGTTCCGAAGCATCAACAATGCTAATTTTGCACAACAGTTTTCACTCGTCTTCTGACCATGTTGTGACTTGCGATCAAAAATGGATTCGTTATGACAGCTGTTGGCTCAGCGTTCGTACCGTGATGAAACTCCGCATCACTTCCAAATCCCGACGTTGCACCAAAGAAGGTCATGATGACCATCTGGTGTTCTACAGATAGTCTGATCCATTACCGCACGTTGAAGGTGTGTGGATTACGGTGAAGGAACAGATAAATCTTCCAGCATTCATCAATCCCTGAGAATTCACCGCGCTTATACTTCATCAAACATCGTCATAGGTGATCAAATCCATATTTCGTCGACACACGGGATATTCACGGTGGCATACCGATGTGTTAAATTAACATTAGTATTTTTCCGGAGTTATAGCCGTTAGCGACTTGATTCTTCGTGATGTCAGAAGTAGTGCAGGAAAACCACCGACCCGGTGGTCAGAGTTCTTCACTTTAGAAGAAAGGTATAATGCTCAGCGAGTCTTTAAAGCTAGCAGAACCCACTAGGCTACTCTATAACGAGGCAGTGAAAAATGAAGGATTTATTGGTCCCCGCTCGAGTCACTCGACCGTCAACAGGTCTATGAGTGATACAGGTGATACAGATGATCCTTCCGGAGATTCGATGAACCTGTGGCGTAGGAACGAACTCGACCATGTATGTATTGCAGGGCGCCCCCTAATGACTGTGCTGCACGCGCCCAGAATGACGGGGGAAAAACGTCAAGTAAAGCGATGAGATGCACAAGAAACTTTAACGGCTTTGCCCCTTATTCGTCAACATAAAAGCCTCCACGATAATGACACGTAGCCACAGAAGTTGAGCGAGTTGGTTAGGAAAGTCCTATTCATACACATCCTCGCCAAACTTCTGGTCTGGTAAATGCCACTTCTCCAAGCACATCGACAATAATTTCTTGTGCGAAGAATGCTTCGGAAGCCAAGTCGTTGGCCGAAACTGCTTTCGTCGACTTCATTGCCTCGAGAAATCGGGAATTTATTCAACTTAAGTAAGTAAATTTGTTGACAGTTAGCAAAAAGTGTAGATTCCAGCGTCTTTCTTTCCAGCTAGTAAAGATTGTACTGTATTGAATTATGCTACTTTGAAAATCAATGTTGGAGTAGGACACCACTTTACGGGGAACCAAACGGTCGAAGACATTCTACTTGTTTGGACCCTGTCTACATAATGTTAACCTTTTATTTGTTGCCTACCATAATTTTTCACTGCATGGTATGATGTGAAATACAACCACAACGATACTGAGATATTCGCAAAACTTGGACACCGGGCAGAGCAAACCACGATTTCCTTTCCGGAGGCTTGTGTATTACACACTGTACCACGGAGACTCTTGTTTTGCGTTTCTCTCAGCTAGTTTTTTACCTAACGCTGCCATCAGCTCCCAGGATCAACATTCTATTAACCTCGGCACTGGATTATAAATTCGTCGTTTTCTCTCTCAATAATCGCGAGGCTGCTAAATAGCATACGTTTACTTCTATACAATAACACACATACAATACAGTGGTAGCTGAAGTTTCGGCAGAATCGCCTTCTTCAAAGCCGTTTTTTACGTGCAATCCACTGAGGAAGAGCCGCTGATCAGAGTCGCATATGGTTGACGACTGCCGTCAGCAATCACCTGTTAGCGGGATTGATATGGGGAGCGCAAATCGGCATTCAACCCAGTCAAACTGAGGCAGTTGAGGCTGTAGTTGAAAATGTTTACTTTTTATTTTCTGCCTTCTATATTTCTTATGGCAGGGTATTAAGCGAAATACAACCACAAGATTGATGAAATATTTGCAAAACTCCGGACTGCAGGTGTCTGCGGGCGGCTACTCTCCGAAAGGGACAATAGCGCGTTCGTTCCCCACCGCAGACACCTGAAGTCCGGAGTTTTCAAATATCTCAGCAATCTTATAGTTGTATTTCGCTTAATACCATGCCATAAAAATTATAGAAGGCAGAAAATAAAAAGTAAGCATTGTGATTTTTTGATCGTTGACTCGAAGACCAATCTTTCCACAGGCTTTATCAAAGTCGGCAAGTATGCGTTCCGCCTGGCTAATGTTTGATGTTATAAGGACGATGTCATCAGCAAAGCGAAGATGGTGTAACTGCCGACTATCGATTTTCATTCCCAAATTATCCCATTCCAATGTTCGCATGATGTTCTCGAGGATGGCGGTAAATAATTTTGGCGAGATGGCATCGCCTTGCCTAACTCCTCTTTGACTTCAATGTTAATATAGTTGTAGAATGGTGATATCTTGAATGATGCTGAGATATTTGCAAAACTCGGACCACAGGTGTCTACGGTGGGGAACGAACGCGCCACTGTCCTTTCCGGGGAGTAGCGCGCTCACCACCACACCATGCGGGTCCTTCGTTTCGCCTCTCTCTCAGCTAGTTCTATTGATCTTTTGCCATCAGCAACCACCCGTCAGCGGGATTGATCTGGCGAGCCCAAATCGGCAACGAACCCAGTTAAGCTGAGGCTGCAGTTATAATCACAATTTTAACTTATTATTTACTGCCTACTCTTTTTAACGGCAGGGCATATACTGCGAAATATAACTTTAATAATGCTGAGATATTTGCAAAACTACTGATCAAGACCAATCCCGCTGACGGGTGATTGCTGATGGTAAAAGATCAATAGAACTAGCTGAGAGACAGGCGAAACGAAGGACTGGCATGGTGTGGTGGTGAGCGCGCCACTCCCCCGGAAAGGACAATAGCGCGTTCGTTCCCCACCGCAGACACCTGCGGTCCGGAGTTTTGCAAATATCTCACATCACTAAAGTTATATTTCGCAATATATGACCCACCGTTAAAAAAGAGTAGGCAGTAAATAATAAGTTAAAATGGTGATATCTTGGCTGTGAAATTTTTTACGTGGTTCACGAGGAATCTCTATGTACTGACTAGTGACATGCTGGCTGTCCAGGGATTCCATAACTGCATTTATCTCAACTGAGTCAAAAGGTTAACCCGAATCCATGAAAATAATACAGAGTGGTCTCTTGTACTCTCGCTATACTTTGACGGGTCGTGTTGCCGGGTGCACATGGTCCATTGTAGCAAACCCTTTTCGAAATCCTGCTTGCTCACATGATTGCCTTTCGTCTTGTGTTCTCGCAATCCTGCTTAGGATGACTCTAGTGAAAAGTTTTCAGACGACGGAGGGCAAGCAAATTGGGCAATACATTCTTACGATCTGCCTTTATTTAGCCAACGCAAAGTTGTGTAGATGTTCTTATTCTTGTTGACCAGGATTAGGGATAATCCGTCATGAACAGCAACGGGTGGTCCAACGGCAAGGTTCTGAGGAAGGCGAAGTCGCCGAAACATTTTCCATTGAACAAAGCAACAACGATAAGAATATCTCTAACTACCTTGCTTCGGCTGAAAAAGGACAATTCGTATGAACATGCATACAGATGTATCGATTATTATGCCGAGGTTCATAGAAAGTCAATCTTTTGAGTTATTCAGATTGGACAATAGTTGTCGATATTGTGGACGTCTTCATTCTTGAAAAATAACTCGGTCTTGCTGGTCTTCCACTGAGTAAGAGTCTTGCATCCTGACAGGAATCGTATGAAGAGCTGAGCCAGTGTGCTTATGACGTCTAGCGAAAGGTTCTTCAAATGTTCAGATCTCATCAATTCTTGACCTGGTGCTGTTCGATTCTTTACCGACGAAATGACTTAGCGAATTTCGAAATGGATAGCCGGTGAGACGACATTTCCACTTTTCTTTACTTTCTATAAGGACTGCTATTGAAGAGATCCGACCAATAAGCGTAATGATTTTCTCCGTTGCTTTTCTGGAAGCTACAGCTGCTCCGTTTAGGTGTTGGAGTGCAATCATCTTGGACTTGTAATTTCCAAAGTGTAGTGAACTTTGCAAATGCTTTTCGTACTTTCTGCAACTGGGACCATAAGTGCTGCTCGACTATTTTAGAATTCTATCTGCGTTGTTTTGCAAGTTCGGACGTGAGCTGACCTTTGTAACGGCTAGTTAGCGGCGGTTACTAGCGGTTCGGTTTGTGTAGAATATTAGCCACGCGGGTCTTTTAGCTGATGTGTTGATCTACCAGCCTCAAACTTGGGTAATTAAACCTTTAATACACAAATACAACATTAATAACATAATAGTAACGATGGAGAAGTAATGTTAGAGGATTGACGTCAGTTAAAGCTATGAGGTGCGAAGGCTAGTAGTGAAGTGAGGCTAACAACGAGATAATGGCATTCGAATATTATTATACCATTAATAAGTAATTAACACAATTACATTAATAGTAATAATGAACAAATACCAAGAAGTAACCGTTGGTTAGCCGTGAGCGATGCCGCGTCGCGTCTATCCGCGACCAGCGCGGCGGCTGAGGGATACAGTATGCTGGGGGGCCGAGAAAGAAGACTGTACGCTGAGACGGGAGAGGGAGACAGTATGCTGAGGTGGAGAGGGTTACAGACGGGCCGTATTTTCGGCTGAGCTAAGATTTCAACATTATAACGATGAGGTGCATTTTAGTGGATCAATGAGGACAGTAAGTGATAAGTCATCTACGGAACATAGTCAGGCGGCTGGTCGTCGATAACGCTATGTCAGCAACGTGAAGTTTGAGCATCTATGGGTGCCACCATTGCCTAAGAGTCAAGGGGCCAATATGATAATGGCTGGAAACTAATAAGCCTATAGCGGCTTAACAGAATACACAGCATAAGTTGGCCGCTCAGCGGCCTTGTACGCATGGTGTACATTGCGGGAGGAATGGTACATGCCACCGATGGCGTTGCAAACATAACGCATTTGGAAACACCCGCCACTACTGACATTGCACCGTAAACAAACTAAGAAACTAGATACAATAATCTTCTGATTACTGAAGGATGAATGTGAATGGATAAGAATGAGTGAGTATGACTGTGAATGAATTGTGGTGATTGAGAGTGACAATGAATGATGTTGTGAGGAGCGGATTATCCGCGCTACCGATCGGGGTGAAGTGAGTGATGGTAGTGTCTCCGCCGTCGAAGGCACCTGGCTTATATTGGCTGCGAGAGCCGCGTGCGTATGCAACCGCGGACAATCTGGATCGTCGATCCTGGACTGCAGTAGACTGTACCTAACTGCCTGAAATATCAACGTCATTGACTTCGTTGTTTCGCAAGGAATTAGTGAACTGTTCCAGTGTTACTCCTCCTCCTTCGGATGGGCCATCGTTGGTGTGCTGCTGGAGTCAGGCCTGAATCGCTACTGTGTCTGAAACATTGAACATAGTGGACAGTGTGGATTATAAAAGTTACATTGCGGTGTTTGATGTGCGACTGTGGGGCGGCCATATATGGACATCAAATGTTACTGTATAGAAAGATAGAGAACTTTCGCAGAGAGAAGTTCTCTATAACCTTTTCCCTTGTAGCTCATGCGATTCCACAAAAGAGGATCAGCTCAAAAAGATGTTTAATGCGCGGATCGTATTCATCGAGAATGTTATAAAGCAGCATTTTTTTAACAGGCGAATGATAAACTGAATAAATCCCAGTTTTTGATAAGTTTGTGGCCTCTTTTTCGGAATTTGACGACTTTTTCTTCTTTCCGCGAAAGATGTAATCTTGAACGATGAATGTGATGATTTGCTTTTGTCTAGACTTCAGGGACAATAGCGACATTGGTTAAACAGAATCTTTGATTTACTATGTTGTGTTCTATTTCGTTATTGTACTACCCACTGGGAAATCCCCCACGTCCAGTGGTGAGATAGAGGCTTGGAAATTGCGAGTTGTCATGAATAGCCTTGGTTCTTGCCCGCACGATCAAGTCGTCTGTCGAGAACTCAGATGGATGTAAGAGTGCCATTGTAGGTACAGATCCTCACCTTAGTCCTTCAAGGTCACTCAGCGTTATTGAGCGCGCAGTCGAAAGGACTGTACTAGGAATATCCGTGTCACGCAATTTATGGACAGGACCCGCAGCTCCGACCCACCCTCAACGATCAAGATTCAAAGATGCCGTTCTATATCCCGAAATGTCGAAGATAAGATCGGCCAAACACATAATGCATATGAAAGATAACAGAAGGACAAGAGCCGTTAGTGACTAGATTCCTCGTGATCTCAAACGCACTGCTGGAAGGCCACTGATCTGTTGGTCGGATTCTCTTGACCATTCAAGTTTTTCCTCCTTAGCTGAACAGAATCTTAGGGTGGTCATTACCTCCAAAAAGAGCAGTTGTGAAGAACCTTCGGTTAGTGGGGATATGCTTAATTTAATTACAATATCTTCCACTGAGAGACTTTAGGCGCTAAATTTCGTGGAGAGAGCATCTAAATGAAAAGTGAGTGGTACTGGTCTTCATGAAGACTACAACTATGCTCATATTTGCTTTCAATGTAATTCAGTCTGTGAGGCCCATTATGAACTACTTCAAGAGTTCTGCCAGTTTCCACTTCTTCAGCTGGGTCCGGGATGTCTAGGGAATCTCTTGTTGCCCATCGCGATTGTTCATGGACGAGAGATTGACACTCTGCACGCTGTCGCTGTGGACGGTCTCCGGTCCGCAACGAACATAATTATCAGTGAATCCATCGGTAGCAGGTGGGCCCGTGTGGTCGGATGCTCCCTGCAACACACACACACACGGAATCGACCCGCGCCCATGGCCCTCCAAGCCTTCCATCCCTCCGGAGTCGGCAAATTGGTACCAGACTTATCTCGGAGGATAGCAGCACTAGCTCAATACATCGGTAGTCCACTGCAAGTCATTTTAAAGGCCAAATATGCATTCAATCACCTCTAAACGATGCCTAATGAAGTCGAATGCATGGCGCACCCTTCAGGCTCGACGCCGAGAGCTTTATCCTTTATATGCTAGCTCATTTTTGTTGGACTTGTTATGAACAACATTGATAGCACAACAACAATAGCAAGAACAACAACAGCAATAACAACAACAACAACAACAACAACAACAACAACAACAACAACAGCAAAGTAGTGTTTTAAAAATGAAGCAAACGTCGATTGAGCTTTTTAGAGAATTGAAAGTATTCTGAACGTATATACACATCAATAAGGAGCGTGAAAATTTTGGTGCTGTTTTCTCCTCTTTTTATTTTTCTTATTTCTTAAACATGACCGGAGATCTTGTTTCGTGTGGCACCTCTTTCATTCGATTTGTACCCTGGCATTGCTTATCGTCAAATAATTCTTAGTTTCCATGTAAGCTCGGCCAATACGTGAAGGGTTGAGTGTTCTCCAAGAATGTCGTTGAATAGTTAGATGAATTGTGGAGGAATTTTTGCTATGCAACCAAAAGAACGATAAGATGTGGGGAAAACTCGGATTGCATCAAACACAAGGTATCAAAAATTTTTGAAGGCTAAACTGACTTTCTTACACATGCCATGTGGACCTATGGAACGCCGGTGGAAATCCGTTTGGTTGGCTGTCAACGTTAAATTTTTCAAGAAACTCCATTTGAACTCCACCCATATTTTTCAGATATTCAAGCGACGCGATTTCAAATCCAGCTAGACAACACCTAATTTCATTACGCCTACGCAAATAATGTAGCTTGAATGTGATTAGAACACAAAACTACAAAAATGCAAGTTTTTCTATGTTAACGGTTATTTTTTCGATAGCTAGAGCACCTGAGGCGTTGAGAGCAGGGGAATTTGCAGAAACACGCTATGTTGATTTCACCACACTGTCGTCACCATCTGAATGCTCTTCCCAACTTATATTGGGTGCATTTTGATGTTTCACATACCCATCCATAAAGGATGAAGGCTAAAGCTTCCAATGCTAGATCTACTTTAAGAGTTATGTGATGCATTCGACTTCAATCGTTGCATTGTGATTGAATGTATAATTGATGTATACATTACGTTGCAGTGGCCTACTTATGTGTCAAGTGAGTGTTCTTGTTCCTTTTAAACCAGTCTAGTTCTTTTCTAATTTTTATTACTAGTATTTTGCTGATCCCCGATAGATGAAGGGTTTAGTGAGTGCTCAGCGCGGGGTCGAACCATTTGTCGATCTATTGTGCGCGGCAGATCACCTCTCATCATTTCGCTAACTGCGTCCCGCTGCCCTACGTCAGTAGATTCATATATTTTACTTAGAGGAACTGTTACTGAACTAAAACTCGCCTTACTATTATTTTCCCATTTTTATCCAACATTTCAGTTCCATTCCACGTTGCTTTGCCGTTTAACGCTCTCCGCTTCCAGAATTTTGGTTTCACCAAGATTCGTCTGCATTCAAATAGAATATCACTGTAGCATTTCTTCGGTCGCTTTTTTTTTGTTAATAATAGTCAAGTTTCTATCAGCAAGCCCACCTAAGAGTGAACCAACATCAGCATCCACCACCGTGTTGGTAAAAGACTAGTCGCAGAGTGGTAAATCTATCTCCCTGTGATCCACTAGGGCAGCGACTGCCTGTGGTGGTGACGACCTGGGGCAGACTTTGGCTAGGCTGCCCTCGGGACTCCAGGGAATCACAATGGTTAAACCAGCAAAACTCCGAAACAATGGAAAATTTGCTGGGACCAGCACAACCACTGAGGACTGCCATCCATTTACCCAAGTAAGTAATAGTCAACCTAGCAATAATAATGGGTTTATGTGTAAAATTGAGGTTTCCTTTTCAAATGCAGGCAAGCTACTTTAACGTCTTTCTCGTCCGCTTCCATCGAGATCTTCGCCGTCGTGAAAATCTATTATCTTCACGTCGTATCTTTTCTGCTAATGGGGATATGCTGATAACGACGGTATTCTTTTTGGATATCGACGATATGAACAACAGGTATCACTTATTTCAACGCTAACTAAATAAGATGCCAGTGGATAATTCTTGTGAGCCCCTTCCACCTTGTCTTTTTTCTTACACGATATCTTCGATAAATAAGTCAATTAGTTAAGCAATATAATTGATTGGATATTTAGCTTGTATTATGCCCACTGTTTCCGATACAACACATCCACATGAAGATGGACGTCCAAGTAGAACATATAGCTTGCTAGAGAGTTTCATGGAAACGACGATCGGTAGTGTTGACAATCGATTCGTAGAGGTAAGATCTAAGCAAGGTTTTAAAAAAGGATGAAAGGATAAAGCTCTCGGCGTTAATCATTTGCTGAGGGATGAGCCATGCATTCGACTTCATCGAGCATCGTTAGAGACGATTGAATGCGTATATGCTCTATAAAATGACTCACGGTAGTCTATCGATGTATTGGTTCAGTGTTGCTCTCTTCCCAGCTAGGTCTGGGACCAGGTGAACCTGGGGACTCGGGATCCCATATGTATTACGGAGCGTCCTTTAACGCCTACGCTACATAGTCTGCTGTTTTTTTTACAAACAATGTTTGCACGAAGATAATTATCGAGCGTAAGGAGATTCTTCGAAGTTTAGAAAAGGAATGACTAGAAAGCACTATACGCCATACGCCTACGCCACGTCATAAGGCAGTTGCAACGAAAAATGGCAGATTGTGGATAGGAAGAAGTCTTTCATCACCCCATATTCACGTCGATGTGTCAGTTCGTGTTGAACAGTGGCGCATTGTATCAATATTTTATCTAATAGGTTTTCTCTATCCTGCGATAAGAATCCGTGATCAATGACAGATACTTATTGAAGTTATGGGATAAAGCGCTTAGTTTCATTATGCCGCATGCATTCGTTTTCATTCAGCGTCGTGACATGTCCCTAAATGTATATCCGGCCTCTGGCCTATCGATGTGTCATTTCAGTGCTGCTACCCTCCTAAACAAGTCTGGCACTAGTTTGTCGACGCCGAAAGGTTAGAAGGCTTGTTGAAGCCGGAATGGTGCAACGAACGAAGAACGACATGTGAATTTCGGGGCACCTCTAACCACTGCTCTACATGCTCCCATTCGCTCTCAGATGTTAACCCTTGTTGTTCTCTCTAGCAAGTCGTTCTTTTTCCACTGAGGTTTTGAGATAGCAATATCAGAGCGTTACTAGAACGTCACAACATATATGTTGGGTTGTCCTTCTTTGAGAATTTAAAGATGAGCTGAGGGCCACCGTACCACTGTAGATTACTTTTGTTTGTTTCGACTTAACGTTGGCTTCATTAAATCGATATACTGTTGACAAGGCACCTTTACTCTCACCTACGAAATACGAACTGCACTGCTTAAGTATAACTATATTTTTATAGAAATATTTAAAATATTTCCTTTTAGCACACTGAGCTTGCCTTCCGCAATTCGACTTTGCCGAAGCGATTGATCAAAGCAGAGGACTTCTATAATGTAACAAGTTTTTTTTTCGTGGAGATTTTTAAAGTATTATGATTGCTAACGTTACAGTAGTTTTTTTTCGCAACTTACGTTGACACTTGGATGGCTATCCTTCACTGGTTGTGCTTGTCCTAGCAAAATTCCCGCTTTTTTGGAGTTTTGCTGGTGTAGTCATTGTAGTTCAGTGGAATCCCGAGATCAGCCTGGTTGAAGTCTGCCCCAGGTCGTCACCACCAAAGGCAGTCGCCGCCTTTGTGGATCAGAGGGAAATTTGCCACTATGCAACTAGTTTCATCCCAGGACTGTGGTGGATCCGTGTATTGTTATTGGTTTTTCGCTACAATGGGACAAATTACAAACAACATTGACAATATAGTAGTTCTCTAACACGATACTCTTATGACTTGTTCACAAAAGAAAAGGAACTAATTTGCAGTTACAACCAGCAAAAAAATCCATAGTAAAACCGAAAACAACCAAGTAGGTCTTGTCCACATTCTTTTTAAATGTACTAAACTCGAGTTTCAGATTGCCGTTGTTCTTGTGGTGGACCTAAGTGTTTTTCTATCGGTTGCTACCCTTACAGTATGCATAATATTATGTGAGAGTAGCATCGTTACTGAAAAGGTACTGTGATTTTACTTTTTCTCCTAAATAATTCATTGGAATGCAGCATTAATTTTAATGGAGCATATTCCAGTTGTAGAAATGTGATGTTGAATAGGGAATTCATCAACAAGAGTCATTATCGGCGTACACAATAAAGTGGCCTTGACTACGACGTCATCAACACATCTGAGATTAGGTCTCATAACAAAAAATACGTGCGTGTTGCGTAGTGGTCGGAGGCTCCCTGAAATACACAAGGGAAGCCTTCCATACCTTTGGAGGCGGCAAATTGGCACCAGACTTGACTGGGAGAAGAGCAGCACTGGCTCGTTACATCGGCAGACCACCGCGAGTCATCGTAAAGACCAGATATGCATTGAATCAGCTCCAATGATGCTTAATGATGACGAATGCGTGCGCATCCCCCAGGGATTGGTCAGCACCGGCAGCTTTATCCTTTATTATTTATCAAAAAAAATATATCGTGGTGCTGAGCAAAGCATATTGAGAAGAAATGAATATGGAGATTTTGTTGCTAATGGCTAGAGTTAGTCGATGATTGAAAAACTCAAATGATGGAGGTCATGTCATTTTGGAAAGTGCGCGCAGATATGTACCACCTTTTCGATAATAACGATTTCTAAATCAACCATCACCGTGTGACCCACGAAACCATCGACGAAAACCTTAAGAGCTGCTGATTATTCTATAGGTAGGTTTAGTTATTAGGGCTCGCTTAATAAGAGGATGAAGTACAGAATTTTGGAGTTGGTTAATCTCATTAATCTCGTAGAGATTTGCCATGTATTCGACTCCACTAAGTAAAGGTGAGTGAATGCTCATGAGGCCTTTAGAAGGACTTGCGAAGGCTTCCCATTGTATTAAATCAGTGTTTCTCTACTCCCGGACAATTTTGGTATAAATTTTCTGAATGGCAATGAATGAATGACTTGATCGACTCGGGAGACGGGATCAAATCGACACTTGCACAATCCTCTTTCCATGCAAGGAATGATTTTGTTGTTGTTATTGCATCACTGGTCTATAGAATACGCAGCTTGTCAACTGAATTGCTTATTAGAATGTCTTCTTTCAGCGTACTGTGAAAGGTTCTATCCTGAGTGGCATAATATGGTTGTCATTGGCAGTATGCTTTACTACGGTTGGAATATATTTGTACATTCATAGCATTAGCGCTTTTGAAGATAAAGACATGGTAGCCGCAGTACTCCGTAGTTCACTAAACGGCAAGTGGCCAAGGCTTATATCACTATGAAAAATCGAATGTTTCGGACTTTTTGCAAAGTACTATGGGTTTTTATTTTATAGATGAGAAACACTCTAGTATGGAAGACGATTTTCAAAGGTTAAAAATATCCAATGATTCCAATAAAAAGTATCCTTCTTACTTTTATTGTTGCTGTTTTTGCTATTATAATACTGCTGTTATTACCTATTATTAAAATACTTGGACAACGCTTTATCACTGGTATCACATGAGCCCTAGCACACTATTCCATCGTTTCGCTGCCTAGCAGCCGTTTCAAAACGTCGAAACGTTAGCCCGATAAATATTTGATAATAACCTTGTGATTGGTTCTAGTTACAAATACGTCTTTCCGTCCTCTAAGTGGTCGTTCCAGATTGTGCTTATATCATTACGTGCTCCACTCCATAGCTCTTTTCGACCATTAATCGTCCGTTTTTCTCATTGTATGACTAATCCTTCTAAGCTTTTTACGCTTCTGTGTATATTCTCCTAGATCTTGAAGGTTTGAAAGGCTTCGAAGATCTGAACTGCACAAACCGACAGGACCTTGTAGCGTCAACTAAACTCTAGAGGTCATCGTTCATATACTTTGTGGATGGTACGCAAAATTACGGACATGTTTGAAGTATCAGCCCGTCGCTGTTGCACTACTGAACGCTAAGCGGAGTGTTCAGTTGAAAAGATGAGTGCGCAGTTTTAGATCAGCTAGTTGGTTGGTGTCTTCTTTGAGAGGCTCAAGTGCAGACCATTCAGTTTTCCATCCTCCTCCTTAATGTTGTTTTCTATACTCATTAAAACCGGTTTCTGTAATTGTGAGGTGGTTTCTGTAATCAGAGTACCATCGGGTTCAACTTGTTCGCCTTCACACCATGAGTTCTTCATGAATTGGGATTTCCTCCGATTTATGCGCGTTCCAATCTTTTGTCCCATTTCGTTGAGTCCACTAAGCATCGTCTCTGATCCATCGGTATTCCTTGAAAAATTGACGATATAGCCAATAAAATAAGAGGTTTTATAGGAATTTGCCATAATTACGCACATCTTCCTCGTATGTAATAGCTTTAGCGAGACGACATCACCTTGTTGAACCCCTTTTCACATGAGGTTAGTAAGAGGTCGAAGAGAAAGCTGAGATTTAGGCGGATGTTTGAAGTCTTCCTACAAGCATCTCGTTACTTTTGGCTGGATGTCTTTCCTAACCTTCGAAACATCTATGAATAGTATTTCATTCTCATCAATCGTAATTAACTCATCATTCACGCATTGAGTTTTCTTTTTCTTGACTGTGAGAAGAGCCTTTTATCACTTCAAATCCAGACAAAATTTTCGCACGGAGAAGGCTGTGATCAGACCCAGTACAGAATGATGACTCCACGGAGGTGTCTAGGAGACACCATCCCCTGTTCCTGAATCCGCATCTGTCGTTCCGTTAGTCGACTCTCATATCCATCGGCGGTCACCTCGCTTATGAATAAAACTAATTGGTGTGAAAAAAGACACGCTGTATGGATAACTCCTTGCAGACGCTATTCTCATTTCCTTGTTTGATTTTAAAATTTCCGATGCTATAGGCATTCTCGTTATCCTTTGCAATTTTGACAATGAAGTCCTCGGAACCATGAAAGAACTAGCCATGGCGGATTATTTCCTCCACATGTTAGTAGACCAATTCGTACACATGGAATACACCGGTCTTCAAGTAGAAGTTGATGACGCTGAACTTTTTTTTGATGGAGGGATTCGAGACCGAGAATGAATGGCCAGGCGAGGTGACGGAATATCGTGATCTTTTCTCTACGACTGACAAGGATACCTTCATTTAATGAGAATATGTCGACCTCGCTGTTTTTTTACCCTTTACGGTACGTAATATTTGAGGTGACTTTTCTCCTTAAGAAGAGCACGAAAATCATCGCTTGACTGTGAAGTACTCCCCGTGCCTTACCGTGGGTGTGTTTGATTCGGGTTCCAAGAACTTTTTGGGCAAAGCGACGACAGACGTACACCTCAAAAAATCATCACTGTTTGTTACTACAATTGTTTTTACGTTAATATTAAGGATGTGGTGAAAATTTTATCCATTTTGTGTTGTTAAAATCCCAAATACAGAAGGAGCACAAACATGGAATAATGTTTCCAAATACGCGAAATCCTTGTTTTCAAAGAGAAAGTAAACAAAAAAAAAGAGTTTTATAAAGTAGTTTATGTTCCTGACATCCTACTGTGTCTGATGACCTATTTTGTTTCCAGATGTCAAAAAATTTCTTGTTGATTCTATCGATGCATTAATCTGTCATGTGGAAGTGAAGAACAATGAACAGATTAGTCATGTTGGGCCAACGATGATGAACTTTTCTTCCACTTTGATAAAACTAGAAAACCTGGTTGATAACAGAAATATAGCTAAGGTTAGTGGATTTGAAGATTCACGCCCAGTCAAAGGCACGTGTGGCGTAGTGGTCAGAGGCGCTCTGCCACACACACATGGGATCGATCCCCGTGACCAGGGCCCACCAAGCCTTCCATCTCTCTGGGGTCGGCAAATTGGTGCCAGACTTGTCTGGGAGGAGAGCAGCACTGGTTAGATACATCGGTAGGCCACCGCGAGTCATTGTAAAGACCAGATATGTATTCAATCACCTCCAACGATGCTTTATGAAGTCGAATGCATGGCGCATCCCTCAGGGAATGATCAACGCCGAGAGCTTTATCCTTTATTTATTTTTTTTCTGCCTAGTTAAACGAGAACTTCGATGTTGGGTTTTCATCTTTGGTTTAAGATTTTTGGTTGGAAAGAATAGTACGCTAAAGATAATCGATCAATTAGATGCGGTACTTAACAGTTCGAACACTACAGTAGCTAATAATCTCCTTCTGGAAAATGGTAATACGGTTGGTGATTTCTTTCTTGTAAAACCTTTCTTATCCAATTGAAACTTGATTTTTTGTGTGGTAGGTTTTTCCTTAGTCTTTTACTGTTTTCTTCAGTTTTATATTATACAGAGAAAAATGCTCAATGCATGGCAGCCAGTTGATCAGAGTACTTTGGATGATAGGTGACTCTCTTTACGATTTAGTGAGTTTGAAATTTTTAATGCTGAAGAAAGTTTTATTCCTAATCTTTTCTCAGCTTTTAGCTACGAAGTGTGGAGAACTCCAAGAAGAATCACGATGACTCTTGGACCAAATACTCCGATCGTCTGAATGACGTAGGTCTAAAATGTTATCATAGATTCTTTTACTAGTTGATGTTTTTCGTGTTCCTCGAATAGCGCGAATGGAGACTTCACCGATCTCAGCTAGTGTCCCTCGATGATTAATTAGTTTGTGAAGACCTCCATATTCTATTAGCCCAGAGTTGTCGAATATTTTTCTAAGCGGTTGACGTTTGAGTAGTAATCCACTTCGAACTTTACTGATGCTTCTAAGCTGCGAAATCGTTTCCTCTGAATTCCGAATTCCTCGGTTCCCTAAGGGTATTCGAGCACTTCGACTCCAGTAGCACTTTCGCGATGTAGAACCCCTACGAAGGCCATTTCGAAATTGCCAGTTGCTGGAGTGGCCGTTATGACTTCTATACGAGTCGCTGTCTTTCCTGTGGTTTATTTTAACACATGGAACTGTTTTCTTGCAATCTGTAACCTTTTATTAATTGCATGTTATTTTCTTCACAGGAGGGTATTATGTGGAATACAGCCACAAAGGTACTGAGATATTTGTAAAACTCAGACCCCAGACTAGAATCGAACCCGCGATTAATCAATCCGTTGACGTTCATTCCCGTTGTAGGGTGGCTGTTGATGGCGCCATTAAATTTTAAAAAAAAATTGACAGAGAGAAAGACAAAGCAAGGGAGTCAGTGGTGCAGTGGCTGACATGTGAGCTTCCGAAAAAGGTAATCCAGGTTCGAATCCGGTTTGGGGTCTGGATTTTGCAAATATCTCAGCATCATAGTGGTTGTTTTCCTGCACTTTTTATAAAGAATGTCAGATCGATAATCGTAGGTCGCAGATCTTCTTAACCCAGTGTTTTTATCTCCCCGGACAAGTCTAGCACAATTAGGCGGTGTCGGAGAGACGAAGGACCTCATTTTTCCCGGCGGAGCATTGAGCCAACAAGTGTGTTTATTGACCGCCAGTCCTGTCCACTGCGGTCTACTCGCCCAATGAACTGACATAGTTGTTCATGTTTTTATACCACTTATTAGAAGAGTCGAATAGTTATGTGAAGCCAAACATGATATGACTCCGGAGGCCACTCAGCACGTCCGCAGGCCATTCTGAAGAGGGCATAGGAAAACACTCATTTTGGAGTGCGATATAAGATACTCTCAGATCCTCCAACTGTGGTTCTCTCTAGCTCACCGACTTAATTCGAGTCGACACCACCATGAAGAGAATATACCACCTAAACTTTAATGACGTAAAAAGTGTTTAACAAGAGACCGTATTAACTTTTCCAAAGCCAAGGTGTTCATATTTTTTTATAGGGAGATAAATACACGTTGGTCTTTGTTGGTCCTAGCAGTAATGATGAGATCACTGGTAATATAGTTGTTCTCGTTAGAAAAAGAACGGAGGGTTCTAGTAAACGTCTTTCGCCTTTCATCCTGGGCTTTCTATTTGTTTTTTTAGTCACTTACGGTTATCATGGAGCAGAGTGAAAAGTTTCAAAATATCGCCGAGGGTATGCGTCGAGAAAATGTAAGTCTGACATAATTTGAGAAACTTTTCTTTTTTCAACCACAACGATGTTGAGATATTTCCAAAACTTAAGCCCCGGGTAAGATCGAACTGCGACTTCCCTTTCCGGGAGCTCGCGCTTTACGCATTGTGCGACGGAGACCCTTGCTCTGCGTTTCAATCCCGTTGACGGGTGATTACTGGTGGCATTGGTAGATATAATGCGCTAGAGCCCGGAATGCGAAATCGTGGTTTGATCTGGCTCGAGACCCAAGTTTTGCGAATATCTCAGCATCGTTGTAGTTGATTTCACATAAGACCTTGCCGTGAACATTGTAGTAGGCAGCAAATAAAAAAGTGAACATTATTCTTTTCCACCTATTCCCCTCCTTTTTTAAAATTTTTCAGAATTTTAGAGTTTTCACTATTTTGGGAAATGCTCATAAAAGATTCATTTATTAGTCGCATTTATGTTTATCTTTAATAGAGAGCTTTGTGTGGAACAGCTGCTCTAAGCCATAGTTTCGTTCCATCAATGGCTTGTCCCACTTAGATGTTTAGCTGAATAAAAACCGCCACTTAAAGGATTTAAGCTAAATTTTCGCGCTAAATTTCTTCGTTTTTAAGTCCTTTGCTGTTCTCATCTGCTACTGATGAACCAAAAATATCCACAAAAATAGTAGATAAATGTATTAAAATACCTCTCTATTGTTAAGGACTTTGTCGATTCAATCAAATCATTTTTAATTGTGCCTGTGATACCAGCTCTAATGCAGGGTTTGTTAGCCCTAACGAGTTTGTTAGTGCTGGTGTTAAGGTGAGCTTTCAGCTTACAAGACTTTTTTTTTGCTATGAAAATGATCGCATTGAGATGTCTCACTAGTACTCGATGTTCAGGGGGCTTTTTTCAAAGTTCAACGAACACAGTGGTAATGATTGGAATTGCGATTCTTAACATAAGTGCTTATGTTTCAATGGCTATCATGGCAATTCTATTCTTAACATTTGCGTGAGTTTAATTGTTAGCAGTCTAGTGAATTCCTAAAGACATTCTGCTGAGATACAGTAGATGATTTCGATGTAAATGTCATTCCAAGCGCTGTTTTTCCTCACGACGTCAGCGCCAAACGCCTGCAGTAATGACGAGCAGTGCACTAAGCAAAGGATATCGTGACTGACTTGCGGCAAAGAAAATATAGATATTGATTAGTTTTCAGTGTTGTCTTTATGGTTGACACTGGAAATTTCTGCATTTGTTAACTCACCAATTTAATCTACTCTCGTTTAGGTTCTGCTTCGTCTTAGCCTATAGTTCCTCTTTTCTTTGCATGGGACTTACCACTTACGACAATATCGGACAACTGAAACAAACCAATATTAGTGCTAAAAACGCTAACTACATGCTGACAAATAATACAACACTCCGACTTGATTTGATGTATGACTTTTTTATGTACATATATGAAAAAGAAGGGAAAATCTTAAAACACGCCGAATTGAATATTTAAAGTGGTGCTTAACCAGATAATTACGACGAAGATGCTTAGATGATGAGCTCCAAACGTCATGATTCCAAACGACTTTAGTATCTACTTTCTCCATTTCGATGTCTTGTCACTGTGCCCAAAAAGTTGTTGACTTTGCGACTCCGATTTCGCTGCGGATTGAGGATCTGTTGTTTTCGGTCCTCATTAATAACCTGAGTGCTGCTTGAACGTGGTTTCCTGTGCAGCCTTCACATATTCTAGGAAGTTCGCAAGTGTTCACCTCAAGCCGTTCTGAATCCATCGCATCGGAGAGAGTTTCTTTACCATGTGACTATGATTTCTTCAAAATCACAGCACTTCTCCGATTCTGACCGATAACAACGGTGCGACGAGAGCATATTTGAAGAATTTGATTTTCATAAAGTTAAAATCTTGCAAACCTTGCATCCATGAGAATCAGTGCTGATCGATGTGGTGCTCATTATGAGATGATTCTCAGTGATTAGACCAACCTCTACCAGGATCCACCACCGTCTTGGTACCAACCTAGTCGCATGGTGGCAAATCTCCCTCTGATCCACAGCTGCGACGATTCCCTGTGGTGGTGACAACCTGGGGCAGACTTCGGCCAGGCTGACCTCGCGACTTCAGGGAAACACAATGGCTAAACCAGCAAAACTCCGAAAAAATGGAAATTATGCTAGGGCCCGCACAACCAGTGACGACAGGCAATCCAAGCATCCACAGAAATAAGTTAGACCAAATTAAACTAGCTTGTAGAGGACAACGTCTGTTCTTTTGACAGTTTATCTAAGCAAAGGAAAATCTCACCGATTGAAAAATGAGTAATTTTTTAAATAATTTCAGAGATATCCTGAGAAAATGCCATGCTGGTTCTTCTCTATTTGAAGCCATGTATAATCCAGAGGATTGGAATGCTGACGGGTTGATAAGAGTTAGGCGATTGGAACCCTAAAATTTACCTTATTTCCGTTACTGTTAATTATTTCTGTAGCTTAATGGGAATTTTGAGACTGAAAAATGCAAAGCCTAGGTTGTAAACCAATTTTTTGGAAAGTGTGATAGGTGCTGGTGCACGGCTCTTCGTGCTGTCATTGGTTAGCTGCTGATAGTGAGCCATTCTCCGCTGCTTACTATAGCACTACAGCAGTGGGCCCATTGGGTTATGGACAAATAACAAGAGAGCTCTAGACACCGTAGACCAATAACAGAGGAGCATATGCAGTATAGAAAAGCAGAAAACTTTGATAGTTTTTTGCAAATATGAGATCTAAACTGGTTTTTACCGGTAATAATAAAGGATAAAGCTCTCGGCGTTGATCAATCCTTGAGGGATGCGCCATGCATTCGACTTCGTTAAGTATCGTTGGAGGTGACTGGATGCATATCTGACCATTACAAGGCTTGGCGAACCGTGGGAGAGGGGATCGATTCCACGTGTGTGTCGAATTGGTGCCTCCAACCACTGCGCCACACGCGCTCCTTTTACCGCTAGTACATATTATACTGGTATTATTCGTCCCATGTTCAGCAGGCAACTACTCGACTTTGCTCAAGTTTGCTTCCAATTTTATTTTTTCATAGTTGCAACTTTTTTAATTCGCAGGCGCTACCTGGCGAAGTATCACGAATTTTGTCAAACCTTCAAACATCAGACGCCGACTTGATAAAAGAGCTCATGGTGAGCAAAAGTGTTTCAGAATTTTTGCTTGTGACGCTGAATTCCCTGAGTCTTCTGTTTATTTTTTTCCTTCCCAATAATTGCAAAATACATTGTTTTTGTTCCAAAGTTAGTACATTATTAATAGAGTAACGAAGCAGTGTTTTGACAGAGTTCGATTGTTCGTTATCGAATGGCGATTGACTCATTTACAGATGAAATGACATGGAATTCTGCCACTTTGTCACCAACTGGAGAACAATCCAAAAAATTAGCTACATTGGCACTGGATGGGCTGCTGAATTTCACTGAAGTTGCAACTGAATCCATGGACGTGGTATGTTTCACAATTGTGGACCCACCCATTATTGGTTTCGTCTCACCAGCTTTATTATCGCTCACTGGTACCGCATCACTATGGCTGGATGTATTACTGGTTATCGAACGGTGATCCGTAGGGCGAGTTCATTACCTGCCCCGAACATTTTTCGTGTTGCTTCGGCTGCTGCTTTAGGATTTTGTCTTCTTTATGAACGTCGTAGGATGCTGGTCGATTCGATTCTCCTTGAAATTTTTGGAGATTGCTAATTGAAATAATTGAAGGCGTTCCCACGTGGATTGGAGGAGTACGTTAGAGAGGGGGGTCGAACAAGTGCCTTTGCTTCTCGATCGATAGCATTACTAACCACTGTTCTACCATTTCCCTTTACAGTATAATAAATACAGGCAACAAAAGTAAATACAATAAATTAAGAAACCAATACTCTACGGCAACATTGAAGGAAGGAAAGTGCAGTGACACTAAGAGAGTGTCTCCGGCAATGGATTGGTGAAGTAATGCGAAAAAAAAGTGGTACACCTTGCAAATCAAACACAGTAAAAAGCCGTGGGCGGATGCAGTTAGCGTGCGAGGGGGGACCTGAGTTAACTGATCACTACCAAACCTTATATGGAGCTCATGGAGTGGATATAGACAGTTGAAGGATCGCAGTGGTATTTCATCTCATTGTGCCCAGCGGAGAAAGCTGCGTATGGATGCAGACCGGGTAAAGACATGCAATGCAATCACTCAAGCTGATTGTTAAAGAAATCGACCTATTGCATTTACACCACTTCATAACAGATGAGAAGACGTTTACCGGTCAATTTATCGACTTCACCTAGAAGGTAAAGTTTTGGGCATTTAGATTCGGAAGCGTGTTAAGAGAAAAACTCGTTGAAAGGTTCTGCAAGTCAATCTTGGCCTCATTTTTTCCCAAAAATGAAAGGTTTTGTGTAGAGCGGAATAAACTTCATCTGCCTTGGTTGAAACAGAGCACAAAGTAGTTAGCGCTACATGTACTAATATTCCTTATTTTGTTCCAGGCATTGATCTACAGGTATTTCTGTCACACATAGGTTTTTTCCTTGTATCCGCATGTTGAGAGTGTCCAACAGTCTTACCAATCAATCACAAAGATGTTGGGGTGTGAGCAGAACTCGGAGCCTTAGATATGCTTCGAGCTCGTGATTATCCTTTCCGAGGTCCTACGTGCTATCCATCACACCAAGCAGTTGCTTTAATCTCAGAATCATTGTGATTGTATTTCACAGAATACTCTGCTATGAGAAAGTAGTAAACAGTAGATAAAAAGTTAAACAATCTTTTGAATCGTCGTAATACTTGAGCGCAGACAACTATTAAAGGCTCCATTCCTTACTGTTGCGTGCTGGGTTCCGTTTTAAGGACTGTGTTTTCTTAGCGATTTCTCTGGAAACTTGGAATAAGTAGTTTGCTGGACGCGACTCCGAACTTCCTATTATACTGTTCTCAGTTAGGCATTCACTTTAATCGACATGTGGTGTACAAGTCGTATTCAACCAAGCGCATCAACCCATTTGTAAATTAGTGTTTGTTGCTATTATTAATACTGATAGTAAATAACATCAATTCCTGACGGATGCGCCGTGCATTCAACTTCATTAAGCATCGTTAGAGGTAACTAAATGCAAATTTGGTCTGCACGACATTGTGACTTGTGGTGGCTTACCGATCTACCACCTCAGCGCTGCTATCCTTCCAAACAAGTCTGGTAAAAATTTCTTGAACTTTAAGGGTGGAAGGGAGGTGAGTGCTAAGTGAGTCCTGGACACGTGGTAGAACCAAGAGCCTCGTGTATTGCAGGACACCTCTAATCACTAGGCTACACGGATCCTTAATGATCAATATTGATTGTATATGGCCCATATCTGGTTTCCATCTGAATATACAGTACAGAAACACGTCGTGCACATTCGTAGCCAATCAGCACGAGATTCGCCATGAGAGCTATATCTGTCGCATTTCCATGTATTTTTCACAAGAAATGTAGTGGGTCAAATGAAAAGCTCTTGCATAGTGGAATGGTTAGAGGTGCCTAGCGATATACACGTTGCTATTCAAACACCTCTCAGCGATGCTTAATTATGTCGAATGCATAAGGCTCTTCTCAGGAACTGATCAATGTCGATCGCTTCATTCTTTTTATGAAGTTAAAGAGAAGTCATTTACGCTTCATTATTCAGCTGGTCCTCACCAACTCAAAAATTCAACGTGAAAAACTAATCGATTACGTTAATGGCGTAGTTTCCATTGCAAATGAAGATACTATGGCTGTGAGTTGCATTCTGAGCGAATTTATTTGGTTGCGGAATAAATGGTGAGGTTAATACTTAAGCCAACTCTTCATAGGCTGTAGCCTTCAAATGGGACCCCATTTTGGATTAAAGATGCTGAGATATGAGAAAAACCCCCCGGGACTAATTTGGACCTCGAATCCGTGTTTACTCTTACTGGGAGGTCATGTGCTACCCACCACACCAATCGAGGCCCTTGCAGGCCCTTGCTTTGCGTTTTCAGTATTTTTGCCCTGTCGATGCTATCAGCATTCACCCCTCAACGATAATGATCTGGGGAACACAAATCGGCATTGAATCCGGTTAAACTGAAGCTGCCTTAGTATTTCGTACCGCGCCCTGTCGTGAAGAAAGAATGCACACCAAATAGATATCAAGACATTATTTTAGAACGCATTATAGAAATATCTCACTGCAATTTCTCCACGGTGTGCACCGATCACAGCTTTGTGGGCAGCACTGGGTGACACTCATTGCAACTTCACCTCAGTACCAATTCAATGGCTTTGGCCTCCTGTCCGTAAGTTTAAGTGTTATTTACTTCCATCGAAACTAATTACGTCTCATATTGATCTAGTGATACTTCCCAAATCTCGAATTCAATTACCCTCGAACGTGCTCCGTTTGTGTAGCGCCGTATAATAGCAATCTGCACTGCTGAATGACGTTGGGTGCAACACAGTAAAGACAATGGCTACATTAACATTTAGGGCCGATTATGGTATAGTTCAGGGGATTCCGCGGCTTCAAAGGTCAACCAAACTAGGTTAGACACAGTTCGATATTTGCATCCGATTTGTCGGCTAAGTCCTTACCACGGGTCCGCGGCGGAACCCACCAAGGTATAGTGAGCACGCCTTTACCAAAAATGGTCTGAAAGAGCATCACAAAAGATTTCTCACGTCCCTTCATTAAAGACATGTTAAGTTTTTTTTGTGACTGATAACCCCTATGCCGAAATCACCGAAGTTAGATTTTAATGGCATGGACCATTAGACACATCATTCGCCGTTTTCGAATGAAATAGTTTTTCCAGCTGTTAAACTCCAAAACATAAAATAGAGCATAGGCATAAAGGATGAGAATAAACGCGACGATTACAACCTATGGCTTAGAAGTATACAAGCGTTTGACTCCAATTAGAATTGTGTGGGTAACTGGGTGCGTATTTGCAATGTACTTGCCATAACTTGTAGGGTCTGATGTATCAACTTAGTACCTTTTTTCCTTTTCCCATCACTCTGATGTCAATATACCTCAGAGCGATGAAATACATAGTTTACCCTGTTATAGATCTAATTAAAGAGTCTATTTTTACTTTGTAGTTCCTTTAATCACTGCATTGCTGCTCACTGTAAGTATTATGAACCCACGGAAGACAACGGCACATGCCGGAAATCCCCCCCCCCTGCCTCTTCATTTGTAATGTTTTTTATTTCAACCAAAGAAAAAACATGTAGAAAAAAGGAAAAACAATTGCAGCGATACAGTGCATATTCCAGTTATTTGGATAGCTGGGTCGTGGTTTTTATATGTAGGAATATGGAGAACCATATACTTCCTGCAGCCGTTAGTAATGGATGACGTCAGGAATGAGGTACGATCTTAATTAATATGTCACCAATAAATAAATAAATAATCACGATTTGCCATCGCTCAGTGCACTGAAGAATACCATAAGTAGTAGAAATAATCATTGTCACCTTATCTGTGGGATCATATTGCCTTTTTTTTCTTTCTTCTTTTCTCCTTTCTCCCCTCTTTCCATTTTCTTCCTTCTTCTCTCTGTTTCTCTCGCTCTTTTCTCTTCTTTTTTTCTTTCTTTCCCTCCTTCTGTTTCCCTCCTCTTCCTTTTCCTCATCATTTCCTTTTCTTCTCCTTTCTTTGTTCTGTAATTACACTCTTCTTGTCTTCCCTCCTTTCTCCTCCTTATTATTTGTGAGGATGGGGGACACCGCAGTGGTTAGTGATGTCGTCAATCAGGAAGCAAAGGCACTAGTTCGATCAACTTCTAACGGTCTCCTTTAATCCACGGGGACCACCTTAACCCGGCTATCTCTAAGATTACAAGGAGACTTAACTCGAAATCTGTTCTACGACGCTCATGAAGAAGACGAAACGCTCAAGCACCAACTGTAATACACGCGAAATTTTCGAAGACCACTGCGGACGATGAGTGCGCCGAAAACGAATTGAATGCGAAAAGTGTTGGGATTCGCACAGTAGATGTGATGATGGTCATGTAAAACAAACAAAGTATTACTTGCGAAGTACAAAGATGGATTTAAAAATAATAACGAATGATTTTCTACGACAAAGATGGTGAGATATGAGGAAAACTTAGAACCTTAGGGCGGCTTTGAATCCGCGATTATCCTTTCCCGAAGCTTACAGGGTGTCGACAACATCACCAAGGCCATTGCTTTGTCTTTCTCTCACCAATTATTTAATCTTTCCGTGCAATCAGCAATCACCCGTCGACAGAAATGATCCGGCTTGTAGTTCCTAACATACTCTGATATGATAGAGGAAAAGGCAACAGACAAAAGTTCAAATTTTGTCATTTCAACTTCAACTTCAGCTTAACTGGGTTAAATGCCGATTTGTACTCATTAGATGATTACCGTTGACAAGTGATTGCTTATAGCACCACAAGAGTAAAAAACATGGCTTAAAGGAAAGCAAAGCGAACCAATCAATAGTGTTGAGGATAGCACATAGGCTTCCGAAAAACCTAATTGCGAGTTCGAAGCCACATGAGGTCCTGAATTTTTCTCATGTCTCATCATGTACTTCGCATCGTATCCCGCTATGAAAAAAATATTGGACAGTAAGTAGTAATAAAGACAAATGATTTTGTATTTGTGTCAGCAAGAAAGTCAGCAGTCAGAAACAAAACAAGGACGAAAAAAGAAGCGGAGATCTAAAAAAAAGACCAAAAAAAAGTGTAAGCTTCGAGGACATTAAGTGTTTTTTAAAAGTATGAGGACTTTTCTCCTTTATTTTTTCTATTTAGTACAGTCCTTTCTTGTTTTTCTGCTTCATCTAAGTCACCTATGCTCAATAGACTTTAGAAAAAGAAAGGAAAGAAAGGAACAAAGAAAAAGCGACATGAACACAAAACGGTCAAGTCTGGATCCGCAACAGTATCGAAGAAAACGAAGAAAACAACAAGAAAATCCAAAGGCGAAACAGAGGTTTGTTAATTTGCTAAGACCCGTTTTAATACCTATTTTCGATTCGGCTTTTTATTGGACACCTTATTTTATGACCGAGAATTTTTTTTGCTTCAGAGTTCTTCCAGAGACAAACGGGAATCAGATACGGTGAGATAACTGTTGGTCGCAGTACTTTTTTCTTCCTTTCATTCTGCTCTTCTTCTTTCGTTTTACTATTTTCTTACGTTATTTATTACGTCATTTATAATCTGAACAACATTAGGTCACCAAATGGGGCCGAAGCATTTCAAGTAAGTGTGTTCCTTCAAGGGTGCCCTAACTGTAGCCCGATCATTGCTGCTTCTTTATTCAAAAAACCTCATACATTTTAAATTAGATTTCGAATTTTATTCACATCTCAAAGGCACGTGTGGTGCAGTGGTCGGAGGCGCCTTGCAACACACACGTAGAATCGATCCCCGCGCCCCTGGCCCACCAAGCTTTCCATCTCTCCGGGGATGGCAAATTGATACCAGACTTGTCTGGGAGGATAGCAGCACTGGCTCGATAGATCGGCAGGCCACCGCGAGTCATTGTGAAGTTTGGATATGCATTCAATCATCTACAACGATGGTTTATGGGGTCGAGTGCTTGGCGCATCCTTCAGGGATTGATCGACACCGGGAGCTTTATTTCTTAATTCACATCTCATTCCTTATCGGGTTCTTGTAGCATCGTAGCCGATCTTCTTTCCAATTTCGAATAGCACTGTAATGCGGTGAGTTCTCATACTCAGAAAAGGCTTCTAAGCAAAACGGTATTTCCATCTGGAAACTCAGCTGGAAATAAAACGATAAAAACGGCAAAGTCTACGAGTTAAATCTGTCTTAATTTCTGCTAAAAAAATCTAATAGTCCAGAGTCCACTACTAAGGACATAATGTTCTTCACGTTTTTGATAAACGGGTCGCACTGAGTAGCTCTCGACCGCGATGGGGGGTGAACTAAAGCTATTAGTTAGTGATCAGGTTTTTCGATAACTAACGGGTTTGTGGACGATACAAGTAGTTGAACCTCCTACCTCCTCCTATTAGATTTCGAAAAGTGAGCCTTTAGCTAGTGCAATGAATTTTATTCTGTCATGAATAAAGGATAAAGCTCTCAGCGTTGATCAATCCCTGAGGGATGCGCTGTGCATTCGACTTCATTAAGCATCGTCGGAGGTAATTGAGTGCATGTCTGGCCTTTACAATGACTCGAGGTGGCCTACCGATGTATCAAGCCAGTGCTGCCATCCTCCCAGACAAGTTTGGTACCAATTTCTGTTTTTTCCTCAGAAATCTTGGAAAGTGTATCGCAGTGAGCAAAATAGTTTCAAAAATTCCTCATATACGTAAGGGCGACTCCGATCCGTCCTTTCATCTTCCTTTGCGAGCCGGAAAATTGTGACCAAATCTGTTCGGGAGGATAAATAATTGCTGACTTGATGAGTAGGGGTGCCCTTCTGAGCCGTCTAAGCAACAAATTTGCATTGAATCAAGCTCTACGATGCTTAATGGAAGCCAGCGCATTCTAAGACAAAGAACAATGAGGAACGTTTCATTCCTTATCACACTAGGCCAAAAACGGATTGGCACAAAAATTTTTTCGTACATACTGTGGCCCAAATTAGGGGAAGCTAAATGGACTTACGAACTGATAACTCTAATCGATTAGTTCAATATTATTTCGCTACATTAGGACATCGCGTCATACTTGATTGTTAGTTCGTTGAAAATTTGCACACCCTTCTCCTATGAAAAGTAGCGACTGGTGACCTCTCACTGAAAATTTGATCAATTGATGAAGCTCTGAGCAGTACGAATTTCAATTTGCTGACCCTCGTAGAGAATAGGTTTGGAAATGTCGGCTATGTACCACGATTCATTAATAATACAGAGTTCGGCCCACCGACTACATGGTAGTACGTGATGGGAATGTCGGCCATATGCCAAAACCCATTAGGAAAAATGAGTTTGGCTGATGCCCACTGGGAAAGCAGAGCTTGAATGATGAGTGATGACCCATCACTGTGCACTACGAGACGACGAACATTTCAGAAAGACTCAACTCAAAATCCGCTACATGGGACGAGCTCATAGTCGAAAAGATTGTGCTGGAAGTTCGACTAGACAGGTAGTCGTTTCGGTTACTGAAAAAACTGGAATTGCGCACCCCTGAGATGCCCCAAGTTTCTCTCCTTAGACCAGTTAATAAATATTGTTTCTGAGCGCGTTTAATACTGAATATAAGTAGATAAAGGTGTCCTTTCCTGACAGGGAGGTAGCAGTAGTTGCCAGGTGTCTTGGATTTCTTTCTTTCTTCTAAGCTTTGTCATTAATATTTTGCTATCGTCTCTTTTTTCAGGTTAATTTCATCGGCCATCCGATTTACACAACTTCTTTGACGAAAACAACAAACATTCACATTTTGCTTCTTCAAGAAGGAATGAAATCTATGTTCTCACGTCATTTTTTGCCTAAGTTTAAAAGATATTTATTAAATAATTGGCTCTTTCGTCATTGTACCCTTGACATATTTTTGTTTCTCATCTATCCTAGCAATCCACGTGTGCTATTTTTTGACAACCTCCTAAATTCGACTTGGAATAGAGCACTTTTTAAGAAGCACCAGTTATAGAGCGAAATTGGGCATTCAAACTAATCATAAATTACAAGGCTAACATTTTATTTGCTGCCTACTATAATTTTTCACGGCAGGGCATAATGCGAAATACAACCACAATGATGCTGAGATATTTGCAAAACTCCGGACCGCAGGTGTCTGCGATGGGGAACGAACGCGCTATTACCCTTTCCGGGGGCTAACGCATTCACCACTTCACGGTCTCTCGTTTCGCTTGTCTCTCAGCTAGTTGCCACTTCCACAGAAAAAGTTTGAAGCTTTGCTTCAGAGCCATAACAGCAGGTGATTACGTGGTTTAGTTCAAGGCGTGTCGTATCGACATCATGAATTTTTCTCGTATCCCAGCCATCAATAATGGTCTAAGATCGGCCATAAAGAATAGTTTGCTACGAACTACACTGAATACTAGTGTGTGTCATCAGGAACCAGAGCGTCTGTTGTGCTATTCTCAGACGTAGTTACTTGTTTGAAAACTTGGATGACCCGTATTCAATGGTTGTGCGAGCCCCAGCATAATTTCCATTTGGCCGGTCATTTGCTGGTTTAGCCAGTGTGCTTCCTTGGAGTTCAAGGTCACCCCAGGCAGAGTCATCTTCAGGTCGTCACCACTCCAGTTATCCACCGACGTCGTAGACTAGATGGAGATTTGCCACCATGCGAACAGTTTGATACTAGAACGGAGGTGATTCCTGGTATTGGTTTGCTCTTAGCTGAGCTTCAGGATGGAAATGTCAGACTAATTCTAAGTTTTGGAGGCGTTGCTAGAAAAATGAAGCCCTCGCTGTACATCGCAGCCCGACAACTAAGAATATCTCCTAACCACGATGAGGTGGTTAACAGTTGGAGGATTTTTAGAGGTAAGCTGCAATGAATACATGGTCGTTGGCTCGACCTCGCACCTTTGGCCAGCAGCGCTCGCCATTCCCACGTAGTATGTTTCGGGGGGCGTGGTGGGGATTGAGCAATTAGGTAGTAAACAGAACAGTTAGTTGTGCAGTCGTTGCTGCGCTTTGTTTGTGTACTGTGCTGTTCGTTGGGAAGGTGACGTAAATTTATATGTTTACTAGGATACTTTGGCGACCCGTCTTCACTAGTTGTGTGGGCGCCAGCACAATCTGCACTTTTCCTTTTTGGAGACTTGCTGGTGGAGCCATTGTGGTTCTCTGGGATTCCGGGGTCAGCTTGGCGAAGGGCTGCCCCGGGTCGAAGCAAATTTATATGCAAGTAGTAATAGCGAAATCGGTGTGCAAAAGATGATGCACTGAGGGAGTACATTGGCAATAAGAAGGATTTCTGTGATGAATAGACGAAAAGTGTGAGGGGAAAGGGACAAGCATAGAAACAGTTGTAGTTATTTGGAATCGCAGTAAGTGTTCCACCAATCACCAGTGAGCTTTATGTAAGTTTCATAGAATTGGAGGAAACGGTCACATGATCGACATGCCAGCTAACCTTGCGATGATGAAGGCGGATATGAGTTGACAGGGAAACTGAAGGGAGTGTAGAGAAACATGCCATCACCCAATGATAAGCAATCGAGACGGCACATGCAATACTATTTCAAACTACATGAGGGACGATGAAAATACCTTGAAATCACCATAGCATTTGTATCAAGTATAATCTGTAGGAGAAAGAATGTTTCCAAAAGACAATTTGGCACCAGACTTTTTAAAAGGATGAAGAAACTCACTTGATACACCTCTCCACTGTCCCAAGTCTTTGTATAGGCTAAGTAGCCATGGTGCATTGGCTGGGATTAATTACTGTGTAAGGATCGATCAACACCGAATGCTCTGAGCACTAATGTTTATCAATGAATATGTCTTTACCGTTAAGGAAAATCGTTCGACGTCGTTAAGAAGTTATGTTGCTAGAGCTTCTGTTTTTTTCACCGTACATTTATGGCCCGCACGATAATCGAGTACTATTATGAAGTTCATTACTTGTTTACATTTCTAGCTAGCAAACAGAAGAATAGATAAAGATGACCTATGGTTGGAAAACAACGCATGCGCCATTCCTGCGTTAACTGCAGCCACAGAGAAGCACCTCCAGAGAGAACTATTCGACCTACAATGAGAGCTGCTTAAGCTCTTCGCAGGCATTAGAAACTTCATTGATGATTTGCGTCAAAGGAATGTTTTCTTGAAACTGATAAACCAATGACAACGTGATCGATCTTTCTATCCACCTCGTTGGGTATCCATGCCTGGTATTCACAATACGACAAAGATATTAGTCACCTCAAATGAACCCTCATTTGGTCGAAATAGGTTCCAACCAGCTCGATGAGCCAGCGGCGCTTTTTCTGCATCTCTTCCTCACCTTATCTTGCCTTCTTGTTCCAATTGGCTGCCTATTTCTGTTGACAATATCAAAAATTAACCACTCGCCCAAAATGGTCCTTGATCCCTATCCCTTCCACTATTTCTGTTCTCATGTCTACCCCTTTCTCTTTTTCTTCTCGTCTGCAGCAATTACTATATCATCCACTTGTGTGCCCTCTGATGAAGTGAAGCGTACATTTCCACAACCGCAGCTTTGATGAATTCTGCACCAACTAAGCCACTTTTTATTGGAATCTGTTAAGTAAAGGTGACTCCATTTTTCTACTTTTTTCACCTTCTTTTCTACTGTTTGTGAAGTGTTCTGATTGTAACCATTTCGAGGGTTTTTTTCTCAAAAGAAGTCATTTAATAAAAGTTGTACGAACTAAACAAATATTGCCAGTTTTTATCCTAATAATTTTTTTATGGCAGAGTATTATGTGATATAACCATAATGTTGCTGAGATATTCGCAAAACTCCGGACCGCTGGTGTCTGCGGTGGGGACCGAATACACCATTACCCTTTCGGGGCTAACGCGTTCATCACCACAATGGGATTGCTGATAGCGCCTATAGGTCAATAAAACGGCTGGGGAACAGGCGAAACGAAGGACTTGCATGGTGTGGTGGTGGACGCGTTAGCCGCCGAAAGGGTAATACCGTGTTCGGATCCCACCGCACACACCAGCGGTCCGGAGTTTTGCGAATATCTCAGCAACATTATGGTTAAACAAATGCCTTTATCTATTAATATATGCAGACGAATTCAATGCAAATAAACAACCAAATGTACAGTACTTGCTTTATTGTCAATCGATGTCGTATTAGTTCAAGAACTTCCCTAGGCAAACGTTTAGAAGGAAAAAGTAATTTTGCCGGCGGCAACATTAGTGGATCGAATGAGACGAGATAAAGTTAGCACAAAGTTAGAGATTATAAGGCGGTATTATTTTGTTGTATTAGCTTTGAATGATTATCAATGTTAAGCATTTAGCGTCAAACTGTCGGCTAGACAAAGAACTGCGCAAGAAGATTAGTCACTCCGAAAACAATGATAGAAGAATGAAGAATGACTTTCGGAGTACTGAGTTCAAAAGCACGCGATGATAACTTCATATAGACCAAACACGGTAATGCGTAGATCAAAACCATTCCGGAAACAGCACCGAAGTATCTGAAACGGATCGCTAGAAACCATATGGTGACAACTCGGACGCATCCGACACATTTCGAAATCGCGCGCGATAACATTTGTTCGCGGCCACTCTTTTAATACACGGAAAACCGCCACGCGCGCGGCGGATTGTGATAGATTTCGTGTGACAATCGCTTCAATCAAATGTTCGGCAAGCACATCGCCAACAAATCTTACTTAAACCACACTGCAAAAAACTTAGATTGCGAAAACCATAGGACGAAATGCAACACCGCAATATCTGATGGAAGCGATATGATTCATTTACACGGATTAACCAACATAGGATTTATTCGCAATTTTCCTACTTTCAATGTTCCACTTATTGATTTACCTATGTTCTAATTACGAATACCAGGATCCACCACCGTCCTCCTATCAAAGTCGCATGGTGACAAATCTCCTCTGATCCACAAGAGCTGCGGCTGCCTCTGGTGGTGAAGACGTGCTGCAGACTTTGGTCAAGCTGACTTCAGGACTCCAGGAAACCACAATGGCTTAACCAGCAAATCTCCGAAAAATGGAGGTTATGCAGAGGCCCGCACAACCAGTGAGGACGGGCCATTCAAGTGTCAAGTAAGTAAGTATGTTTTAATTGTATAGCTATTTTTTGAGCAAGAAATGATTTGTTCCACAGCTCCCTCGTCATTCTTGAAGATTCCAGTTGCAAATTTTCGTCATAACAGTATAACTGCAGGTGAACATAGGAATCAATGATGATAAACATTTATTTCCTCTATGTAGATGTTACACATTACACTTGTGGGGCTGATGCGAGGTTGGTACCAGTTGTTTTTGTTGCGATTTGATAGCTGGCGTTCCAGCGATTTCGCCTTTCCCAGAGTCTGGACGCATTTTATGCAATGCCACCCACATAAGGCAAGACGAAGTTGTTACAACATATTTATTCGGCCAATGCTTCGACGTCTTTATCTTCATCGGGGCCGATGATCCGAGTCCGACGGCTGATCCGATTGGCTCTGATTAAGACGAAGCCGTTCAAACGTTGTCCGAATGAATATGTGATGACTCTTAGCTCATCAATGAAATAAGGTGCGTTGATCACTTATACCGAGGTTAAGTGAAGTCGGTTTGTAATGCTGTCCACAGAGTTCGTTGAAAATATAGCATTACTGAAGATCTACGAATACTATTCTGTCAAAAAAACCACTCACCATGTTGTTGCGTGTGTTATTCATGTGGGAGGACGACTGGTACCCACTCTGGTCAAAAAAAATCAACTTGAAATAAGGCATCAGGTGATGTGTGATATTGGGCCATTCCTCTTTCCGGATCATCTTTTGACTTTTGAAAATGGAAAACGGACAGATCACTTTGTGTCCACATAGAAGAGCATTTGGATGGTTCGAAGTTCGACGAAGTACTCCTCTAGGTACAATGAGATGAACCGGAAAGACGAACGCCTCAATATCACACCTGACACCTGACATGGCGCCTCATTTCAAATTTATTATTTGACCTGAGCGATCTCACTCGCCTTCCTGCGTAAAAATCACTGGTGGTCCCACCCGAAGCAGCACGACGAGCAGTTTTTTAACAAAGTGGCATTCATAGATCTTTAATAATACCATAGATAATTTACCGAACTACGTGGGTAGTAGCCACTATGATGCTGAGATGTTTGCAAACCTCAGACCTCATGCCAAATCGAACTACGATTTGTGCTTTCCAGATCAATCGCGTCCACGGATGATTATTGATGGCAGCGTTAAGTAGAAAACTGGCTGAGAAAAAAGGCAAAGCAACGGCTTCAGTGACGTAGTAGGTAACACGCAAGCGCACGGAAAGGGTAATCGTGATTCGATCTGGCCCGTGGTCCAAGTTTTTGCAATTATTTCAGCATCATAGTTGTTGCATTTCAAATCATACCCCTTCGTAAAAAAAAATAATAGGCAGTAGATCGAAAGTTAACATTATTTGGATGGCGTTACATGAAGCACATTCAGGCTCTGGGAAGACTAAGTCGGCGGAACTTTAGCCATCCAATGGCAACAATAGGACAGTTTGTTAGATTTACATAAGTTAGTCAATAATGCCGAGGTTTAAAGAAGTTCCGTACTTTGATTTATTTCCTTTATGGAAGGGCACGTGTGGCGCACTGGTTGGAGGCGCCACTGCTACACACATGTGGAATCGATCCCCGCGCCCATGGCCCACCAAGCCCTTCGGGATCGGCAAATTGGTACCAGACTTGTCTGGGAGGATAGCAGCACTGGCTCGATAAATCGGTAGGCCGCCAAGAGTCACTGTAAAGGCCAGATATGCATTCAATCACTTCCAATGATACTTCATGAAGTCGAATGCATGGTGCATCCTTCAGGGGATTGATCAACGCCGAGAGCTTTATCCTTTTAATCCTTTTTTCCTTCATGGATAGATATCTTCTGTGTTTTCAAATGAGCACATATAATGCAGCGAATGGAGTGCTTTTTTATGCAAATTATTGTTGGTTTAATTCCGCGTTTAGGACTAATCACGACCCTTTCGAAAATGATACCAGGCTTATTTGCGAGGATAAAAACACTGAGTTGACATACCTTTATATAGGTCGCGTGTGAAATCTATGTGCGCGTGTAGCGCAGTGGCTAGAGGTGGCACGCAATGCACGTGAAATCGATCCGACGCCCCGAGCTCACCAAGCCCTCCAGGTCGAAAAATTGGCACGAGACCTATCCGGGAGGATAGCAGCGTTGATTCGATACATTGACAGGCCACCAAGAGTCACTGTAGAGGCCAAATATGCATTCAGTCACCTCTGACGATGATTGATGAAGGCAAATGCATGGCCCATCACTCGAGGATTGATCAACGCCAAAAGCTTTGTCCTTTTTTACCCTTTTTTTCATTGTAAACCCTATCATCTTTTCATCTTTATGTTCATTAATGAAGTTAACAGCTCATGGAACATTAGAAAAAAGTTGACCGATGGCGGATGCTTTATCCTACATCAACTCTCAACCTCAATCCTTCTCGTAACTTCTTGCTTAGGGTAGAACGCTTTAGAAAATGCTACGTTAAAGTTCCTTCCTTTACAGTATTCCTTTTGCGTACACCGTAGGCCATTGGTAGTACGAACTGATTATTGTACTTAACCAATCTTCGACTCTCAGTTTCAATAACGTCCAGGGCAGGCTAACAGCGGAGAACACAGCTGCTCTTCAAAGCTTGCAATTCAAATGAAAGCTCATCGTGCCTATTCACCGCTTCTGTGAATTTACGAATGAAATCGTAATACGGTACCTTACTATATGGAGGTTGATTAACAAATCCGATTTTTAGCCACTGACCAGCTTTCCTTCTCTATTAGGAAATAGTTTAATGGAATGTATACTTAACAAAGCTAGCAGTGAGTTCTACAAACAACAACAACGACAACCAATATCGTAGCTAATCAAACATTAAACAACAGAACAGAAATGCTCAAAGATAGAAAATATGACTAATAAAAAACTTTCGGGAAGATTTTTTACGTGGAACATAATGAAGACTTTTTTGTCGAAGATGCAGAAACAGGTAACATAGAGTGATCCCAGTGCACTGTGTAGGTACGGCTTGTTCAAATTTAGTGAAAGTGTTGTTGTCGCTGTCACAAAATCGCTCTCGTCGATAGTGCGCTTACCATTTAGTTGGCTTTTTTTTTACATCGTTAAGGAGTGGTACATAACAGAGGGTATGCATTCTGCACAATGACACGTGAGGTGACCAATGGCTGGCATGAGCTATGGATGAGTCGTTTTCATATTGATGGTTTACCTTGACATGCGAAAGGTCTTTTTAACACTTGCTGTAATCGATCGATAGCTCATGAAAAGACTGTTTTACACTTGGAAGTGCACGGATTTTTCTAGAACGAGTTCGTTCATTGGTGAATTGACACATACTTGACTGTTACTTCGCGTTAAAGTTATAACGAACAACAGCTATTCTTCAGGATGTGGCGGTATAAAAAAACATCTAAATAGATCTAAATAGAGAGAGGACAAGTTGTAAAACCATCCAAATGTTGACGGAAAAAGTTGGTGTAATGGACCAAAGCAACATATAGCAAGGGATAAAAGGATAAAGTTCTCGGCGCCTAAGGGATGCACCATGCATTGGATTTCATTGAGCATCGTTTGGGGATGATTGGATGCATATCTAGCCGTTATAATGACTCGCGGTGGCCTACTGATGTATCTAACCAGTGCTGCTATCCTCGCAGAGAAATCTGCTACCAATTTCCCGACCCCGGAGGGATGGAAGGCTTGGTGGTCCATGGGTGAGGGGGATAGATTCCACGTGTGTGTTGCTTGGCGCCTCAGACCACTGCGCCACACACGCCCCTAACATATAGTAATTAGTAGCAAAATAACTTATACCTGTGGAATGACAGGGCGTAATCTTTTCTAGAATTCTGTCATGTTTACAATCTCCCATGTTAAATTGTTATCGAAAAGCTCCGTTTTCAGAAAACAGTGCGCACGTAGTAGCTGACAATTAGAGCGCCGTCCCAACTGGCAAAACCGCTGAACTCCACCCGTGGGCAATGTGTTAAACACCACAGAGGTGAATGAAAGCATATTTGGGCAATACTGTGACTTTTGATAACCTACTACTTTATCAAGTCAGTGTTACAAATCTACCAGACAAGCCTGACCTCAATTTTCAGTCTCTGAGGCGGTGGAATTTTGGTGATTCTGATATATGGAATTGAAACGATGACCAAGTATCTATTGGATGACACCTCTAACCACTCGGCCACACGTGCCTTGGTTATGTCATTAAAGTGGCCAGTAAAATGGCAGAACAAAACTCACCGCACTATTGAACCAACTTTTGGATAAAAAATTGCAGTGAGCACAGCTATACTCACTATGATTGTATTCAGAATGAGTACAAAAAACAATCCTATAAAGAAGTAGTAGGTACGGCTTTAACAAATTAGATGTAAAAAGGTGTACGCCTTTAAAAACATGTGTAAAAATGAATCTGTACGAAAATATGTAGGAAGAAAATAAGGACACCACCTATACATAAGATGTCTAGTGTTAACTTTTTACCTACTGCCTACTACAATTCCTCACGGCGGGGTATTGTGTGTGGCTCACCACAATGACGCTGAGATATTTGCAAAACTCCGGTACCGCAGGTCTCTGTGGTGGGGAAATGAACGCTCTACTACCCTTTCCGGAGCTAACGCGTTCACCGCCACATCATGCGAGTGAATATTGTGATAGGCAGCAAATAAAAAGTTGAGATTGTGATTTCAACTACAGCCTCAGCTTAACTGGGTTAAATGCCGATTTGGGCTCCACAGATCAATCCCGCTGACGGGTGATTGCTGATTGCAGTGATCGATAGAATTAGCTGAGAGACAGGCGAAACGAAGGACCCGCATGGTGTGGTGGTGAACGCGTTACTCCCCGGAAAGGACAATAGCATGTTCGCTCTCCACCGCAAACACCTGCGGTCCGGAGCTTTGCAAATATCTCATCGCATCGCTGTGGTTGAGTTATGTTTGATGTTCGTTCGATAAATTCGGAAATTTCTGAAGATCGACAGAAAAAAAAGGAAATGTTTCTTTTTCTTCGTAGTATTACATTTGCATAATTAAAAAAACAAACACTGACGAAGATGAAATACGACCTCTTCAGTGTTTTTTTTAATTTTATCGATTTTTGTTTTTATAATAAAGTCATTTTAAACAAAATATTTGCTTTTTTAATTTAGAAAAAGCTCTGACTTTACCCTGGCCATGGATTGTTGTAAAGTAAACATGAAATCTGTGAACGAAGTAAATACATAATCAGCGGGAAAATAGAGAACATCTGGAAGAAAATTAGCACTCGAGCCACCGAACTTAGCGAATAGGCGACGTCAAAGTTATTCAACAAATTCTGAAAAGAATTTTCAGCAACAACGACAACATAACTGATTAAGCATCATAGCTTTCATACAAAGACTTTCTTTTGAATGTTTTTTTAGCAAGATGGCACCCAAAGGTGGCTCACAGGCCAATGGTCTAAGGACTGTAAGGTTGGTTCTCATCCTGCTTTCCTGAAGTTCTGTTGATACGGTAGAGCTGATATGTAAGCATCACTGATGTGTATGTTTCTCACGAGTAGTGCAGTGCAGTGAATAGTGGTGATGTGCAATAAAATAGGACCTTTTTGGTTCGATCCAATGCATAAGTTAGCTAATCCCATAATCAGATTTGAGATTGGTTTGAAAAAATTGTTCTATGGGGCAAATATGAATTCGGTCACCTTTTGATGCTTAATGGGATCAATGCCTGATAAACCCCTAAGGGATTGTTCAGTGCAAACGCTTTACGACGGTCTATGTCCCAGCGTTGTCATTAATACAAAAGTTGTAAGTGAGTGCAGCTCATCAAACACAGAGAACATTACATTCCTCGGCACCACCCACGCCTTGCGGTGGGCCAACTCGCGTACAAAGAAGGTTCTCGTTGTTTAAAAAAAGAAAATTTCAAAAAAAATGGAAGATGTGAAAAGAATCCTATGACCAACGTCCAGTATGCAGCTTCTTGGGAATGGAAAAGCGATGTAAAACGTCACGGATATGGCAATGTAACTCATTCCCACCAATGCATAGCCAATACAGATATCTCTCGTCTAAATGGGTATCTTTTAGTGAAATATGTAATGTTCGAAACAAAAAGCACTTCTCTTTTTTCCAATTTTCAAGAAAAGTTTCCGGCATCTAGAAGAGCCACTGGACTAAGATATCGTGGACTTGGTGCAGGACTGATTTTCCGACGATATCTCTAGGTTTCTCGGAAAATTCCACCATCATAAGGTTCATGGGATTATTTCTTCTGTTGACTTTTCAATTTTATAAGTATGTCACCAATATAACTGAAGACATTCGCAAATACAGCAAAAGATCGTTGTGGACCACAACAGTTTTTCTGTTTCAATTTTTTCATTTCATTTTACTTTCAACTCGAGTTTTCGCTCTTCACTCTCCTCTGACCAATCAGTGTGCTACCAATGTTAACTAAGCGTTAGTGTTCTTAGGAAGTAACAGGATCACTAAGGGAAAAAAAAGAAGCTAGAAATTGATAGCAACCAGTAGTGCTAAACACAACTGATATGAAGAACGGCTTTGCCGTGAACATCACAACAGTGTCATCTCGTCCGGAACAGTGTCTTCTCGTCCAGAATGGTGTCGCTAGTTTGATGACCCAACAACAATCAACACAGATTGACTTGTTAGCTGGCGTTTACTCTACACTTACCTTGCAATCTAGCGTAATCATTCGTTGTTCACTAGCTGTAGAGTAATCGTTAGTCGCAATATTTCGACTTCCCTTCTTTCTATCATTCTTTTTTACTTACATTATTTTCTGGATGCTGTTGACAACCAAGAATTGTTAGTATAGAATTATGTATGAAGAACGACATGGTGAGTAATCCAGTAAAAGCCGGAAAATGCCATCTGAATTCTGAAACACTGAATTCATGAAGTACGGAATACAGGTTTAAAACTTCGGCGCTGGCCAATCCCTTAGGAACAAGTGAAAAGAACGTCTGCGTCTAATTTTATATGACTCCCCTGGGGAAAATGTGTGCTCGAAACTCCATTCGAAACACAGTTTCTATAAATTCCTGTGTGTAGAAAATAGCAGTTAACGAAAAGAGGTATAATAAGATTTTTTGCGAGAAAGTAAACAGTAAAATTTGAAATCATTGAAATTATTGGGTAAAAAAAAGGGATAAAGGATAAAGCTTTCGGTGTTGATTAATCTCTGAGGGATGCGCCAAGCATTCGAGTTCACCAAGCACCGTTAGAGGTGATTGAATGCATATATAGCCTTTACAATGACCCGCGGTGGCGATGTGTCGAGCCAGTGCTGATATCCAGATACCTCAGATAAGTCTGGTAGGAATATGGCGACCTCGGAAGGATGGAAGGCTTGGTGGGCCATGGGCTCAGGGATCGATTCCACGTGTGTGTTGCAGGGCGGCTCTGACCATTGAGCCTTACAAATCGTTGGGTACGGTGACATATCTGTTGAGAACTTACGTTCAATGTAATGTGGTGAAGTATCGTTGATGAAAGTCCCAATGTGGTCCACACTTCACAAGTTGTATAGTGTTGAAACCTATTAAATAGATGACGGAGACTGTTCCCAATGTAGTGAACTTAGTGAAGAATGTTGGTGACTTGAAATTCAGCAACGGAAACATCAACACAGCCAAGTAGATTGGGACAGTACGCTGAAAATAATATAGGTGTTTAACACACATTGGTTTTTGTTGCGATTTCCTTTCTCAACTACAACAATTCACTGCCTACTATTTTTTTATTGACAAGGTATTATTGAAATATAACCACAGAAATTGTGGTTTATACCATAGCTTCAGCTTAGCTGGATTAATGCCGATTTGTGCTCCTCAGATCTATCCCGTTGACGGATGATTTCTGATGGCACCTTTAGGTTAATACAACGGCTAAGAGACAGGAGAAACGAAGGGCTCACATGGTGTGGTGGTGAACGCGTTAGTCCCGGAAAGGGTAATAGTGTGTTCGGTCCCCACCGCAGACATCAGCGGTGCTGAGTTTTGCAGATATCTTAATACCACTGTGGTTATAAGAAGATAACTGTTGACAAAGAACTCTTTCTTTTTATTTTAGTCCATCTCACTGTGCAAGAATAGCGATCGAATACCGTGAATAAGGATGAATAATGTGTAAAAGTATCGATCGATAGAATGCCGATGTATTTGGGCTTCTCTTCGGCGGAACCATACCTTCTTCCTCTAACTCGCTGCCTCTCCTCAATTTAATATAACTGCCTTCATATCTGAGTGGTTTTCTACTTGAACAAATCTTGAAATTTTCCCTCCCACTGGATTCAAATCGTTGCAACTACGTCATCCCCATCGCCACCACTTGTGCATCATCTTTTTGTCAACCTCATATTAGCTTAATATTCCAAGAAGATAATCTGATACTTGCACGGTTCATCATCACTAAAGGTGACGCTCGCCCTGGTACAGCTTCCAATTGATCGCGAGTTATAAGGATCAACTTTCTATTAGCCTCTGCATTGGATTATAAATGCATCGCTTTCTTTCTCAGCAATCGCGAGGTTGTTATACAGCAAGCGTTTACTTCCATAGAAAAATACACATGCAACACAACCGCAGCTGACGTTTTGGCAGCATCGCCTTCTTAAGAAAGGGCATGTTGATAGGCAATTTACAACGCCAAACGCCTCAGTAACACGTACAGAAAAGATGAGAATCTAAACGGCAATCACATGGTCAACAGCTTCCCGAAAAACCCACCGTTTTTACGTGCCTTCCACTGAAGAAGAGCCGCTGATCAGAGTCGTATATGGCTGACGACTGTACCTGCCGATATCAACGATCGATGTGAAGGTACAGGGCGAGATCACGTGTGATTTCGGGGCATTCCTCCCTGCTTTTCATGGCAGGATTTTTGGCATCTACTCAAAAAGCCTCAAGAAGCTTCGAGGAGTTTGCGCGCTTGTGTTTTGGCATCGAGTGCGAAGTTAGTGACTTTTACATCAAAATGGCCTCCGCTATTCTTTTGTATCCTATGCTTCCGTAGTGGCGTACCTTGTCTTACTTTTCGTTTGCCATCTAGGTGTTCTTTATGTGGTTACATAAAGGTCTACCCGTTTCGCCCATATGTTCATCTCCGTAAGTACTACGAGAGATCAGGTATATCGTACCTGAACTCATGCAGTCACCGTCCTTGCCAAAAGGGCAAATTACTCAATTTTCTCTTTCACGTAGACTGTCATACAGGCAGTTACGAACTAATTGACGCCGAAGAGTATCGATGATGTTGGGAGGTGCAGTCGTCAAGCTGATACGACTGTAATCAGCGGCTCTTCCTCAGTGGAAAGCACGTAGAAACAGTGGGTTTTTCGAGAAGATGTTGACCATGTGATTGCCATTTGTATTCTTATCTTTCAGTATGTGTTATTGAAGCGTTTGACGTAGTAAATTGCATAACACTGTGCCCTTCCAGGCTCCAAAGAAGGCGATTCTGCCGAAACGTCGGCTACGGTTGTGTTGTACGTGTGTTATTGTATGGAAGTAAACATATGCTGTATAACAATATCGCAATTGCTGAGAAAGAAAACGACGCATTTAGGCGAGTTATGTTTGCTCTTACAGACCTGACCTTTTCCACATCGTCATCACTAAAAATAGCCAGCAATAGCAACCGTTTCCCTCTTGTTAATAGGTCACGGTAGTTACCGGAGCAAGTTTATACTTCTCCGCTGTACGAGATGAAAATGCCAAAGCATCGCTAGTCGCAGACAGCCTTTCGGTAGAGTGCGATTGCTTCTATTCGTCTCCGATTGATATCCAGAGCTAGCTCTTCTCCACGATGAAGCGATAACCTAATGAGTGGGTATGTAGTCTATGAAAAACTGCCCAGGATGGGACATGAATAAGACTCCATCAATTGTCGTAGAGGTGAATTAAAATATCCTTGACTTGTACAGCGTCATTTCCTCGGACAGATAACGCGATACAAGATGGCCGACTTGGTTAGCTCGGGACGCGGAATCCATCCGGCAACAAAATGTGTATTGCAAGGCACGCCGGATCATTGCGCTACACGCGGCCTATGGCGGTCTTACGCTGTAGGCAGGTTGCAAAAGAAAAACATAATAGTTTTTTTATATGGTAAAAATCGTACTGACTCTTAACTGCCAAACATCTGCAAACGTTAGACCAAAAAATGGTAGGTGAAGTACTAAAATTTTCTAGTGGTAGGGAACCAATGTCCATTTCACAATGTGCTGAAATTGATCCACATGAATAAAGACGTCTATAAAGAACACATTAAGATGGTATAAGTTCTTAATGCATGGAAAAAAATAAGGATCCTAAAGGCACCAACTACTACAAATGCTGCTGTTCCTTTCATTACTTGAAATATTGTGTGGATTTAGGATACCTGAAGAGAGAAAATGCCGGTATAAAAAAATGTTCCTAAAAATATTTCCTACCAAAAAATTATAGTTAGTAATACTCGGATACCTGGATGGCCCAACTTCACTGGTTGTGCGGGCCCCGGGTAGCCACTGTGGTTCCCTGGAGTCCTGAAGTCAGCCTGACCAAGGTCTGCTCCAGGTCGTCACCTCCAGAGGGGAGTCACCGACATTTGTGATCAGAAGGAGATTTGCCAACATGCGACTAGTTTCATAACAGGACGGTGGTGGATCCTGGCATTGGTTCACTCTTAGCAAGGCTTCCTGATGGAAACGCCGGACTCGTCAGTTTTGGAGACCATACCGGAGGGATGAATCCCCCACTGTGCATCGCAGCACGATACCCAGGAACACCTCCCAGCCACGACGAGGCGGTAAGCCGTTGGGAGTTATGGTCAGTAATATATTTAACATATTACTGAATGCTTTATCTGTTTGGTTTTTTCTTATTAAAATGTTCCCATTTTGATTTTTTTTCATCCACCTTTCCGTAGTTCATCGTTTTCTATGGGGACTATTTTCCACCCCAAAATGAGTATTCCTCTTCCCCTGATGTTACTGCGCTTAGCCAGGAAATGTTTTTCTAAACAGGAATATCTGGAAAGATCTCGAAGTCTTTCAAGATTAAAAGATGAACTATGTAGTTTGTTGTGATGGTTTCCTGATCGGTTTTAACGATGTAAAAAATGTGAAACTATCGAAGCGATTCACATTGGAATCACGTAGAGTCAATAAGAACACCACATATGGTGTGTAAGAAACGACTTTAATCGATTAGTTTCACAATGTCGTGAACTGTCATAATGACTGAAGTGCTTCTAGCGCTCTTTTTTTCTCCTCTCAAAATTATATTCAAAAGGAGACTTACCATAGAAAAGTATTCCGGTGAAATAGAGTAAATTTGACATCAATACCCAATAGGCCAGAACAGCGCCAATGAAGACAATAATTGAAAATGAAACTGCTAGTATTTCACCAGGTCGACCGTACAGTGAACGACAGAGGTCCGGAAAATCGTAAACCATCGGGTTTTCCGGATCTAAACGATAAACAGCGATATGGTCAGATCTACATTTGCTCTCATACCATAATAAGTGTTTTGAGTACGTTTCAGATGCTGTACAATATGAGCACTCCACTCACTGGCTAGATCTCGCCCTTTGCCAACTAAGCACATTATTCTTTTGCGGTCAGCAGAAGACATGTATGCGAAGAGCTCCTTTCGATATAGGAAAGCCGGCGCTAGCTGTGGTAATGGCTACGCAACGCTGTGGTAGGAGTATTCTTCTGTTCCATTGGAATCTAGTGGTCAAGCACTTAGCACCCTTCATCAGAGAGATCAAGTTTTCAAGTAGCCCAACGAAGTATGAAGTGTTTTTTTAGATGACACATACCAAGAAATCGCCCAATTAAATAAGGGCTGCGATCAGCGAAAGACGTTACAATGAATTGTGCACATTAAAAAATTAGAGCTTCCTTCTAGCAAGTAGAATGTGTCGGCCCTTCTCTTCATTGATATGTGGAAAACCGTCGCAAAACGAGTTAGCACTTATAATGTGAATTCTAAGTACCTAAATGAATACTATCCTCCCTACGGTTTACCGCCTCATCGTGGCTGGGAGGTGTTCCTTGATGTCGGACTGCGATGTACAACGGGGGATTCGTCCTCCCGGCAGGCTCGCCCAAGCTGAGAAGAAGTCAGGCGTTTCCAACAGGAAGCCTAGCTAAGAGTAAACCAATATCGGGATCCGCCACCGTCCTAGTATAAATTAGTCGCATGGTGGTAAATCTCCCTCTGATCCACAACGGCTGCGACTGCCCGTAGTGGTGAAAGCCTGGGACAGACTTTAGCCAGGCTGACCTGGGGATTCCAGGGAACCACAATGACTTAACCAGCAAATCTCCGATAAGTGGTGATTATGTTGGGGCCCGCACAACCAGTGAGAACGGGCCGATCAAGAGTAAAGTGTCAAGTGGATACTATTTCCAGCTGTTTATTAGCATATTACCTCTAGAATAAGGGCGCGTATGGCGCAGTGGTCGGAGGGACCCTGAAACACACACGTGGAATCGATACCCGCGCACATGGCCCACCCAGCCTTCCATCCCTTCGGGGTCGGCAAATTTGTACCAGACTTGTTTGGGAGGATAGAAGCGCTGACTCAATACATCGGTACGGCATCCTCGAGTCATTGCAAAGGTCAGATATGCATTCAATCACCTACAAACATTGCTTAATGAAGTCGAATGCATGGCGCTTCCCTCAGGGATTGATCACCGCCGAGAGCTTTATGCTTTTTATCTCTTTTACATCAAAAATCACCACATTATTAATAGATTTTCTAAAATTTTAAATACTGAGAGTAGTGCCATCTCTTACCTAACTTGTTTTTTGCTCGAAGCTACTAAATAAGCTGTATAAGATGTAATCATTCCAACTGCTACCAGTAGTAATAAACCGAAGCCGAATCCAGCCTAGAATATACTTAAACACTTTAAAAGTTTTTGAGAACTTACCTGTTTCTCGGTAAGGGCTGGGTACTGGAAACGGGAATCAAAAAGTGAACAAATTGAAGATTAAAGAATAAGCAAAAAAAACATTAACGGTGTCCGCAGTCATAATTTAGTTCTTCTATCCCGATCTACGTGCATAATTGGAATGGTCACCATTTCTGCATCAAATTCTAGTGGTCATTCAAACTCGTTCAGAATCTGAGCAGTATGTACTTGCGTAGGGCATGTGTAGCGCAGCAGCTTCAGGTGTCCTCCAATACACACGTGGTCAATTGTTCCGTGCGTGTGGGACTCACTCCATTCCACAGGGGTCGGCAAATTGGTAGCAAACTTGTCTGCGAGGATAGCAGCACTGACTAATACACCGCTAAGCAATGAGGTAAGTAGTTGGGTACGTCTTTCAGTGTCATAAAGGATTGGATTTTCTGTTTTTGGCACGACAGACTGACTTTATCTTTTTTTTTATCAAGCACAAGGCGTGAAAGGCTTGACACTGATAAATTACTTAGAGATGCATTATGAACCTTCAACTCCATTAATCACCGTCTATGTAATCAAATGCATTAAGTGCATATTTGGCCTACACATTCACTAATGGTGGCCTATTAATGTAGCCAGTCAGTGTTGCTATCCTCCTGGCCAAGTTTAGTACCAATCTGTCCACCCCCGAGCGATGCCAGACTTGATGAGCCGGGGCGCAGGATCGAACCAGAAACCACGTGTTTGTTGCAGAGTACATCTAACCACTGTGCAACACGCACACCGAATATCTCCAGCACTGTACTGCAGTAAACTGTTTATGGAGTCCACGGAATCGTATTTCACAAAGCAGCTGCATTTCTACTTCAGGACTGTTGCAAAACTGTCGTTATCGCTAGCTACAATGGCAAACGCTGGTGAGATATCTTTTTGCACACCTCTATGACATATGTGGCGCTCTATTATTATTGTTATTATTAATTGTTATTATTATTATTATTATTGTTATTTCTGTTGCTATTATTGTAACTTTTTTAACAAACACTAAATTAGGCTTTAAGTACACTTAACGGACGGTTGACACAGTGTTAATAATGTCGTTCGTTATCAGTCTTACTCTATTTTAATTGCCCCCATGGCCCATCACACTCTCTATACCTTCAAAGTCAGGAAATTAGTACCAGACTTGTCTACTTTTTGTCTTGTCTTGCCTTATTCCAATCCATGTGGGAGCGACCGAGCAAGGCTACCCCAGGATTCCAGGATAGATCAGCTTGAGTGGCATCCACCGCCATTGATATACAAAGTCAACATCCTCAAGTAGTAGACCAATGCACACTCAAATGCTTCAAAGACATTCGTGGGATGGTGGGTGCAAGGAAACGAATTGAACTCAAGAAGCACTAGGATCGGCTGAGTAAGCGATGTCAGGTCATGTAGAAAAAAACTTAAATAAGTACTAGGCACTAGTACTAACAAATACTAAATAACAAAAACTGAATAGTAAATGTTGTCATTCGCTCTTTGTTTATTAGTCCATGATAACTTTAGAACGCACCAATAGATTGTTTTTTCGGTACCATAACCTACAAGATTATGAGTTAATCTACTTGTGACAATGTTCAAAATGACCCAAAAAATCAATCTTCTATAAACTTTGGCGTGAACAATCAATATGTCTATATCCTTGCAGTATGAATAATTAGCATATCTATATAGGTTCTTACCAATTGCCCTTGTTGAGCTGATGCGAGTTTGCTATGAGTTGTCGTCGCTGTCGTTGTTTTTGTTCGATGGCTGATGTTTTGCAGACTTCGCCTTCCTCACAGCCGTGCTTTTGCAAATGGGAGTACCCGTGGGTTCCATATGTATTCAATTTTGACTGACCGTTGAGTTATTCCACCGGAGTGTGTGAAGTTCATTAGTCAAGGATATCGTGCGACGATGCGCGCTTAGTCCCCGGTTCGATCCTGTAGAGTACTCAAAAGCTCTCCTGTTGGCATGACGCCAAACCTTTCTGAGAAAAAACTCTCTTCCATCCATAAAGCTCGGTTAGTATTTGTGGTGCAGAGGTGAGACCAACCAGAGAACACTAAAGGTATTCTGCTATCCCAGAAAGAATGGATTCGACTAGCACTCAATGACGTTCCTGGAGAAGACAAAGTCCTCAAGTAGGAGCTGAATCCACTAGAAAATACGAAGATATTCATGGACGATGGGTGTGAGACCACGAGTCGAACCGTTGTTGGTTTTCAAAAAAATATCTCAATTAGAGTGATGTAAACAAATGTTTAAAGAAAAAATGCTCACTGTGGGTATATGGCGCTCTCACCTGATGCAACCCCCCATGGTATGCTCAGTATTGATACTCCCATCATTGAATTCCAGATAGAGAATCTGAAAATAGTCATATTAATACAAGGTAATTGAGCAGCTTGATATATGGGGAGATGGCCTTGACGAATTGCGCATGCTTCAACATTTCCAAACATGACTTTGAAAAAATTCTACGTGCTTCTGAACGATATGACAGACCTTGTCTCTCTGTTACAATTGACGATATTATGATTTATACCATAGCTTTAGCTTAACTGGGTTCATGCCGACTTGTGCTCCTTAGATCAATCCTATTGACGGCTGATTGCTGACGGCACTGATCGATAGAACTAGCTGAGAGACAGGCCAAACGAAGGACCAGCATGGTGTGGTGTTGAATGCGTTAGCCCCCCGGAAAGAGTAATAGCGGCTTCGGTCCACACCGTAGACACCAGCGGTCCGGAGTTTTGCAAATATTTCAGCAACATTGTGGTTATACATCTATTTTTTCTCAGGATTCCAGAGATGGCTGTATTAACGTGCAGTTCTCATGGCGGTAAGCCACCAAAACAGGTCCCCCTACAACGACTGCCTTAGGAAGGAAAATTGAAGCAAAAAAAATAAAGCAAAAAATCAAAGTAGAGTTACGAGGTGAACATCCTCACATGGTGACAATGCTGCTTTGCACTTCTTCTTCGCTTGAGAGTGATCGGTATGTTGACGGCTCGGTTGTACCGGTCGACACGAAGACAAGAGCAGACATTTCTCTAATCGAAGATCTCGCCTGCGACTAAACTTTGTTTTTTTAATTTCTTCTCTCTTCTTTGCCTTCAATTTTTTAAGCTTTTGTCTTCAAACGGCATGATCAAATTTTTATGGAAAAAAAACGACTGAAGAAAGGTTTTGACTGGATTAGACCTTCGAAGATAGGTTTTTCAAACATGCCGTGAACCGGTGGTCATCTAGTGCAACCAAAGTATGACTCTTGTCAAGATTGAGACCTAGCTTGTTTTCTAATTAGTTCAACGTAAGCTCAAAATCATTCCAACCTAACAATATCGTACTTCGATTACTTCGTAGTGCTAAGATATTACGAAGCTGGTTATTTGACAGCTACAAATGGCTTTTCGATTTCTAATGTGCTTGGATAAAAAAGGATAAAGGATGAAGCTCTCGGCGTTGATCAATCCGTGAAGGATGCGCCGTGCATTCGACTTCATAAGCATCGTTTGGAGATGGTCGAATGCATATCTGGCCTTTACAATGACCAGCGGTGGCCTATCGATGTATCAAACCGAGTCTGGTGCCAATTTTTCCGACCCCGCAGGAATGGAAGGCTTGGTGGGCCATGGGCGCAGGGACCAATTACACGTCTGTGTTGCATGGCGCCTCCGACCACTGCGCCACACGCGCCCTTTAAATGTGCTTGACGATTTCAAATAATCATGGACTCAGAAACATGATTTTTTTGGGAGCATATAAAGTTTGATATCTAAAACGGTTTGTGCATTTCCACCAGTTATAAACATCAATGATGGATGGATCCGTGAGCATCACAGCATTCTTCTAGACAGAAATCCGCCTCTTCAAATTCTTTTCGCGATTTAGATGTGAACGATAACGTCGAACCGTCTCTCTCTTTATTCGTTCATTTTCCATCATGGCTGTCAATGGTCGGTGGTTCTATATCTTTTATTGTTGCCTTATCTTCACTGGATGATGATGACAGAGGTCGTTTCAGCTTACTGAGAGCACACCGAGAATGAAAATCACAAGAACTGCTGTTCTTTTTCATCAGTTGATGACGGCGCCATTGATTTGTTAGAGTACCAAGGAGGAAACATTTTTAATCAATTGTGCTCCTCTTTGTTTTGCCTATCTCAAGATGCGAAGTAGATTTTAAATGGTGACAAAACTCAAGAACTGGTAGAAGACAGAGAAAGCCACAGACGCCACCCTTATTGCACCGACGCAGTTAGGTTTTCTCATGGTCTCTATTAAATAAGTGAACAAAACCCTACTTATTTCGACATTACATTGCTTAGACAGGGAAACAGCCATCTATCAACGAACGCAATCTATTTATTTGTACATTATGCTTACTTATCTTATATATACAGAAATGTTGTTAAGAAAAAAGCAGGGAGTAAGAAACAAAATGCTTACATCATTTCCAAATGTCGAATCGTGCCCCGTGACATACGCCATTTGAGAATGAACCCTACTCAACAATGCATTTTTGTACTAACACCATATCAATTACTTTTCCAAGGTTTGCAATACTTAAAAAAGGATGAATGATGGAGCTATCGGTGTTCATTAATCCCTTAGGGACGCGCCATGCATTCAAGTTCACCAAGCATCGTTAGAGGTTATTGAATGCAACAATAACAACATAGTAACTTGGGTTACCCTACCGATGTAACAAGCAAGTGTTGGTGTTCTTCCATACAAGTCTGATACTAGTTTACCGACCAAGGAGAGATAGAAACCATGATTACCCCAGGGGAGCTGTATCGAACTAGCGACATGGATTGTAATGCACGTCTAACCACTTTTTTACACGCCCCAAATGCAAAGCGTACCTCGAATCTGTTATTTAAAACCAACTTATGTTTAGAATAATTCCACATCCTCTGCTAGTGAAGCATAACGCACTTGGTCTTAGCTTGGCGAAAATTCACGGGAACTAAACCCCTGTTGCATATGAGCATAAAGAAACCTCCTTGCAAACAAGCCCCGTTAATAGTAAGCACACCAGTACGATGTTAGGTGAGTAATTCACTATTATCTTTCCACCAAAAGCAGTTCAGATGAATGAAGAAAGCTCCAGAAGTCAGGTTTACTCGACGAACTAGTTGGGCTTGCTATGCTGTGATGCCAATAGCAGAGATTAGTGACAATTTCATTGGTGCCTGAGTGAGTTGCTAGATAACTAATGGGATTACAGGTGTCGCTACATAATTTGCCGTGTGCCACGTTTGCTCAACTTTGTTCACTTGTGAGGATTAAAGATATTCTTTTTAATGCTGCAAGCGATCTCTATACAATTGATTGCCGATTTATTATTTCGAGGGTTGCTCTCGGATGAGAAACTATGATGTACATCTGGGCGTTAATCTCCCGGCAGAGTCATATAAGCGAGGAAGGAGTTCCTGCTAATCAGAAAGACTAGCGGAAAGTAAACCAAAGCGAAGCGTTGCCAACGACTCAGAAGGAACTTAGTTACAAAGTGGCCATCGTCCTTTCACTGACGACTACTCATGGGCGCATTTTTGAAAGGGGTCTAAGCCGAATGTCTCTAGACAACAGGGAAAGAATCAAGTCAGACCAGCAGCGTACCAGTTGAGTGAGAGTGTGCTTACATTATTATTCGTTATGATATACCGTTCAAGAATCAAGTAATAATTTCTGAAAACTGTGTTTTTTGCCAACCTCGTGTTAGCTTATCAATCAAACAACACGTGTTGATTATTCACACTAAGGTATAGGGAGGATAAAAGGATAAAGCATAAAGCTCTCGGTGTTGATCAATTCATGAAGAATGCGCCGTGCATTCGACTTCATTAATCATCGTTTGGAGGTGATTGAATGCATATTTGGCCTTTACAATGACTTGTTTTGGCCTACCGATCTATCGAGCCAATGCTGAAATCTTCACAGACAAGTGTGGTACCAATTTGCCGACCCCGGAGGGATGGAAGGCTTGGTGGACCATGGGCACGGGGATCGATTCCACGCGTGTGTTGCAGGGCGCCTCTGACCACTGCGCCACCCGCGCCCAACGAAGATAGCTTTGTGAAATATTGTTACCCTCTTTACTATTTGACAATAGTACCGACTGCTGTAGGATTAATTGAGCGGAGAAAAACAAACGATTAACAATGTACAGTCAGTGTCAACAACCGTACTCTATAAAAGAGTGCTGCAGAGCGGGACTACTTCATCTTGCCTGGATTCGACTCGATGCGATCTCGAAGACACATGTCGAAGAAAGAACAACTGTGGACAATGGGCCCGGATTAATGCCGCTTTGAAGAAGGCGAAGACGCCGAAACGTAAACATTAGCTAAACAGTGTTTTCTATCAACTTCGTACTAGTTCATCAGCGAAAAAACACATATGACTCAATCATATTACTTGAAACTGCACAATTCCTAAGATTTTGTGCTATAAGTATACAGCGAAGTGGCCATTTCAGAAAGTACGATTCTATCGATGCTCAAGTCTTCTGGATCCTACTTTATGAAAACTCACCGTGCAAGAACGGATACCGGTGGACAGTAACTCGAATTACTGTAGCTTCAAAAAGTAGTAGGCTCCAAAATGCTAGCCGAATAGAAGCTCCATAGCAATCTCGTCTAAGCCGAACAGTCCAAAAAGATTCAGATCACTTCAAAAGAAACTGTAAGTGGCAAATTCGTCTAAAATTTATCGAATTATTTGTGAGATTAATGACAATACGTTAGACCTCGAGCTTTCCTTTAAAGATGAGCCGTGAATTCCGACTTCCTTAAACATCGCAAAGATGGTTGAATGCACATTTATCCTATAAAATGAATGAAAGCAAGTGAAATCAAGAAGTGCACTTGTGCTTCAAGACAAGTCCGATGCAAACCTAGATGCCGGTGATGTGAAGACGAACTAACAAGCATATATCTCTTGCATACTTCCTCAAACAACTGCGCTATACTAGCCTGTATTTTAAATTTACCTTTGTTGCTATCTTAACATTTTTTATTTACTGTCGAATACAGTTTTTCTCGGCTGGGTATTATATGATGTCGAACCACAGTGATGCTGAGATATATGCAAAAACCAGACCACAGGTGTCTGCGTTGGGGGATCGACCTGTATCAGCCTTTCCGTAAGCTGACATGTTCACCACCATTCCACGCCCGTCTTTCGTTTCCTCTTTCTCTCAGTTAGTTTACCGCTGTCATTTTTATTTCAAATTCATATATCAAACACAAAACCCTTTATTTTGACTAAAAGTTGAAAATGTTAGAAACACATTTAACAGAAATAAGTATGACACAACCACAATGATGCTGAGATATTTGCAAAACTCCGGAAAACAGGTGTCTGCGGTGGGGAAAGAACGCTCTGTTACCCTTTCCGGGGTCTTACGCGTTCATCACCACACCATGTGGGTCCTTTGTTTTGTTTTGCAAATACCAAAGCACCATTGTGGTTGTATCACACATCTGTGTAATACCTATCCTTACCGCTATCCCTATCCTTAACCCTAATCTCATGCAATATTCCTGCCGCGAAAAATTGCAATAGGCAGTAAGTAAAAGTTTACACAGAAATAAGTATTCTACACACATTTATAACTGTGTTACTGTGTTCTTCTATGTGGTGAAATCAACAGCTAACTAGTAATTCTACTGTTCCCAAACTGATGCACACGCGAACGCATCTGCAACCGCACACATATGCAAACGCACGGGTATGCGCAAACGCACGTGCGCAAACGCACACGCATGCGCACACGAGCTATCCTGACATCCACTGTGCGGATCCGTGCACTTTTTGCACTCGATTTGTTTTCTTGTATCCGTCATCCATGAGGACTTTCAAACTTTCCCTGTATATATTCGATTGCTGCTCGAGGATTGTCGTCTTCTCTATTGGAATGTCGTTGAATCATGGTCGAGTCGACGCTCCCTGAATTCCTATGATAACACGGCTATCGCATTCCTAGTTGAATTGCCGAGAGTGGTTTTTCTCGGGCAAATCCGGTATCAGTTTCCCGACGCCGGAGGAATGAAAGGCTTAGTGGGCTGCTATCAAACTAATAGGAAACCCTAACTACTTGTTCATAAACAACTTTGAAGCTTTAAACTAAATTCTGTTGCTGTGTGGACCAACTCTACAACAGATCTTTCACCCAATTAAGGATTATGGTTTATACAAAACAAAACATTTATCAATTTGTAATAACAATAGATATATAATTATGTACAGAATAATACAAACCGGCAAAAAAGGCTAATGCTAGGCACTGTTAAAGCTGAAAACAAAAACCCGTCAGTGAGAAAATGAAAACTCTACAAATCAACTTTCGCGTATTCAGCGAGCCTATCCTGTTTTTCCGACACCCGAACAGGACATTTTCTTTGACATCTGAAGCGAATGAGGATGCAGGTGAAAAACATGATGACCAGAGACACGACGATCAGAAGATATTCAAGCCGTAGAAATTTGTTCAGTCGAACGACCGGTACGTTTGGTTCAATGCGTATTCGAACTTCAGCCGAAGCTTCCCTTCCTATGAGATCGTAGTTTATGAGACGCACTACGTACTCGCACTCATTGCCCGGAAACACCACCTCTGCTGACATAGCGGTCTGGAACATTTGTAGTTGGTAGTATGCGTTGTGAAGGTAAAAGCGTAACAGAGGTATGAGAAATGAACTTGCCGCCTTAACGTTGACAACTTGCTTACGCATTTCACATCCAGTATTGCGAGTTAAAGAATAGTAAACTACTTGGTAGAAGAGAACGTTTTGTGGATCAGCTGAGGGTTTCCAGGAAATCACACCTGTTCCATTAGGGCGATGAACAACAGCTAAGTCGGAAACTGGTTCGGGTACTGAAAGTGGAGAAGTTTATTAGAAATCAATGAAGATCGAACTCGCTTGCCCTCAACTTACAACATTGAAGAGATCCATGTCCATGAACATCTTTACACTGAAGTGATCGAAAGTGTGTTGTGACTGATTTACTGGTTTGAGTCTTATCGGCCGAAATGGCAGCTATCGTTACCAAGTAGTTGGTGTCAAATTCAAGAGTTGGTAGAAGAACAGATGGAGAAGAGTCCTAAAGAAAAGAAGAATACAACATGACAATTGGGCTACAAGTCCTGTCAAAAATGAACTAACCAAAGTGATGTCGGTAGTCATTTGAAAAGTACTATTACTCAATTGAAGTTTGTAATAGCACGAATCGAAAGATGTGCGGGACCATTGAAGGTGTGCAATAACTCCACGGTCCGAATTGTAGCCGTTGCTCATCCTCAACGAATTTGCTGAAAATTTCAGAATTTCCGGAACCATATGGATGTTCTCCGAAGTAGAACTTTCTACTATTTTCCATTATACACTCGATATTCTGCAATAAAAAGCGCTTTGGAAAATGTATGGTTTAGCTTCTGCTCTTCATGCTTTTCCGCTTAAAGTTTCTCTCGTCTCTAAGCACTTCTTCTAAGTAAATTGCAGCCCATATTCTTTACTGAACGAATACAAAATTACCTGGAGCTTTTGGTGTCACGCTGTTAGAGATTTCTGTCCATGGACTAGTGATAGTATCTCCCAGTCTACCGTTTGTGCCAACAGCTGTTACCATAAACCGATATTGAACACCGGGAATGAGTCCCCTAACCTTGAATAGTGTATCATGTTCCACCTGAAATCTATTAGCGCTATAAATTTCACGATAATCTGAAATTAACGACCAAATAAAGTCTACAAGTCTTAAAAGTTCAATTTCACATATTTTGTGGAGCCCAGCACAATAATTGCCCTCGTTCTCTAGCATCCATCGTGCACAAAGATCTTCTGATTTGTGTGAAGGTTCAAATACCACTTGAAGAGTTTGCCTTCATGAATGACTTTGAATGTCAGTGAAGTACTTTCTTCCTGGAATCTTGGAATGACACTGCTAGAGGTTTCCTAATTCATTACCGCAGGCAGCCATCAGCTTTTGTGGATAGAAAAGAGCTCTTTTCGGACAAATCTGGTATCGACTTCCCAACCTCGGAAGTACTGAAAACTCGATTGTTCTGATGTGGGATTGAAAAACGACTACGTATGCATTTAACGGCACCCCTAACCACTGCTCCTCTTGCGATCTAATGTTTACAGTAAGTGTTCTTTATTTGCGATCGTAAATCATACCGAAGCTGTTATCCACTGGCTTTCCTCATAGTGTCCTTTCATTTCGGTTCGTTGCTTCCACTGAACTACGAACCTTAAATACATACAAAGTTCCGTTTCAGGTATGAAGAATTTATTAGGAATAATCGAATCAAATCAATATACCTGGTCGGTCCAACAGGTCTTATAAGTGAGATGCTAAGAAAACCTTCCACAGATTCACCGAATTCTTCATCAAGTACTGGATTTTGACAGAGTAGGTGGACCGATAACACCACAGTTGAACCACCTTTTGCTAAAAGTGATAAATGATAGATAGGTGTCAATCTCAAGCATATACAAGTTGATTTGGTTTTATCCCCAGTGGGTTCAGTTCCTGATTTGCTTAAGGCAATTCAGAATGTCAAAGGTTCACTACAATACGATAAGATAACGAACCGCTGTCGGCACTACTGGCAGCCCAGTAACGCAAACCATCATGCATTGGTGAGTTCTGCGACAGAACTCGTGAGCTTCCTCGTGCATGAAGTCGACGATGTTGATGGCATCCAGATTCGCACTAAACAACTGTGGTTTATTTTGTTCATTTTCGTCAACTATTCTCAAATAGGAAAGCATACAGCTTCACATTCAGCGTTATGAACGCTTAGAAACTCTTCAGTGGTACCATCGAGAAGTTGTCGACTTGTCAAAATGCCGTACTGAAAACAATAACAATTATTATTTAAAATCAACCACAACGATGTCGAGATATTCGCGGAACTGGGACCCCTGGACCAGGTAGAACCACGATTTCCCCTTCCCGGGGGCTCGTGCATTACACATTGCGCCACGGAGGCCCTTGCTCTGCGTTTCAATCCGGTTGACGGCTTATTGCTGATGACACTGGTAGATAGAAAACTAGCTGAGTGAAACGGAGAACAAGGGCCTCCGTGGCACAGTATGTAATGCGCGAGCCCCTGGAAAGGTAAATCGTGTTTCGACCTGGCTCGGGGTCCAATTTTGCGATTATTTCGCAACGTTGTGGTTGATTTCGCATAAAGCCCTGCCGTGAAAATTGTAGTAGGCAGCAAAGAGAAAAATAAACGTTGTAATTATTATTATCGATGCAGTAAAAAATTGTCACAAAACATAGGATCGTCGTTAGTGAGAGTGCTATCCAACCTTTTGTGTACACATTGCTTGACATTGTGCTAAGCGAAAATAATGCGCGTAGTCAATCTGAATATACGGTAGCATAGGAAATGCGACTGAGGCATATTGTAGCATTACCATCATATACAGATGCCGCATCTGTAAGCAGTATTCATTTTGGACCTATGAACATACGCAAGTCTTTTCGGAAAAAATTAGGACGGCAATGACAGTTAAACATGCACGAACACGGGAACGGACGAGGTGATCAGAAATTTCTTGAAAACATAACACCAAAAATGCAAAATTTTCGAATATCGAGTAATAATAGCAAGCCAACGGATCGATAATCGATTAGAAAACTGAATACCGTAACTGCATAAGCTAAATGGAAAGGTTTTATGCTTCTATAAATGAACTTCCTGCTTAGGCATCGTAAAAAATTTGTAGCGCTTACTTCTGTTTTCGAACCGGACGAGAATTATGTTATCGGCAAATTAGTGTTGAAGTGCCTTCAATGAAATGTTGCATGTGAGAAACATTCAGACTATTTTAAAACCATTATATCCACCTAAGTACCTAAGAGACGGTAGAATAAATATTCCATTTTATTGGAAACTTATTCCAAGAACTAAGGGCCAAGTAACTCTTAATCTCCTTGAAATCTCCTCCAAGAATGTAAGCAGTAACTGGCATCCATCGAAGTATTGCCGATCCTATGGTGTTTTTTTTGAGTAATTTTTAAAGATACGCAGGAAAAGAAATCCGATACCTGCGAAGTGGATGAATATAGAAGTACGGGAAAACCTTCTTGTTTACTGGTTGAACAACATCGAGAATATTCTTATAGAAAATGAACATCTAGCAAGATAGATTTTAGAAAAAGAAAGTTCGAAAGCTAAAGAAACAAAGCGAATGTGGAAGAATTAATGTAGTCGCAACGATTTTTTGAACGTTCAATTACCTATTACTGGTATTCACTAATGTGTCATGAGGATGTGGTGAGGCCTCAAGCAAATATCACCATTCGGGTCAACGGTGTTCTTGGCCGAGTGTCAACATATTTGTCACACACGAATGGCATGTAAGATGTCATCGGAAGTTACAGGTCAACACGAGAATGCCTGCCTCTACTTCCAATGCGGAATTAGATCTTGCCATGCCAACGAGAACTGTTGTTATTCAGTGATGTTTTTTAAAAGGCGTGGAGATCTTATTCTTCATTGTCTTTAATCGTTCCTAACACTCATTAGGGTTGCTAGTCTTCGTGAAGAACACGAAGATGATCACATTTTTGTGAAGGAACTTCATTCTGAGAGTTCCTGGTGAAAAACCACCAACGATTAGCTTTTTGTCAGTCTATGGCGCAAAGAAATGGGTTAATTTCGCAAGTCTTCCCAGAGTGGGTATGGAGTCTATTTGTTACAGACGATTTCGAACCGTCCCGTATGTAATTCTATGCCAGTTGATTGCATGCTTTCGGCTCTGTCCAGGTGTTCGGATTCAATTCACATACAGCACATGCACATCTACGCATGCACTCCTGTATGTACGGTGGGTGTAAAAAAATCCCATGAGCCGAAAAAGTGGGATTTATCCTCTAAATATACATGAGTACAGAAGCTAACATAAGATTTATTTTTGGCTCGCGCTTAACCCAATTCTGCACTTAGCACCATATCTCCTTTATAGAACTCGCCACAGAACCGAACGCACACTGGGTTGATATCCCACGTGTGACAATGTTCCGTGATTTCACCCACCGAATTTGTGAATTGTTCGAGGTATTCGAGTAGAAAATTACGTGATTTTTCAAACAAATAGCTCATTTCATTATTCCAGTGTTTAGATTCACTACTAGTGCAAACGATCTCTAACATAAAAGTTTAATCAAGGGAACCTTTTCTAACAAATATTTTAGTTGTAATAAAAAAAATGGTCATGTTCTCGGCGCTGATCAATCCCGGAAGGGATTCGTGCTGGCTTTGACTTCATTAAGCATCGTTGGAGGTGACAGAATGCATATCTGGATCATACTGTGGCACCCAATGCCTACCGATGTGCCGAGTTAGTGCTGCTATCCTCCTAGAGAGGTCTGGTACCTATACCAACCTCGCATCAACTCAACAAAGACAGTCCATAAGAAAATATATGTAGGTCTGATACCAATTTGCGCAGCCCGAATGGATGGAACGCTTCGTGTACTGGGACGTCGAATCGATCATTGCATTGCAGGGCACCCTCTAACCACTGCGCTACACGAGCCCCGCTGCACGCATCAATGAATTGTAATAAATAAATGGGTAAAGGATAAAGCTCTCGGCGTTGATCAATCCCTGAGGGATGCGCCATCCATTCGACTTCATTAAGCATCGTTGGAGGTGACTGAATGCATATCTGGCCTTTACAATGACTCGCGGTGGCATGCCGATATATCGAGCCGGTGCTGCTATCCACCCAGAAAAGTCTGGTAGCAATTTGCCGACCCCGGAGGGATGGAACGCTTGGTGGGCCATAGGCGCCGGGATCGATTCCCACGTGTGTCGCAGTGGCTCCTCCAACCACTGCGCCACACGCACCCATTGTAATAAATAGTCCATCAATATATAGAAAAAACACATTGGTACCATTGTACTCAAGCTAATGTACAACAAGTTATTTTGAAACATGGAATTTTCAAAAGGTTCACAGAATGAACCTCATAGAAGACCAAGAATCATGAAAGGAACTAATCCACTTTGTAATACAAAAAAGCGTCCGCGCCGAGGAAATGTCAACGAACTCGGTGTTGAGATGTTGAGAGATGTTTTTGGCGTTTTGCCATTACCTTTATTCAAAAGTACAAAACAACACGATTTCGTAAGATACTCCTCTTCATCTGCTAGGAATTTAATAATCGATACAAATTCTCAAGACAGCAATGAAATGATATCTGTCACTAGAAGATTCACACTGATTTCTGGGTATACAAGGAAAAAGCCAAAGAAAACACTTTGAAGGGAAATAAAACCAAAAACGCGAAACGAGTGACAACGATGGGATATGTATGTGAGGGAATAGAGTGGCTGGGATTTTAACTACCTATACTATCAAGGTCGTCAATGAAAAATCGTCGGGCAGAGATCGACAATCAAGCCCATAAATGCGCGCCTAACATTATGCAACCAGTCTATTCATACTAAGACAATAACAGCTTCGTTTTCAACAACGCTGTTGATTTAAGGTGGATAGAGAATCCAGAAAAGGTCCAGTGAAATGTGTTGTTGTTTCTGTTGAATGACGACAGAATGGCATTCGAGAGCACTATTGTGAAAAATTTTTTTTCCGCTTTACGCCAGCACATAAAAGAACTCGGGTACAAGTTCGAGTTTGCAAATGCGGATTATCGCTACTTAAAAAGTTTCGTTAAAATCAGCTTAGATACTCGTACTGATAATATTCTACAGCAAGCTTATATATCTAACTTAAGCAGACCCAGTAAAATGAGCAAAGCAATATTTCTGTGAGAAGTGAAGTTCGGCGAAATGAAAAGAAAAAAAACAACGACTACTAAAGAAGAGTGGGCTTAAAGAAAGCTAAGGAATTCTAAAACCTATTTAAGAGCATGGGCGCATGTGACGCAGTGGTCGAAGGCGCTCTGCAACACACACGTGGATTTGATCCCGGCCCCCATGGCCCACGAAGCCTTCCATTCCTCTGGGGGTCGGCAAATTGACACCAGACTTGTTTAGGAGGATAGCAGCACTGGCTCGATACATCGGTAGGCCACCGCGAGTCATTGTAAAGACCAAATATACGTTCAATCACCTTCGAAACAATGCTTAATGAACACGAATGCATGGCGCATCCCTCAGGGATTGATCAACGCCGAGACCTTTATCCTTTATCCCTCATTTTTATCCTTTATCCTTCAACCTTTATAGTTTTTTCTTTTGTCTTTTATCCTTTATTTAAGAGCATTACAATGTTTCTTGTAAGATATTACGGTTTTAAAGTCACATTATTAAATGACTACGTCATTAGAGGCTACCTACGGAGAATAGTTGATTATTTGAACACTCTTGGCTACTAATTGAGATTGGCTCTAGTTAAAAATCATCACATAAAGCCCATTACATTACACACAGAGCACAATGACCATTACTGCAGAAGAAAAGGTCATGATGAGATGAGCAAAGGAATGAGACGGGCATTCAAATAAAACACAGCTGAAACCAGTATTTTTGAAGAAATGAAAAGGTTATATGACATCACTTTTCAAATAACCGAAAAAGAACAAAGTGCAGTGATGCTACAACGAAATGAGGTACCTATCAATAAGGAAACAAACAGCTGGAAGACCCAGTTATATGAGCGCGTTTACTTAAAAATAAAAAAATCATTTAAAAACGAGTTAATTTTTTAACTAAAGGGTAGGATTAATAGATAATAACGTTCTGCGTTGACCTATATCCGTGAGGGATGCGCCAATGGCCATCGACTCCATTAAGGATCCTAGAGGTGATCGCATGCATATTTGTATGCATGACATATTTGGTACATGTACATGACAATGACTTGCGTTGCCCCACTGATGTATCAATCCAGTGCTTTTATGCTTCTATACAACTTTTGCATCAATTTCCCAACTCAGGAGAAATGGAAAGGTTGTATGGCGGTGAAGGATTGTGCGATGGACTACGTGTGTATGCTAGGGCATCTCTAACCATTGTGTTAAACGTGCCTTCAGCCAAACAATGACAATTAAAATTTGGGTGTTAAACAACGTGATGTACGTAGCATTGCCTCAGCAAGGTGACTCAGGCCGACAAGGAATTCTTTTTTCCACTTAAGAGCTCCACTAAGTGTAAACCTCTGCCATTACACAAACGGGCCAATCATCTTCAGCAACCTCATCGCCAAAGATGGAAAGCATGATGCGATAATGATGATACTCCTTTTGTCACTTGGACGAGCTGTAATGACTACTCATCCCCTGACTGGCAGCAAGGACGACTTGAAAAGTTGATAATGTCAACTCGAATTTTGACATAATTAAGGTTCGCCATAAATTAATGCCTGATTTCAACCTAAGTTTTCAAAGTGCCATACTTTACCACAGAATAAACTTTATTAATAGCAATAAAACCATTAGAATCTACACAGCTTTCAGAACGACAAACAAGTATTGTTCAACAGATGAACAAGCTTGTTTATACCAGTTGCATAAAATCCTGCACCGCCTGTATAGCAGCTAAATGAGTAAAAAAAAAGTAAAGGATAAAGCTCTCGGCGTTGATCAATCTTTGAGGGAGGCGCCGTGCATTTGACTTTATTAAGCATTGTTGGAGGCGATTGAATGCTTATCGGGCCTTTACAATGACTCGCGGTGGCCTACCAATGTATCGAGTTAGTGCCGCTATCCTCCCAGACAATTCTGGGACCAATTTCCCGACCCCGGAGGGATGGAAGGCTCGGTGGGCCATGGGCACAGGGGACCGATTCCACGTGTGTTGAAGGGCGCCTCCGACCACTGCGCCACACGCTCCATTTTTTAACGTAAAGGTAAACGACTAGAAATGAATAGTTAAATGGAAAATCAGTAACTTCAAAAATGATTAGGACTACTCGTCTTAAATCTCGTTAATGGATTAACTGTGAAGCGTTGTCAAAGGATTCTATAGAAGATAATATAAATGATTGATGAAATTATGAAGAAATCGAGCAAAAGTCGTAAATGAAGCGTCGTTTCGCAACGGTTACCTCAATAGGCGGAGTTTGCTCGACGCGTAGCAGAAGCGACCGACGTCCCGCCTTCGGGCAGACGGACAACGGACGCTCCAGTTGTATCCGTGATAATTAATCCAATGAATCGGGACAAGTTTGTCATGCATAACAAATCACAGCAAGCTCGACTTTGCTATTACTTTCGTACAAATCTATCGTTTTCCAAGAACTGAGTAAAAGATTTTGCCAGAACTTGTCCCTTACATACTCACTTAACGGTTTGTCGGTTTTCGAGTAGTTCAGACCGTTCTTTAGATCTTCGTCGAATTAGTTAGCGTTAATTCTTTTTACGGTAATCATCTTCACGTGATGATATAGAGTTCAGTTCAACTTTTAACTGAGGGGCTCTGCATACTTTTCCAATAGCGATGGTTTTGATGACCACTGGCTTACACGAGTGCGTGTATCACAGTGGTTATGAGTGCCCTACGTGAACACAGTATTATTGGTTCGACCCCGTACCCTAAAGAAACTCACGTCTATCTTCCTTGGTCGAAAAGCTTGTGCCATACTTGTTTGAGAGGATAAAAACGCTGACACGACACATCTTTAAGTAGCACTAGTTGTTAGGGCCTAAAACGCGTTCAACCACCTCCACGAAGCCGTGAATGGAATCGAATGCATGGCACAGTGCTGAAGGATTGATTAACAGTGAAATCTTTATTCTTCATTACATTATAGAGGTGGACCTCTTTTTTTCTCAGTAATGTTCATATCCATGGATCTTTTCTTGGGTCATAAGAAAGAAGCATATATAGGTGTAAACTTCTAAATAACATCTGGTCGTTGTGTGAAATTTGATAGACAAACGGCTGTCTGACCAAATGGATGTCCATTGGGCTATCTCGTTTCGGTCATCCATCAGTCGTCGTGTTCTTTTTGATGTGGACCGATTGTAAATGAACCGAACGCGCATCGTCAGCGGACAACTCGTACGACAACGATAAACAAGAACATCTATCAAAGTTGTCATTATTTTTTGAGGAAACTGGCAGGCCAGATGGTTCAAGCACTTAATTATTGGTACTGTAATAACACACACTTCATAATAGAGTGCCGTAAACAAAGCGCAAAAAGTATTATCGGCGTTCCTCTTTTCTAACAGAAATGGCTCTGATTAGTAGTACTAGTAAAATCCTGAGATCAAATATGATAAAGAGAATAATGACTCCCATGAACAAGTTGTTGAACAAGCCAGAAGTATGGCTGTCTCCGTCGATCCCACTGACAGCCTCGGTTTACGAAATTCTTGAGTAACCAAGAAACCTCGTTGGTGTCAAGGCGCTGGCGAAATGCTGTGGACATTTCATGTTTTTTTTTCTCTTCTGCAAAAATCACGTCTGATAATGGATCATACTCCAGAAACAGTTTTTTGGCGATTAATTTTTCTCATCAAGTATAGCTGCAAGCAAAGAGTTAAAAAAATTTGGAAGCTAAACGTTGACCAGAGAGGATTAATGATAAGCTGCTTCCGATAGCTTGGTAGTGTGTGAAGTTAGTCTTCCCAAGCTACCATCGCAACAGTCCGATTTCTATAGGAAAATCGGCGACAGCGAGTATAAAACTATTCGATCTCTCTAATTACGAGAAACTGCCCACCAAGCTACTTTTTAACTCGCGCCAGGCGCGAAAAAAAAGCCTTATTTTTCTCCTTCCTGAAAGATTTTATCATCGATGACATCGCGTAGAACATGATTGGTGATTGTTTTTACCGGTTAGCAAAACGAAGAATGAAAAAGGAGGAGAAAGAGTGGAAAAAAATAGGAACATCAAAGTTTACAGGCGAATAATTAGTGCTAAGCGGTACTCAAGACACCAAGAGGTTTACCAGGAGGTCAATCGCTACCAGTGGCTAAATGACCTGACCCTGATCACGACCTCGTCGTCGGATATTGTTCTTTTGTAGAATGTGCACATTTTCTTGAATGCATAACGCCATTAAGAATCGTAAGTAGAGATGTTATCAATCCACAGTTTTTTAGCAATAAGTCGATCAATTCGAAGGTAAGATTTTAATGGATACCAATATTAAACCTATCTCTATTTTCATGGCTTTTAGAAAAGATATTTTTTTACAATCAGAAGGAATTACTTATTATTTCAGCCAAGTAAGACTCCAGTGGTTCCATTAAAAGTCAGATATACCATCTGTTGTCCATTTACTAGCTAGATAGAACTCCATCGTAGAGGTTCAACAAGAGAGCCAGGAATTTCTAAGCGAATGTTATCAGGCTTGTATCACGTTAATCAGGAGTGAAATGTATTATTTTAGAAAGACCATTCTAATGTAGCTTTGATCGCGTAAGGTTCAGGTAAGGCAAAAAATAGAAACTATACTGAGGCAGAGTAAGACAGAATTGGTGCGACGACGAAGTCTGTGCTGAGATTATGCGCTTCCTAACCGATTATTACGTTAATAGAAACCCAAAATAGAGATAACAAAAGCCAATTACACAAATCTGTTTTTGACGTCAGTGATACTCGAAAAACATGGCTGCAATCTCTGCTTGTGTCGAAAGAGGTTGTCGCTTAGCAACATAGATACCATAGAGATTCTTCAGAGCAAATTTTCAAGTAAAAAAATAGCGAAAATGTCGAATATATTGATAAGCCTTGGGTAATTTTATAAAAAATGACCGTTCACAACATTCGCTAATCTAATCAAGGCCCACTACCGTAACCATTCCCCGCTTTAGACGATACGTCGTTACGGTACGCTATTAAACTACTGTAACCAGAGGGCCAGCTGATGGGTACGGCACTGTTTTATTCATCGACGATAAGACCACTAGCAATTCAGCTTTGACCGCAAAGCCATGGCGGACGTCTTTTAAATGGAGATAGAGATTTAAGCGATGACCGTTGTGTGAGCGTCAATGACGCCTCATTGCACTAGGCCATACGCCACCGGCATAATTATCTTAGTGGAAAAAAATGAAGCATTCCCAAACTCCAGGCTTTGCCAATCAATATCTCGAGCAACCTTTCGCCTGGCAACGTCGTTTATCTTTTCCCTATAAACAACACTATCAGATAAAAAATGTGCTCGCTAATTAGAAGTAATATGAGGAACAGTGCGGTAAGTCGTTGGTTATATTCACATGATAGTTGGTTCGAAATCTGTTCTGGGCTAATCACCTCTAACGCACTATGGATTTTATTTAGCACAGAAACATCTGCAACCGCAAGTGTTTTCCTTTTTTTGATAACTGTGGCTCATATTAGTTTTTAGACCAACTTAAATATGAACCTTCGCTTCATTTTGGAGAGCATGGAATAGTTATGGGTACCTTTGGTTATGTGGTTAAAGCAAAGATAATATGTGTGCATCGAAACTGATGCATATCTCCCATTATGCGTTAATCGCCTTCGTTCTTTGTTGAAGGCGCATCCATTCGGAGACCGCATCATGCATTGCTGTGATAACTACAAAAAGTAGTCCTTGGTCATTCAATGTTTTCTTGACGAGCAGACACGAGGTTTTCTTTGCGCTATTTATTCAAAATGGCTGACGTTTCCGCACTTCCACTTTCTTCAGAGCCTGGAAAGGTTAGGCTGACATGTAGTCTACTCAGTCGAACATTTTCATAACCAAAGCCTTGTAACATTCTGTGTGATTCGAACTCGGTCATTGTTTACAACGAAAAGCTGGTGTGCAGAGGGTATTAGTGGATTCGTGACCTCTTCATTCTGGACAACCAACCGACAACTGCCACCAGCTGCTACTCATCACCAAATCGACGATGGACGGTTATCTACTGTCTCTTGAACTGTGGCAGATCAGAATTGCTGATCTAACATTATATAGTTGCTCATTACTGAGTTCAAGATAACTAAAACAGCCTTTAAAAAATTTCAAGGTTACTGTGACTGCGTCGTTTTCTTGTTCAGCAATCGAAAGGTTGTTAAACAGCATATATTTACTTCCATAGAAAGACACAATACCATACAACAGTAGCTGACGTTTCGGCAGTATCGCCTTCTTCAGAGCTTGGAAGAGTATACCAAAAACCCTACAATGAATAGCAGGGATGAATGCCCAGAGGTCATACGCGACCTGACCCCGTATGTTCGCATCAATTTCTGATGTGAGATGGTGCAGTCATCAACCTTATGCGACTATAATCACCTGTTCTAATCTTCCTCATTGGAAGGCACGTAAAAAAGCGGCTCTGAAGAAGGCGATACTGCCGAAACGTCAGCTGCTGTTGCATTGTATTGTGTTTTTCTATGGAAGTAAATGTATGCTGTTTAACAACCTCGCGATTGCTGAACAAGCAAACGACGCATTCATATTCCAATGCCGATGTTAATAGAGAGTCGATCCTGGGTTACTGTGACTATTCACATAAAAGCACCACGGCAGGATTTCCAGAGGGAAAAAGGTCAAAGCTAGAGCAGTTTATAACTTTTTACTTACTGCTTCTTGTTTTTTTTACGGTGAAGTATTATGTGGATTAAAACCACAATATAACCATAATAATGCAAAAGACTGGTATCAGTATGCAGGTATCCGCTGTAATGATCGAACACGCTACTACCTTTTGCAGGGGTTAACGGGTTCCCCCACAACACCATGCCGTTCGTTCGCTTCGCCTGTTTCTCTTTTTCTATCTACCAGTGCTATCAGCAATCACCTGTAAAAGGGACTGGTGTAAGGAGCACTAATCGGCGTTGAAGACAGTTATGCAGATGATGTAGTTGAAATAACAGTGTTAACTTTTTATTTGCTGCCTATTACAATTTTTTTTCACGGTAGAGTATTATGTGAAATACAACCATAATGATGCTGAGATATTTGCGGAACTCAGAACCTCAGTTTGGCCCCGGACTTGCGGTTACCCTTTCCGGAAGGTCACGTGTTATTCACTGTACCAGCCGAGACTCTTGCTTGGCCTTCTCTCAGCCACTTTTTTTAAAACCTAACAGTGGCACCAGCAATCATCTGTGAACGAAGTTGATCCTTGAGTCACAAGTCGGCATTGGACCTGGTTAAGCTGAAGCTGAAATTAAACCACAATGCGTAACTTTTTATTTACTGCCTACTGTCTCTTCATGGCTTAATATTATATGAAGTGCAACTACAAAGGATGCTAAGATATTTGCGGCAAAAACTTGGCCTGGAGTCCGAGTTTTACAAATATCTCAGCATTGTTTTGGTTGTATTTCGCATAAAATCGTAGGAATAGAACAAGCACAATCCGGCCAAGTTTGCTTAGTGTCGATAACTAGATTTACAGACTGTAGACAATCATAATAGCTGTTGAAAACAATCATTGCATTTTGTGTACAAAAATGAAATTCTGCACTTGTCTTGAGGGTCAGCGCTAAAATGCGTTTTACCGTAAAAAATCCTCGTTTGGCATTAACTTTAAAGGGCCTTCCCAAATGGTCATTTTAATTTTGCACACTAGTATTCCCATCGAGGCGATAGCTCCTTAGAAGTGGTGGATTTTATTGATTTGCAATGCCATTGGGTTGATTTCAGTAAAGGTCCATAAATTAGTGAATGGGCATCTATTTCTGGTCTATCTCTTAATAATATCAAATATCCATCTAGAACCTTTGAGGTATCATCCAACTTGGGCAAATGCGTCATCTCTGCAGATTGAGTGTTTCGTCAGATTTATCTCCAACAGTTTCATAATTGTCGATCCAATCATAAGTCATGAGAAACGCATTAGAAACGATTTGTGGATCATGGGTGCCGTCTTTGGAGACTTGTGTGGTGAGAGTTGACGATATGTGGACAATCATTTGGGTGAGTTGACGATGTGTGGGCAATCTCCGTTAATGATTCAAATACTCATTCGATCTGTTGGAGCGTAACGAATGGACGCCATTAAGAGATGTAGGATAGCCAGTTTGCTGGAAAATCATCGGTTTGCGACGTACGTCAACGGACAAGGTGAACCTGACGACACATTGTCTGCCTATGCACTCATGAGGTTGAACTCCTACGAAATGGAAAGCAGTTAAACTTCCCATACGATCACCAGATAGGTGGGTCATTGACACGAAAGATGATGGGGCACTTGCGATTTTTTATTATATGCCGAATCTGACCGGAATGTACTATCATGCGTAGCGATGAGGTCACGACAAGAAGAGTATGAAATACCAAGATTTCTGTGTTTCCCTCCTAAGTGGAAACCAACTTATTAAGGGTAGCGCATGAAACTAAAGCCAATAAATGAGAGATTTCCACTCATTTAAGGAAATAATACATCCTTAGGATTTTTTAAGAGCTCATAAGATCCACGAAGGGTATATTCTATATGAATCAATCTTCATAGGAAACATCAATGATCATCGCACAGCACTATGGATATGATCACTTAGAAAAGGCATGGTCATCATGAAGGTCATTATTTCTTAGTAGAAACCTTCAATCATGGGCCGAAGAATGTCATTTTTACATGACGTGTCATCACTCTATTGTGCGGATCCCAACCCTTCTGCATTCTATTCGTTTTTTCTAGCATTCATCGCCACAATGAGCTTCGAATATTTCGCGTTTTGTCTCGGCTGCTACTTGAAGATCTCATCTTTCTCTTTAAGAATGTTGCAGAATGCTCGTCGATCGATTGTCTTTGCAATATTGGGGGATAACCAAGCTAAAGCGTTCCCACGTGGATTGGGGAGAGCATTGGGGAAAAGTTCGAACTAGCACCTTTGCTTCCTCGTTGACAGCATCACTAACTATTGCGCTGTCCCCCACTTACAAAAAGCATTCTGCTACATTACAGACGTTTGTCTCTGACATGAATGTCATTACTGACTGGAACACAACGAAGAATATCGATAGAAGCTTTGGGGCATGATTAACCAGAAGAATATCAGAATCTGGCAAAGCGAGCACTTCTTTCCACAACTACAGGGTACAAGGTTCATAGTGCACACAACAGTAGCCGGTATTCATTAGAAAGCACCAAACCACTTCTATTTTTACAATATGTATAGGCTCTGCAAAACCATCCTCGCGGATCCACAGTGTCTCAAGAGTAATGTCTCATTGAAGTGGCTGCAGATTGGAAACATCTAACTGACCCACTTTTGATTGATGTTATATTCCACTAAGTGCCTAAATTCACACTCTCGTCATCCCCCTCTCCTCTCCTAAGAAAAAAGGAAAGAATAAAATTAAAGTCTCATTATTGCACTTACACCTGTTTTACAGGGTACATGTGGCGCAGTGCTCGGAGGCGCCCTGTAACACACCTGTGGGATCGACCCCCGCCCATGGCTCACCAAGCCTTCCATCCTTCTGTGGTCAGCAAATTGGTACCAGACTTTTCTGAGAGGATTGCAGCACCGGCTCGATACATCGGTAGGCCACAGCGAGCCATTGTAAAGGCCAGATATGGATTCAGTCACCTCCAAACGATGCTAAATGAAGTCGAATGCACGGCGCATCACCCAGGGATTAATTAACGCCGACAGCCTTATCCCTTTTTACCCTTTTTCTTACACCTGCTTATGAAGGGGAGCTACTTTAGGATTTAATCCAAGAACGAATTGGATTTACTTTGAGCAAATATTTATTGTTCATCACATTTAGAAACCACACATGAGAGGCATTATCACAGTTCTGTCATACAACATCGTTGTTGCATTTTATCATTGACAAAATGATAATTTATTCAAACCACCACATTTCACCCTATTCCACATCTGCAACTTCTATTATCAACACCGAATCGTTGGTAATAGTTTTATTTGAAAAATCTTGAAAGCCATACACTGAAAGTGAACTTCTCTCGTTCCTACCCGTCTTATCCACAAAGCTCTACAAATTTAAAGAAAAACCGTTGCAGAAGAAAAAATTACAACAGGGTTCCCCCTACATTATCTGAAAGGCTAGTTTGTAGTAATTCGTTAGTAAATGAGGACCATAGAAACTATTCGGTGTGTGCAATGTAAATGGGGAGCTTCTTGTACTTGCTAAGATGTAAACTACACTTTCCCAGGTTTTTTTAACCAAATGCAAGCAAAATAGTGAGATGGAACCATTCTGGTTAATTACGAAGTGCATAAAATACTTAGCTGATGTAGAGCTTAACGCATTTGATTCAATACCTAGACGTTTTTAACGAGCGCTGGAAAGAGCTACAATTACCGCCAGAACAATTGTGGGATTTACCACCATCAGACTTCTTGTCGCCAATAGTTCAATTCTATGCCGTGGTATTCTTGGCTGTCGAAGTGTCGAATTACGATGTATGTCAAAACGTCCATTCTCCACCAAGGTTGCCCGCTCATTCCGGGAAAGAAGTTGGACATCGTTGCTAGAAACCAATTAAGCCAAGAGTAAGCCAACAGGAGGAACAGTCTCTGTTCAGAAAGCTGACATGTGACAAGAAAGCCATAACGAAAACCATGGAGCAACTTGGGAAAACGTTTAAGGAGCCTCTATGAAGAACTTTTCTTTTACCAATTTTCATTCACGTAATCAAATCGCCTTTGTTCTCCACCTCTTATTACTAATTCGAGCAACTCTAACACTTTATTTTTAGCATGAGTTGTTTTAAATAGTAGATTACCGATTTCGCATATGCCGAAGTCTGCCATCAATTGGATGTTTATTTAGGATATCAGTGATATTATGGTAGCTCAACAAAGCAGAAGTAAATATCATTTGCATCCTTCTACTTGCGATGTGATGACATCCAACGTCTCAACTATACCGTCAACGGGTGGGTGGTCTCGTTCTTTCACCGTCATATTGCACCGCTCAAACTTTATGGCAAAGAATAATACCAGGCCCACTTTCGCTACTACTAATAAGGTCATATCACGCCACCTTGACCTTCTACTGACCTCCTCTGTGTCGCTATGACGTGCGGGATGTGGCGTGAAGCGACGATTACTAGAGATTTGCAGTGCCCACTAGTACGGGCAAATTGTGCTCACCATCTTATGTTTTTTTGTACGAAACATTGAAAATCCGATATTGTATCAACAATTCAAGCCTTCACGATTGCAAGAAGCCGTGTAGCAAAATAGTTAAAGTCCTTCTGTGTCATGTGGATACCGGTTTGAGCTCGGTCCTCGGTTAACTAAGTCACATGCCCTCTGATCGTTAACCCACTCGAAGTTATGTGGTCCTGTGTGTGTATTTTCCATACGGATGTCCTCGTAACATTTTCCAAAATCCGGCTTTGAGTTTTCAATGTCGCTCGTTGGGTGCATGTAATGCTGTGGTTAGAGGTGTTCCGTAATGCGGCTCCCAAAGCTTTCCATCATTCCGAAGCCGGGAAATTGGTACCAGACTTGCCTGCAGAATGTAAAATAGTGGTTTCGTACATCGGTGGCCCAAAGCAAGTCATAGCAAAATCCAGATATCCCTTTGATTATCCTTATGATACTTAATGAAGCTAAAATCATTCCTAGGTAAAATTTTGAAGGTTATCGTGTTAGAATTCTGTCAACTATTCTAGCCCATTACGATTTCCATACCTGTAGGTCAGAATCACCAAAATGTACCGTGTAAATGTGCAAAAATCTTATAGGTGATAGTTTACACATTGCTGAATGCCCATGTAAATTTAAAAATTACGCCACAGTTCCTAAAAACGACTGCTACGGCTGTGGAGAGAACACAACCTGAAGCTTCATGAATTTTTCACCGTTGTTTTACTGACGATACGAGTTCATTTATTCCTCAGTTTAATATTGGTGCATGCATATTGATGTTTCTTATTCTCTTCCATATGGAGACTTGCGCAACTGAACAAGTAGTGAAGCAATTTGTGTTGCATGATGTTTCTATCTTGTTTATTATTACCAGCATAGAGAAAGATGCGATTTCAGTTTGTCCTGAGCCGTCGGTGACGAACTACACCCTTTCATGGAATCTTGAGAAAGAGCTGGCATTTTATTACAATTATTCAGCAATGGTGATGCGTCTGGTCATAAATCGAGTTGATGATTATACCATTGAGGTGCAATAGGCAATAATTTTTATACATTTAGTCGAATTGAAAGTGTTTCTTTTAAACTGTGCGACAAAGGTGAGCATTAGCTACAGGCTTTTGAAGAGTTCACTTCTTCCTTACCGCGTTAGTTAAAGTCTTTGTTGCATTCCAAGAGTTAAATCCATCTTGTCAGCTTTAGCGATTTTTTTCGAAAACGTCAGCTGTCCACGCTGTGGTGGATCTTCCACTGGAAAGGCACCGGTTTAGGAATTTAAACAACAAAAACGTTATAACGGTCAAAACAATGAAATTTCCAATTTTATCTTAGCGAATAATTTAGAGTGCGGAGCATTGGTTAGAGATCGCAAGCAATCACCCGTACTCTTCTGTTCGACCAGGTATACAGGGCAAATCAAGTCTTCATTCCTTCGAGATCGGCAAAATATAGTCAGAGTTCTCTGAAAGGATAAAAAATACGGACTCGATACATCGGAAGGCATTTTAAGCCCATGTATAGGCAAAAGTCGATTTCTCTAACCTTTACATGGCTTAACAGAGTCTGCGGATCATGATGTGCTGGTTGGCCAGTGGAATATAGGGGTAGTAGTTGGTCGGATTTGCCCTCTGTTCGCCAAGTGTAGGTGGAAATGCTCGACTTTGTATGAGTTCGCCAAACTGCAGTTTTTCCGTTACTGCCATGAACAACCTCGAGTTTGGGTTACAACAGTTTATAGCAGTATTAATAATACACATAAAATACAGTAATAACAATATATATATATATATATATATATGTATATATTGCACACATTGTCTACACAAGCTACACATAGGTTTATACAAAAAGTTCACGTAAAAGAGATGGAGTAGCTTGTACGAAGGCTTTCACAGAAAGTATATGTAGAAACAGCACAAAAGCTTATACAGTATGAATGGGTAGATTTAAGATAATTACAAGTAAATGGGGCGCGTGTGGCGCAGTGGTTGGAGGAGTCCTGCAACACACGTGGAATCGGTCCCCCACGCCGTGGCCCACCAATCCTTCCATCCCTCCGGGGTCGGCGAATTGGTACCAGACTTGTCTGGGAGGACAGCAGCACTGACTCGATACATCGGTAGGCCACTGGCGAGTCACTGTAATGGCCAGATATGCATTTAATCACCTCCTACGATGCTTAATGGAGTCGAATGCACGGCGTATCCCTCTGAGATTGTTCAACTCCAAGAGCTTTTTTTTTCACAAGCAGATGGTTAGTGTAAGAAACATGCGCTATTATAGAGAATAACCCTTTAGTGAACAGTAAAATGACGTTTTGCCTATTTACCTTGTCTTTGCACACTTACTGCTTTTTCCAAACTATCCTTTTTAGCGAGTAGCGACGGTGTTCAGAAATCCTGAAGAGGCATCGCAACTGATACTAGAGGACGTAATGCGTAATGTTCGTACATTTCCATTAATCGTCCTTTAAGAAAAAAATAGAAATTGGGGAAAAAGGACTCGAGACATTATTCAGTGATAAGCTCCTTGAGAATAAGGAACAATGAGGCGTAGAACAGGTTTTTAAAAAACAATTTTATAAGGACTCAATGGTTTTGAAGGTGAAACAACACCATCGAAATCATTTAAAGTTGCTTCGTGTACACAGCCAATATTGCCGTTTGAGAAATGACAGTGCTACTTTTTTGCGGATTCCTTCGCTGCCACTGTTCTTCGTAATATTTGGGAAAGTCCTGATGCCAGTAGCCCGCCATCCTAATATTGACGCTGACACTGAATCCATAAAATGAAAGTAATTAAGATCGTGAAGCTGAATTAAGAAAACCACAGTGATGCTGAGATATTCGCAAAACTCCGGACCTTAGGGTGTCATCGGTGACGAACGCGCTATTGTTCCTTCGACTAACGCGTTCACCACGATACCATGTGGGTCCATCGTTTCGCCGGTCTCTCAGCTAGTTCTATCGATCAGATCGACCACATGCAAGTTCACCTGGTAGTTAACTCTCTGTCGGGTTTCGCTTCATTCGTGGAAGAAAACCACTCAGGAAGTAAACTTTCCTTCTATCCAAAGTTGTAGACAAACGCCTGTTAAGGAGGACATGCCCGCTCATCAGTGCGACTTTTTCACAATTCCTTTCTATCCTAAGAGTATCAGACGAAAAACCGTTCTACTAAGCCGCTCAGTTCTTCATAAAATGGGTTATTTAGGTGCATAAATATGCAACAGGAAGTAGAAAAATGTGTTTGTACTGCCTAAATTAGTTACCTGTTGCTGTATATCCCTGTTAATAAACTTTGCAAGCTTCTTTAGCTTAAGTATTTCAGCATTATATTATAGCCGTTGTTTTTTTGCTGCATTGTCATATCGTTCATCTCATTCGTGTCATGCATTATGGCCTTCTTTTTTAGCGGCATCTGTGGCAGTAAAGTGGGCATTCTTACACATTTTACGACTTTTCTTTCAGCTTCTTTTTCACCTTAACATTCTTTAAAGAAATGAAATGATTTTGGAATTGAAAACGTGTGGCATCATCCTTGTCGCCATAGCCAACGTCTGTTCCGTTTGTTTCGAACTTGTGGGTTCCCAGCTGATTCATTTCACTGATGCCGAGTTGTCGGCCGTGTGAAGACTGATTTTCGACCGTGATCACACTTGAATTTTCAGTAGACGCCTAAAAACCTACTTAACCTTCAAATAGCTGTCCCTTTTAAAAAACCACGGCTCCAGCAGTGCAACAGTAGAAAAAGCACTAGTAGAAATTTCTGGACTTGTTTGACTTGGTAGAACAACCCTTATGCAGTGTGAGCCGAAGTGTAAGGAGTGCATAGCTACTTGACACTTACATAAAAATTCCCACATTTTCAACAGAGCACTGCCCTGTTCTTGATGAAACGACAGAAATTCACTACAGTTATTTCTGCAGTTACTCCCATTTCGGTAGATTTAATTCATTTTTGGCCCTGCAAAGATTGTACAAACAGAGAAACTACTCGGTTGAACATCTCTATAACGTAGTTGAAAAAAATTCTAATTCCAGATTCCAATCAAATTGTGTGAACATCAACCGTATTACTCGTGCGCGGAAAGCTCAGTGGTTAGAGATACTGCGCAATATACATGTCTCCACATTAAAGCAAATGCAGCATCCCTCCCATCCATAAGCGTAACGACCGTTTGTGGTGACGATGACTTGGAAACGCTCTAGTGGAGCAATCCCATGATTCCAGGAAGAATCATCCCAGCTAGCGTTCGCCATCATACATGAAGAATCCAAGGTCTCAAATTGGGAAAGCCGAATCCATGCGCCAACTCAAAGAGCTTCTGGATGAAAGGCGAAGGAAGAATGTCTTGAAATTCAAGCAGTATATAAATGCAGGTCATAAAAGGCAAAGGATAAAGCTTTCGGCGTTGATCATCCCTGAGACATGCGACATGCATTCGACTTCATTAAACATCGTTTGGAGGTGATTGAAGCATATCTGGTCTTTACAATAACTCGCGGTGACTTATCAATGTATCGAGCCAGTGCTGCTATCCTACCGGACAAGCCTCGTACCAATTTGCCGACCCCGGAAGGATGGAAGGCTTGGTGGGCCACGGGCATGGGGATCCATTCTGCGTGTGTATTGCAGGGCGCCTCCGACCACTGCGTCATGTGCGTCCTCTGCAAGTCGTACAAGCAGAAAAAAAACTTGAGCAACCTTCTGACTTGTCTACTTAGACGTGGTGCAGTCTCGTTTTATGTGAGTAATTCTATGCCACCTTCCAAAGAATGTAGCATCCAAGTCTTCAAATCTATTAAAACTATTCGAGAGATTTAAGGATATCTACGACTGAGCAGCTGTTGGTTTCCCTTTTTTTTACTGTCGATAATACTTTTCGACTTTTTAGAAAAATGCCTGGCACTGAGACAATCACGTGTGCCATTATATCGTTTGCTTTCTGCCTAATGATGGCGTCAATTGGTACATATCTATTCGCAAGTAGCGTCGGAAATATTAAAAAATGGTTTAATAATGCTACCAAGTCAGCTGAACAGATCATCAACTGGTAAGGCAAAGTCTAAATAGTAAGTTTGAATGTGAAGGAAGCACAAGAATTTGGCATTAAATAAGGGATAAAGCTCTGGGCTTTGATCAATCCCCTGAGGAATGCGCCATGCATTCAACTTCACTGAGCATCGTTTGAAGGTGACTGAATGCATACCTGGCCTTTACAATGACTCGCGGTGGCCTTCTGATGTACCGAGCCAGTGTTGCTACCCTCCCAGACCAGTCTGGTAGTTATTTGGCGACCCCGGAGGGATGGAAGGCTTGTTGAGCCATGGGTACGGGGATCGATCTCATCTGTGTGTCGCAGGGCTTCTTCGATCACTGCGCCACACGTGCCCTTCGAATTCACCATAGTACAATGAAATAGAAGGCAATCAGTCAGTAATTTGTTCGGTGATACGAAATCTTTTAGCACCAATGGCTCTTCAAACGCGGTTTGAAGAATCTGAGTTAGGATTCACTTCTTTGTTTGCAAACCGATGAAGCACTAGTCATTTGTTAAATGTTTATCTGCAGACATCAGCAGTTTTCTGTCCGAGTTCACCACAAATCTTCACTGTAATTTTAACAACGGAGAGAAGACATTACGACAAGATGTGGCACAATTTATGTTAAACATTAGAAATCTGGTGACCATCCTTTTGGAGAGGATTGATTCAGAAGGAATTACTCAGGTAATTTTTATGAGAAGTAGTTCCGGTTTTCCATCTATGATTTTCATGGGAATGAAACTATAGGTAGAACTTGTTGCCTTTCTTTCAGATCTTTTTGCTAGAAGAGCGTTGTCTGCGCCATCTTAACATCATGAATGCTTTACTATCAACCAGCGCAACATCATCTTCTGTGTCCAGTTCTCTCGACAACATCACGAACACTCTAGTAAGTTTTCGAACGCCATTAAGGAATGAGCTGATTTGCCATAACAGTGGACTGTTCTCGGCGCCGAGCTGTTTCGTATATAGGAAGGTTAAAAAGAATGCCCTCGGCGTTAATCAAATTTTATACGAATCCACCACAAGCTATTGACCTCACAAAGCTTTGTAGAGGTGGTCGAATGCCTGTTTAGTCTTTCCAGTGACTTTTTGGGAGCCTACCCATATTAAGTCAGCGATTTTATATTGCCAGATATGTTTCATATAAGCACGTTGATCTTGACAGTACGGAAAGGTTTGGTTGCCCCGAAGCTAGGATGGATGCCGATCAAGCAATGACCCCGTGTGCATTGCAACGCATCTCTATGCACTGCGCCACTCGCTCTTCACCTTACTACAGATGACGGGAGTATTCTTAACATTTAGTGTTACCTAAGCTACTGTGAAAAAGCTGTTTAAAACTCATTGGTGTGTAGTTGATATTGTTATCACCATAGATCAACCACCTCCATCCTTTCACAACATTCAAGTTCACTTCTATCTATGCCTATTCCTGGCTTCATTGCCATTATCAAGCTGGGGGGCAGGATCGTCCCTTAAACGTTTTCACGACTTTTCATCTGTTTTTTTTCCCTCATTATTTTTTGCATTGCACCTTATTTTATGCAAACATAACATTCTTCTGGAATTTGTAGATGAAAGCGATAGAAATGAAACCAATGCACAGTTCGTTGAATGATACTCGCGAGGAACTGATTCTACTTGAAGACGATGTATGTGAATTCTCAAGCTCTTCCATGAACTGTTGATTCATGTTGACAAAGGAAATCTGCTTTTAGATTAACGCATCAATGAATCAGATGGTTCTTCAAGAAAATGCAATATTATCAGAACTGTCCACGTACAAAGACATAATGGATAATGTAAGTGTTCCGGAGAAGAGGTTCACTAGGTTAAATCACGCTGTAGGCCGTTCTGACGGATGACTAACAAGCGTTACGCGGTATTACAAAGCTGCTGGATCTATGCTTTGTTGGATGGCCAGAGCTCTCATCCCACGTAGTACATAGTAGAGCATTTGATCATCGGAAAGTTCAAAGAGTGATATGACCATTTTCAATACCTTTTCGGCAAAGAACCTACTTTAAGCCATTGAGAGCACCCTTTCGGAATTTGTGGCGTCATGGTAAAATTGAAAGGCAGTAGACTAAAATTTTTGCTTCTTACTCCGTGGCTAATAGTTCGATGTTTGGAAGTATAGGTATGACAGTTACTAGCTTTCCTTTTTTACCTCGTGTTGCTCTCAGGGGACCTTTGTAGCAATTTATCTCAAGACTTGCTTTCACAGACTATCAGATTAACTGAAAACGGTAAGAAAGGGACAAGAAGGCCAACAGCTAAAACCCTGTAACCTGATGATACAAAGAATCCAACATAATTGCCTATCCAAGCAGATAGTTGGACTGTTTGAGAGAACATTGGCGTCGTCAACCTTATAGAGCTTGTCAAGGATAGAATAAAATAAATGATTTGAATTAATACGATACAAATCCATGACAATATGGACAAGTCAAAAATTTTACTTTTGCCGACTGCATCCGTCTCCAAACAAATGGAAAGAGACTTTCGTTGGCCTGAAGTGATGCATTAAGCCACGACCAGGATGTTGAGCAGCTACAGCTCGTTACATTTCATAACACGCTTTTTCTAGATAACGATATATGACGAAACTATCACATTTGATTTCCAACACCGATTTTCTATTAACCTCGGCTTTGATCTGATATTTTACTATTCTTACAGAGCAAAAAACAAGGTGTTAATTTACTCTCCATTATTAGAAAACTGCCGTTTGGTAGATTTTGTCCTCTGCAGAGCCTTGAAAGGTCAAGTTAACTGAAATCTACTCAGCCAAACACCTCCATAACCAAACAGAGAAAATACTAAACCGAGATTTCAAGCATATTGAGCAGAAAATAATTTCCTCGCACAATCACTGCTTCCTATGAGTCTTCCACTGAGTATTTCACGGGGTGACCAACCGAATAGGGTTCACATGGGAGCTCAGTGTGCCTTGTTTACATCAAAAGAGCAGTCTTAAATTTCGGGTGGGCTCACGTATGATAACGAAGTATTCATCCCTGCGTTTCATTTTTTGGATGTCCAAAACGCTTCGAGAGTTTTGTGCTCTAAAGTTTCCGTTTCATGCGCGGGGATGGTAACCTCTAACTCAAAATCTTCTCCGTTATGTATGTGTCCTATGTGCGCCTTGTGGATTGTTTGGTTACAATTTGAATTTGCCGACAAAGTATTCTTTTACACTGACGCATAGTGTTCCACTCGGTTGGCCAAAGTATTCGTCCTCACTGGCTTTAAAGTGGATCAGATAAACCTTACCCGAACTCATGCGATCATGGTCTCTACTGTTAGGGTATACTAGGCAAATTTGCGCTGTACACAGATGGTCATACACATAGTTGCGAACTAGCTGGCGACTTACAATGATCGGTGGTATTTCTATCACTGTTATCCGATTTTCTTGACCAGCTGTTCTTCAGCAACACTTGGTAGTTATCCAACAATTTGTATCTGCACTTACTTCATTTGAAATAAAGGGCTGGATTAGCGGGACCTTATTATCGTTTGTTGAATTTTCCCCTACACCTATTCGGAGGAGGTAGTTTCGTAGCCACTGGGAATGTATTTGCCGAGCCAATTTCAGGAATTCCTTTTTTTTCTTCTTGTGCACCACTGGAGGCTGTTCGAAGCATGTCTCTTCCAAGCGCCCTTTTCTTTGCTTACAACTCTGGCCATTTCATTTGTGTCTAAAGTTTAAAGCACCAATAGACGACCTGTAGCCATTACTCTACTGTCGATATATAGATAATTGTTTGGCATTTGCTCCACACAAGAGAAATTGAACAAATGTTTCTGGTTATTGAATGAACAGTCAAAGTACATTAAGTTTACCAGAGGAAAACCGAAAGAAAGCTAGCTTCCGTTCATGAGCGTTCAAATTATCTTATCCGAAAACACCCACATCATGAAGTGATACCGAAAGCGAAGCAATAAAAAACAGAGCTGTTCATTACCTCTCCTCTCACGCCTTACGCATAAAAAGGGCGTTTTTTAGGAAACATCCTTCGAACAGCATTCAGTGTGTGTACAGGAAGAGTTCCTGAAAGTGGCGTGACAAATAGCCATTTCCAAAGTCTACGAGACTATGGTTCCTCGGGATAAGTTTGGAGTAAAGAAAAAAGCCTCTAGGCTATATCTCCACCCTTCATTTCAAAAGAAATAACGGCAGCTATAACACGCCGCTTAGGGAAGGGCGGTTCGGAAAAAAGGGATTGGAGCACCACCACGCATTATTACACGCCAGCTAGTTGGCAACTGCCTGCATGGTCGTCTGTGTGCATTGCAAAAATTGCATAAAATGCCCTATCGGTGGAAACGATGGTAGCAGAAGTTCGGATACAGTCTATCTAATCTCTTGTAAAACATGCAGGGACGAACACATCGGCGAAAATTGCCTTGTGCCCGCATGAAAGAACAAGTCTGTAAATTTAAACTGTAACCAAACACTCTACTAGGCACGCATTGGACGCAGAGAGATAACGGCGAAGATTTTCAGTCAGAACTTACTATCGTTGCACAGAAAACGAAAACACGTGCGCTCAAAGCTCTTGAAGACTTCTGGATAATTTGTAAGAATTCAGAAGTGATTCGCAAAGAGGACTGCCTCGTTATCATGGGTAATCTCACACTTTATTTAAGGCTGATTTTCTAATGTGAGAGAGGCTCATTGCACTTACATGTGAACTTTGTACGGTTCGCCTCCACTCGAAATGCTCTGTGGAAGACTCATAGGATGTGGTGAGTGTGCGAAGAATTTTCGATGCGATTAAAATCTTTGTTTAGTATCTTCTCTGCTTTGCTTATAGAGGTGTTTGCCTGGGTAGATTCCGGTTAACCTGACCTTTCGAGGCTCTGAGGAGAGCGATATCCACCGAAACGGGAGCGTTTCTAATAATAAAGGATAAAGTAACACTTTATTTTTGCTCAAGATGAATATAGTGAACGATCATATGGGGCATTATTGGTATTGCTCTTACTCTTATTCTTAATTGACTTATCTGCCTGTTCCGAATTTGCATATTGTGAGATCCCAGAACTCGACATCTGTCTCCTGATTTGCGTGTGGATTCACCACTTAACGATTCCTTCTTTGTGAATGTCGTTCAATGCTGATAGAATAAATTTCTCCCTTGAACCTTGCAGTAGTTGTGAAAGTTGCTCCCAGCTTTTCACCACGAACATTCGCTGGATTTGTGAATAGGAAATCGAATGTGACATAAGAGGTTTATTCTCGAGAAGTAGCTTCTTTTGTGGCGAAATTTGAAGACCCGTTCTGGGCATGGACGAGTTTTCTGGGATGGTTCGGTCTCTGTTCACAGAAATCGCTTACTTCTTCGTTCTTTGTCATTCATGCCAATCGTTTTTGAATTTTTTTCAACATGTCGAGTTCAGATTGTGAAAGCATTTGATGCACAACTGAGCGAATACCAAATGATTCTGCTTGATTTCACGAGAAGAAATGTACGTAAACATTTTTGTCGTCCATAACGAAAGGGCTTCTATACAAACAAAAAATTATCGATGCCAAGTGGTTTTGCAGGATTATATTGAAGAGTCAACGAAATATATTCCAATCGTTCTTGTGCTTCCATTGATTCTTGTCATTCTGTCCGTTATCGGATTGATGTTTTTTGTTTTTTAAGGTAAGTATAATAAACAATGAAGAACTTAATAACTACTAAAAAAATGTCAGAAGTTGGTTATACTGCAGTCCATCCTCCGTCGTAAATATCTTGAGTACTTTTTTGGCCTTCGACAGATTTTACTTCGTCATCTTCTTTCTAACACACTTTTTTTTCCTGTCTTCCCCCCCTTTTTTTTATAACTCTCGGAGCGCTCACGCAAAGATTCTAAGGCTAGTATAATGCTAGACGTGTTTCTCTTTGGAATTCTTCTTGCCATCTTCTAGCCACTAGGCCATCCGGCCTTGCAGCGGTTCTGACACTCCTCTCGATTGAGTTCGAGTTCAAACAATGCGATCACTTCAACGACGTTACTGTTAGATCTGGTTAAGTTCAGTGGGAACGAGTAAGATTGAGTTCGAGTTCAAACAATGCGATCACTTCAACGACGTTACTGTTAGATCTGGTTAAGTTCAGTGGGAACGAGTAAAATCCCTATTTGTAATCCTTCACAGACGGGGCTCCTGGTAGTCTGCTCTCTCTAAGGATGTGGTAAACTCCACTGCTCTTTTCATGATGTCATTTTTTTCGATCCTTGTTAAGAAAGCACTTAGGTACCTCGATGGGCTTCGAAACTTGTCTGAACTGCGGTTCACGTCCTTCTCCGCTAAAGGACCTATCTTGCTCTACGTCGCAGTTCGATAGTGATCATTTTCGGCATTATTTTCTACTCACTCACTTCACTAAATCCTTGTAATTGTGGGTGACTCAAAAAAAAGTTTGACTTGTAGCGTAATAGTTAGACTATTCTTTTTTCAATTCTGTTTGGTTTTTAAATTCACATGTGGTCTTTGGTTCGGTGCCACACTCAACCAGCCTAATTTCGTGTCTTTCTTAGGTCAAGAAATTAGCACAGCAGTTTTTTAGAGGAACAAAAACACTGATTTTGTGATGTATCCACTTCTCATATAATTCCTATTCTTTCCATGATAGGATGTAAAGTGACAAGGAGAAAGGAAAAGCAAGAGCCTCGGTTGGTGTAGTGGATAGCACGCGAGCTCCCCCAAAAGGGTAATCGCAAGTTCGAAGCGCACCTGAAGTTTCCTGTTTTGCCCATATCAAAGCACTCTTGTACTTGTACTTTAAATCGTAACCTGCCTCAAAAATGAAACTATGTGATTTCGACTGCAGTTTCATCTTAACTGGGTTCAACGCCTATCTGTGCTTCCCAGAGTATTCCCACCGAAGGGTGATCGCTGATAGCATCGATAGAATAAAGAAAACTGGTTGAGAAAAAAGGCTAAACAATGGCGTCGGTTGGTGCAGCGGATAACACGTGGACCATGACAGGATAATCGCTTGTTCGAAGCCACCTGAGGTTCCGAGTTTTGCTCATATATCAGCACCATTGCGGTTGTACACGATACTTGATACTTGAGTGGCCCTCCTCACTGGTTGCGTGGTCCTCAGTATAATCTCCATTTTTCCAGAGATTTTCTAGTTAAGTCATAGTCGTTCCCTGGAATCCCGTAGTCAGCCTGGGCAAAGTCTGCCCCCGGGTCTTCAACACCACAGGCACCGCCGTCCTTGTGGATCAGAGGGAGATTTACCATCATGCGACATATTTACACCAGGATGGTGGTGGATCCCGATATTGGTTTACTCTTACCTAGGCTTCCTGTTGGAAACGCCTCACTTCTTCTCAGCTTGGAGACCCTGCCAGGTGGATGAATTCCCGGGCTGTACATCGCAGCCCGGCAACCAGGAACACCTCCCAGCCACGATAAGGTGGTAAGCCGTTGAGAGGATTGTGGTTATACTGATCTTATATTTCTTTATTCTTCGCGACTAATTATATAGACCGGATATGGATTCACCTACCGCCGCTTTACCTTACTGAATCGAATGCTTGAAGAATGGCTATTTCACTCTTTCCCTTGAACCCAAGCTGAATAAGGGTTGGGGAATGGGAAATCGGAGTAGCGCACTTTTCGAAAAAGAGCACTTTAGAATACGCAGAAGTTGTTTTTTTCAAACTATTTAAACATTTCACAAAATATTTTTGGTAGAGGCATTTTTCTTGTTAATACCTGACATCTGTCCCATATGGCGACTCTCTCGCCTTTTTGATCATTATGAACACATTTTAGACACCTAGGAAATTTCTGCAGTGATGACGCAGACGAACAGTTTCCAATACGAAATGCCGTTTCCGATATTGGTGCAAGAATTCTTGACCTTGGCGGCTACATAGCCTTATTTGTTAGCTCGATTCTATTCCTCATGGTTGCGTAAGTTTGTTTCGATTCCAGAAAACTATTTGAACTCTTCCATTTAATGAAATTTGGACCGGTTTGCCGTGATGGCTGTTGAAACCTAGGTGATGCACAAATATGGCGCAGCGATTGGAGGTGCACTGTAATCCACTAATATACGCTACTACAATCCTTCCCATATTACGAAGTAGCTAGATCCTTCCGAGATTCACAAATGAGTACCAGACTAGTGTGGTAAAACCAACCAAACCACGCGCTTTATATAACGGTAACTCCCATATTTAACTATATCAGCCAAATATATATTCAAACACCTCTACGATTCATGACATGGAGGGTAACCCATGCCGCATTCCTAAGGGATAGATCAGTGCCGAAAATCTTGTCCTTTACTTCTAATCCCAAATGGCAAGTTGATAGTTGAATTTAGGAGAAATGCAACTATGTAAATATTTTGACTTATTATTTACTGCCTACTCTTTTTTTAGCGGCAGGGTATGTAGTGCGAAATATAACTTTAATGATGCTGAGATATCTGCAAAACTCCGGACCGCAGGTGTGTACAGTGGGGAACGAACGCGCTATTGTCCTTTCCGGGGATTAGTGCGCTCACCACCACACCATGCGGGTCCTTCGTTTCGCCTGTCTCTCAGCTAGTTCTGTTGATCTTTTGCAAATATCTCAGCATCATTAAAGTTATGTAAATATTGTTAGACAAAGGCAGGATTCAGATGATAGGTTTCCGTCCCAGTTGGTCTGGACTGACATATTTATCGCGTATACGTAAACATGTCGTGCATAACTGAGTCGATAATCTTGGGCTCATGTGCTTCCCATGCTTCACCTAGGTTCGGCTGGAAGCCTAAGGACGAAGCTTTTTTAGAGGCCATGAAGGTATCTTCCCACAAAATAAATGTACCTGACAGTTGTTGTGTATTATCCTGTTTTCATTAGGTAATTTGGAGTAATTTCAGGTTATGTTTTGTGTTGGCATTTGTGTCGATGTTTCTGTGCATGGGACTATTTGAAGATCATGATTTACGACTACTTAGCACGCTGCCAAGAAATGAGTTTGCAGTGGATCTCGGAAAGGAGAAAATACGTTTTGTGCTTTAGTGAGTAACCAATGTTTGGGTACTTTGCTTATTTTTCGGATTTCGGTAGTGAGGATTATAATCAAGCAGCCCACTTCAAATTATCCTTCCGACAATCAAGACATCTTGTATTCTGGCTATGAAAAGCGGATATTACATGATTAAATTAGTAGATTGATTGTTATCGATCAAAAAAAACTTTGGGAATGCAAATCCTTGGTGATTGTAGAGGTGGTGGTAATGGCAATAATAGTTATGTGACTGACGATCATGATAACAATGACGGTGGAAGCTTTCCAGTGCAGCTCTATCACCCGAGTAATAGAAAGTATAAACCTTTCAGCGCTGATCAATCCCTGAAAGGATTGGCCCCAGGCATTCGACTTCATTAAGCATCGTTTAGAGGTGATTGAATGCATATCTGACCTTTACAATGACTCAATGCCAGTGGCATACTGATGTATCGAGCCAGTGCTGCTATCCTCCCATACAAATCTGATACGAATTTGCCGACCCCGGAGGCATGGAAGGCTTGGTGAGTTATGGGCGCGGGATCAATTCCACGTGTGTGTTGCAGGGTACCTCAGAGCACTGCACGACACGCGCCCTTCTACTATTCGGTTAACTCGGAGAAGTTAAAAGAACCTTACGAAGCGAATTTCCTCTTCGAGGTTTTATCAGAAAAACAAACTTGCTGACAGTAGTATTTAACGATCATATCTAACAGCAATTAGGCAGGGTGAGAGCTGCCGTGAAGAGGACATCGAGTAATCGAAATAATTTCTGAAGAGCTTAAATATTACTGATTACAACTGACAAGAAATATTTGATGTGATTTCAGTGATATTTTGTACAAATGCAAAAATGGTTTCTCGTTTTTCGACGCTATCGATGGTGATCAGATATGGGCACGAAAGGAGATGGGAAGGGTAAGAAAGTTAGAGTTGAACTGAGATTTCTGCTGTTCTCTCGTGCTGTTTTCCATGTTGTACAGTTTTCTTCAGAAACTCACTGCATTGAGAAGAAAGAGCTTTCGTCGTCGACTTCGAAATTTCTACGTGGACTATCAACTTGTAGATGATGTTAATAAAAGACTTGTGGAATTGAAGGTGCCGTGGTTTTTTTTTCCAATCTAAGTCCGTTGAAAACATCACGACTTTCAAAAAGCATCTTGTTAATTCAATTGTTCATAAGTAGGAACGACTTTTAATTTTCTTCTTGTCAAAAATTGTGTTCATGCTGGTCTCCGTTGTCTTCTCAGTGAAATGGAGAACGCCTTAGTCCTGCTCGACCGCAAATACACTTTTTAAAAAAGTTTTCGGCGTTGATCAATCGCTGGAGGATGCGCCATGCATTCGACTTCATTAAGCAGCGTCTGGGGGGTGATTGAATGCATATCTGGCCTTTACAATGACTCGTGGTAGCCTACCGATGTATCGAGCCAGTACTGCTATCCTCCCAGACAAGTCTGATATCAATTTGTCGACCCGTGAGTGATCAAAGGCTTGGCTGGCCATGGGCGTGGGGGATGGATTCCACGTGTGTGTTGCAGACACCTCCGACCACTGCTCCACACGCGTACTCAGAAATACAGCATGAAATTTTATTACTATAGATGAATACAAGCCAACGATCAACATTAGAATATTCAATGTTTATTGAGGCAAATAAATGTCAGCGAGCGCAAAATCTGCGAAACCCGTATATCCCGTAAATACCTCATTAAGGTATATTCCTTGCGAATAGACGTAATAAGTACATACCTCTAGTGCATACCCTCTTGCATGATGATTGTCAAACTGATTCCGTTGTCCCACATGAAGTTTCCATTGAAAAACCCTGAGGCAAATTTGCCCAGTGGTTCTTTGTTCTATCGAAATGGTAAAGAACAATGTTGTTCTTCTTCCTTTGAAGATAACCTGGTCGATAAAGATTCTTATAAATCTTTATGAACGTCTTGATGAAATTTTCTTTTATTGGGAAATATTTTCAGAATTTACCAAAAGAATTTAAAGTCGCTCTTCATAATCTTCGGGATGGTAAGTTCTTTTACAAGATAAATTCACAACCTCACAAGTAACTAGGGTTGTAGCAGGGTTCTTATCGAATAAGTAACTATTAGGATTATAAAGACATATGTATAAATGGAAAAATGTTAACTTTTTTTTATTAACTGTTTACTACAGTTTTTCACAGCGGGGTGTCTATGAAATTCAGCCGCAATGATGCTAAGATATTTTTAAAACTGCGGACCGCAGGTGTTTGCAGTGAGAATCAAACCCAATATTACTTTTTTGGGGGCTTACGTGTTCACCACCACACCATGCGGGACCTTCACTTCGTCTTTCTATCAGCTAGTTTTCTATCTAACAGTGCAACCAGCAATCACGAGTCAGTAAACGGGGCTGATCAGTTCCGCATGGTGTGGTGATGAATACGCTAGCCCTCAGAAAGTGATACCGGCCTCGATCCTCATCGCCGACACCTGCGATCAGGAGTTTTGCAAATATCTCAACATCATTGTGGTTGAATTCCATGTAATACGCTGCCTTAAAAAATTTGTAGTAGGAGGTAAATGAAAAGGTTAACATTGTGATTTCGACTACAGCCTCAGCTTAACTGGGTTCAATGCCAGTTTGTGTTCCCCAGATCAATCTCGTTGACAAGTGCCTTGCTAATGGCACTGTTAGAGAGAAAACTAGTTGAGAAACTGCGGCGAAAGGGATTCGCATGGTGTGGTGGTAAACACGTCAGCCCACCAAAAGAGTGACAACGTTTTTGATCCCACTGCAGACACCTGCGTTCAGGCGTTTTGCAAATATCTAAGCATCATTGTGGTTGAGCTTCGTAGACGCATTATAGTTTAGTCGTTGAAACTATCATTAATATTGTACATTTCAAACAGAAATATGAAATAATTGAATTTGAATATGAATTTGATGAGTGTATTGAAAGAAAATATATTTTCGAAATACTCATTAGTTTTTATTTATGGGTGAAAGAAAGGCAAAGCAAGGCCATCAGTGACTCATTAGGTAACACCAGAGCCCTGAAAAGGGTAATCGCGGGTTCGAATCTGGTCTGTGGTCCAGTTTTGCAAACAGCTCAGCATCACTGTGTTCTACTTGATATAATACATTGGCATAAAAAATTAATAGGCAGTAAACAAGAAATAAATAATTTTTTTTGCAAGTACAGATATAACAAAACAAAGTGGACATGAGCCAAATATGACTCGCACTGGTGACTGTTCGGTGTCTTTTGAATGAAATGCGTGTTTCACATTAACTAAAGTCCAATAGCTCTTATATTATTCTCGAAAAGCCTCGTCAATAACCCTAAAAACAAAAAAATCAGGAAAATCAGATTTTTTCAGCATGAATTTGATCAAAGTTAGAAATTATTTGCAGGTGTCGTTGTTAGACAAATCGGTGAACAAGTGGTTAACAATACTAAACAACTTGAGTTGGAATTGATAAAGTTCCAAGAAATGGTGGAAAGAGCTTTTCATTTTTTCTTTTTTCTATCTTTTCTCTTTTCCTTCTGTTTTTTTTGTGAAGGCTTCACACGAACTGTTGCCCATCAGCGGTTATCTCCCAGTTCAGATATCGCTTCTGAGCTCAAGAAGTAAGAGAGACAAATTTTCGAAAGAAATTCAAACACAGCTCGATATAATGGAAACGGTTATCACAAGTTCTATAGCTAAACTATGGGTAAGAACTACGACTTCACAACAAATATCCATGGTCTTCGTGTTTGCGATAGGACAGTTTACAATGTAGAGCGCTGAAAGCGCAGCAGTTTCGAGACCCTGTATCATGCGTACATTGTCACAAGATCAGCATTTGCTATTAGATAATCGGGTTAGGCCCGTCTACTCCAGTGTCATGTTGGTTTCAGACCTTGGTGAAGGTCTTTGCAGCAATCGATGAAGTTTTTTAACTACATGTGATAAGCCCATCATAACGCTTTGACAGAAGTATTCAAAGTTCCAGTAGAGAATCGACTTCGCCAGCACTCACCCACACTCGTAGAGAAGGGAGAATCCTTAAATTGCATCTGAATCCATATGCAAACCCAAAGATTTTGTTCAAGACTCCTGCAAGCAAGGAATCGAATTGCTAAAATCTGTAGAATGTTACTCTCTTGCTCGTATACGTTCACTTGCTACTGAAACTACAATAAAAAGCAACTTGAACAGTGTGCTACAAATCATGTCAAGTAACCCATCATTCGAAAGCCTAACTTCTTACATTGCTATGACTGCTATATAAGTATACAGCTGGGAATCTGTTAGGAACTATCCAGTATTTCGAGCACGCACTGATGAGCTCTCCGCTCGTTCTCGTTGCTCATTAGAACTCGTCGGTGGACCTCGTTTGCACAAGGAACAAAAACAGCCTGTGTCATAATTTTCGTAGGATACGTTATATATTCACCGCTTCTGACGACAAGGCAGCAGCAAGAAAAAGACATTGTTCTTCAAGTATAGGAGTGAAATAGCCTTCTCAAGTTTTTCATTGTAAATTTTCAGTATTCGCTGATTTTAGAGAGTAATGAATGATCTCTCCCCCAAGTGCGAATCATTAATGTCGATATGGAACAATGTCGGATTCTACTTATGTAACGTTATCGCTGTACCAGCTCAGGGCTTGTGGGTTGCGTGTTGTAAGTGTTTTCCACTAGAAATAGATGACAGATTTTTCATTTTAAAGCAATTAGTTGTGAACAGACTGGGTCTAAGTTGTTCCAGAGAGATGAGTTCATTGATCCAAATCCTCGGTAGATGGTGACTAAAGCTACTCATTTTGTTTGCAACAGATTTTTCAAGCTTTTTGATTCTAAGCTGAATCAATACTAGCACGTGTTCTAAGTTGAAAGTTGTTTTTATCGATTCCATAAAAAATCTTTATGAAAAATAGCAACTGGGCTAAAAAATTTGACTGAACTAACAAGTTAACCCTTAGTCATGAGTGATTCCAGTGCTGTGTGAAGAGTTAAGCCGTAGCTTAAGGATCTGCCGTCTTCCCTCTTCACTTGCATGTTGAGTACTTATTGAACGTGGTATGAAATCACTAGATGCCGGTACCAGACCATTTCCAAGCATTCACCAAAGACCTTCTGCCATTTTGGATCAAAGACGGGGCTCACTACTTCCCATAGAATTTCTCCGGAAAAGAAGCGATTTTTGAGATTAATCGAACGAACGATGGAGCTGCGACGTTATAGGGCCAAATCAAATGAGTTAGTGAATTTTGACGCTGTTCTATGCCGAAAAGTTAGCAATAATAGAACAGATTGGACCTCAATATGCTTTAAAAGCTGAATGCTAGCCGTAATGACAACGATTAATTTCCTTGATGTCATTGTACTTCAACAACACCCAGATAGATACTTTAAAAAAAAGGATAGAACTCTCAGCGTTGGTCAATCTCTGTGGGATGCGCCATGCATCCGACTTCATTAAGCATCGTTTGGGAGGTGATTGAATGCATATCTTGTCTTTACAATGACTCGCGGTGACCTACCGATGTATTGAGTCAGTGTTGCCATCTTCCCAGACAACTCTGGCACCAATTTGCTTAACCCGGAGGGATGGAAGGCTTGGTGGGCCATGGGCACGAGAATCGATCCCATGTGTATTGCAGGGCGCCTGCGACCACTGCTCCACAAGCTATAGATACTTAAGATATTGAAATTTCTTGATGTCTTTGACGATTAGCCAGTTCGTGAGAAGAGAGTACCACCTCTCATTTTACTCAGTGGGATTTCAATTTTACTTCATTCTCGTTTCTTCGTTATGAATTGTTCGCCCAACGAAGTGATTAAAATATAGAACACCACTGCCCTTGTAAGCCGTATACATGAAATCGGAGAATTTGTGTTCTCCAGTGGTTTTTTGAGACTGATTTTCGCCCCAATTTAATGATTGATTTCGATATGGGTGTGGTACCCATAAATCATTGAGGTAAACCACCGCAAACGTAAGTTATCAGTCTTGAGAAGATCACCTACTTCGCTTCTTGTTTTTGAGTGATTCGTCTTTAGCCTAAAATGTGGGGGGATCAACATTAGACCGCCTTTAGAGTGTCACCACTGGCGCTGAAAGGTCTTTTTCATATAGACAACAGCTTTTTTTTAGTTTACAATTTCCTACGAAATCATCAAGATGTACAACCATTCGAAAATCTGCTTTGTCGGCTTCAATGGGGGAACAGAATCTACTAAGTGAAAAAAAGGCTAGAAAAGCAGTGGAAAAGTGGTTTTTCAAGCGAAGCATCCTTTCCCTGCGATATTCCACAAAAATTATTTCGACCGTGAATTCAGGATTGATTCCAAATGTACCTGCAAAATTCTATAGGTTCTGAAAACTACTCATATTCTGCAGAAAAAAATGTCTTCTGGTATTCCGTAGACATCATTTCCTTGGAAACTCGATCCATTCCGAGCGACAGGCAAGTTGTTCGCCATCGAAGACGTCGAATCCCTTTCTCCCAGATAATATGATGGTCGTGGGTCGGCTTGTTAGTAAGCGCGAGAGAGTCTGCATCTTTACGAGATATCAAAGAGGTGCTCCATAAATATTCTGTAATTCAGAAGAAAGAAATCAAGAAGGAAAGGTTGAGCCATTGGCTAGGTGATTAAGCCAAACTCGCCCGTCACTGTAGATAAAGAAATTTTTTCCGTTGGTGAAACTTAATGAGGAGTTTTTCAGTGATCACTGGAATCGGATCATTTGCCATCTACAGTGCACTTTTCAATGCGGCCACATTCCTTTACAATTATGAAGAAGAAAAAGGCAAACGATTTCCATAAAATTTTTTAATCAATTAGAATTAACTAATTAACTGGGTTCATTGTCGACTTGAGCTCCCCAGATCAATCCCGCTAACGGGTGATTGCTGATTGCACTGATCGTTAGAACTAGCTGAGAGAAAGGCGAAACTAAGGACCCGCATGATGTAGTGTTGAACGCCTTAGCTCCGGAAAAGTTAATGGCGCGTCCGTTCTCCACCGCATACACCTGCGGTCCCGAGATTTGCAAGTATATCAGCATCATTGGAGATTTTCATAGCAGTTGATCGAGTAACAGTCAGAAACGAATGTTTTTTATTGTAAGTGTCTCACCTTTTACCACAATTCTGAGTAATATTAAGATCGCGTCACTCGAACAACGACATTCTTCACAAACGACACCACTACTAACACCTCATCGCCCACAATTTGATGTGAGTACAAGAAAAAAATTCTTTTTGAATTTGCAGCCGCAAATGGCGGAATATAGATCTTGCTACCGTATCCCATCCATACAGGACAAGCAACCTTTAAATAAAATCAGAATGCTGTTTACAGATTTCCGAAAGCTCAACAGTACCGAAAGCAACTTCGTTGCAGAGCTCGTCTAAAGCTGTTGATGGTGTTCAGAAGCCAGAAGCGCGGGTAAGCTTAACTTCCGTCTAACTTGTCAGACACTTACTTCCCACAAAAGAAAATTTTCGCCTTCTCCCAGGCTGAAGATACAGCTTTCCATTTGGGATAGCCCCACTGAAAAAAAAACAACATTCAATATGGGAACTTTAGAAGAATTTACATTACGCCGGTGGCTAGCTGCGGTGCAACGGTTTCAACCAAAGCACTTTGTTCGTATGCCGTTGCACTGAACATAGTGGATCTAATATCTGAATATAATTGAGGAATCTTTTATTTTAACAGTTTTTTTTGCAATTTCCATTCATTTTCAGACGCCGCGCCAATCTACTCCTATATTGGGGCAGGTAGGCAGAAATTTCATAGAGTTGTAGTCATATTGTAGTAATAGCCTTTTATTAGCTGCCTATGGGTAAACAAAGCCAACCCAGTGGAGCCCTATCAGCAATCCCAGATGTCTATACGACGAAAGCAGTAAATATAAAAAATCTTGTACAAAAAGTGTTTTCTTTGGTGCAACTCAAGCCTCACCTGAGCTCACCGGACGGCCTTGCTACAGCTTGTGCGCACGTATGAAGATTCTGGTGGTGTCGCCTAGAGCCGCTCAATGATAAACGAGCTTAGAGATGATAGGTATGATATTAGGCTTGTGTAACACAATGAGTAGAGGTGGTTTGTAATTCACACGTGACAGGTAGTCCGACCCTCCACTGCGAGCGAACTCTTCGTGCTACAGAGTCAGTAAATTGATAATGAACCTCTCTTAGGAGATACAAATACTTACCAAACACATAGTGACCTCAGTCTCCGCAAGTTATGGTTTATGCCAAATATGCCTTCTTCCCTCTGCGGTGCTTAGAAGAGTTAACGGCTTAAGGCGATCCCTTAGTGAATTTATGAACGACAACCTATCCACCTTCTCAGCGATTTTCCAATGGTACAAATGTAACTGCTACTCCAGAATAATTCAGGTTGAATGGCGCTCAGTTGATGAACTTCAACGTCAGGTTGAGTCTGTCTAAATGAATTTCACAGTAATCGTTTGCTAATCATTCACATGTTGTAGTTGTAGTTGCTAGGAATTCCACCTGGAGTGAAGCTCATGCCAGTGGTTGTGGCAGATGCTAATGAAAACACGGTTAGTCACAAAAATCTACGATACTAGTTTCAAATACAGGAGCACTATGTTAGTTCACATAGATAAAACTTGTAGAGCCATTCATGAATACCGATTGACGAGCGTTGTCACGAGCTCCATGAATTTCACTGGAGTAGGCAAAGTTCTCTCGAAACTGAGACCGTCATAGTAATTCGTAGGACTAAAACGTTTTTACTTAAAAAAACATGAGTTTTACTTCATACCAAAGAAGAGCGCGTGTTGCGTAGTGGTCGAAGGCCCACTACAATACCCGTGGGCTCGTTCGCCGCTCCCCAGACTCACCAAGCCTTCCATCTCCTGTGGGTCTGCAAATTGGTACCAGACTTCTCTGGGAGGATAGCAACGCTGTTCGATACATAGCTATGCTTTTACTCTCCTCCGACGATGCTTGGTGAAGTCAAATACATGGCGCATCTTTCAGGAATTGATTAACGCCAAGAGCTTTTATTATCCTTTACCAAAAAGAAGTCTTGTCTCCGACATAATTTTTTTAACTACAAAACCACTTAGCACTTTTTTCTGCAGACTTCGTTTTTTTTCTTAATTAATGAACGGTCAATTATTGGACAAGGACGTCCAATTTCAATAGGTTGAAAATAATCAATAAACGATTACGACAATGTGATGGAACATCGGGTGAGCAAATTTCGATTTCTACTGAGAAATTATTATTTCCACTAAGTCGTTTTTATTGCCGGTTATTAATTTTGATTTGAATCGATAGACATTAAAAAATTGACACCACTTTCCACATGTTCTCAGGATGGAACTACGGTATTCTCCAACTCGCTTACTAGAATGACTACAAGAGAAAAAACTAGGAAGACTAACGTGCAATACCGGAGTTTCAAAACAGTTTTAAGCTTATTTCGTCATTTTTAAGCCATAATTGCCTGTGCGATGTTTTTTATTTGTATTTTTTTCACCATCTAAACGGCCGAACGACCGCTTTGCGGTGCGGATCTCAGTACTTCTTGCATTCCATTCGCTTTCTCACATCCATCATCCACGAAGGTCTTCCAACTTTTATTTGTGTTGGGCTCCTGCTTATAGATTTTCGTCTTCTCTGTAAATGTCGTTAAAAACTGCTCGAGTCGATCCTCCTAGTGGTCCTGAAATAGCGGGGATAGAGTGTTCTCTTTTAGGTTCAAGGAAGTGAACTCTACTTGGGCAAATCTGGTATCAATTTCGCGACGCTCGATTGCTGAGAGGCTTGGTGAGCGGAGTGCTGGGTAGATCCAGCACCGTGGTCGTGAGGGCACGGCACCACTTCCACCACACTCCATGCAGCTTGTGTAGTAACAGTAATGATAATAAGAATATATGCCGATAATAATCATTATGACGAGAAAAACAGCGAAAAGAACCAGCTGGTGTACAAAATCGGTTCAAATAGCGAAATCCTTACGTTACTTCATAACAACATTTTTTTGAATGCTAGGTTAAAAATACTGCAAAAACAGTGTGATGTTTTCAGAAAACGCAGACTTCAAAGCCAACAAGCTTTGTGCAAAGGGTGAATTTTGTCTCCCTTATTTCTTCCTTAGATGAATATGAATGAATTAATCCAATGAAAGCTTGAAGGTTAGCCACAGGGTCATCGAGCCTTCCATCCCTCTGTGCTCAGCAAATTGATACCAAACTTATCTGGAAAGATAGTAGCACTGGCTCGATACATCGGTAGACCACCGCGAGTCATTGTAAAGACCAGATATGCATTCAATCACCTTCAACGATTCGTGGTGAAGCCGAATGCAAGGCGCATCCCTCAGGGGATTGACCAGCGCCTAGAGCTTTGTCCTTTATCTTCTTATCAGTATTATTTGAATTACATCACCATTTTTTGTCTTATATCAACAGGATTCTGTTCATTTAGGTAGTCTGGGTTCCAAGCGGTAAATCTGCCACGCAGGTGCATTTCCTACACCAAATTTCTTTATTTGTAAGATGAAATAATGACATAAAAAATATACATGAGCAGACCAGATATAAGTGTTTCGAACTTAGGTAATTCGAAAAACGCTTCGTCATTGAAGATTTTGACTATATCTTTTCCTAATTCTGCTGTGTAAAAGGGCACGTGTGGCGCAGTGGTCTGAGGCGCTCTGAAACACACACGTGGAATCGGTTCCCGCGCCCATGGCCACCAATCCGTCCATTCCTCGGGGGTCGGCAAATTGGTACCAGACTTGTCTGGGAGGATAGCAGTACTGGCTCGATACATCGACAGGCCACCGCTAGTCTCTGTAAAGGCCGGATATGCATTCAATCACCTCCAAACGATGCCTAATGAAGTCGAATGCATGGTGCATCCGTCATGGATTAATCAACGCCGAGAGCTTTTTTGAACAATCAACACTACTCACTTGGCGATACTTATTTGTGCTCGTTCTGTTCTTATCGCAACTTGACAGTGATCTTCAGGGTTGCTGGCAACCATTTGGAGAAATGGAACGTCTACCGTTAGATAGTACTCAGACTCAAGAAGTAAGCCAAAACTCTAAAATTTTTTATATGATTTTGATCTCACCCTCAAAAGAGCCGACTTTAACGAAACTTGCAGAAGTCCGGATAGTGTATGGTTGCCAACCGGGGTCGTTCAACTTTTCATATACATGATTTATATTCTTACATTCGTTTCAATAGCTTGCTTCCATATCTCCCTGTCATCGACTCTGGTACATCGTCGCCAGTTCAGCGATGCTATTCTTTATGAATCTAAGAAGCTAGGAAGTGGTTCGTGTTGGAGTGTGGTTTGTGCAATGTTAAAAGATTGTATCACTGTGGTCTCAGTCCGATCCACAATATTCTGTGCCGGACTTTAAACTAAGTCACACTCTAGCGGTGCTATTCATGGATTCAGGCACAATCAGTTCCATCAGCATTTAGCGACATTAATCAATGACCATGAAAAACCAGACTCCAGCTTCACGAAAGCAGTCGCTATGTCGTTCTGGAACGGGTAAAAGTGAACCTGTGAATATTCGTTGTGCATCATTAAACCACACACCGAGAAGCTGGAATTGGTGTAGTTAATGAATGGGGATAACCTCTCTTTCGAGAGGGTTTCTGAGAACTACTTAAGCCCATACGGAGAAATGTCTTGTTGCTTGCGTTCAGTTAGAAACTGGAGGCGGTCTTGTCCCCCGACGATCAGGCGGTCCTCGACTACTTGCTGAATTTTCTTATTTCTTAGCAAGCTTTCTCATTGTTTTAAATCGTAACATATACTGCTATAAATTCAGAAATCCAAAATACCGCTATAACTTTGGAAATCTAAACAAGTTGGAGAAACTCAAGATGACATAGGAAATTTCAAGCGCAGTACAAGACTTTAAGCAAGTCGTTTAGCTTTTGTGAACTGCAATCTGATCTGTCAAAATTCTGTATTACCCCTTTTAATTGACTCCAAAGCCTTCGCGGCAGATAGTTGTAGGATGATGGACCCAAGAAGGAAGTAGTGGAATCGTGACCATATGTGGAAACGGGTTTTAGAGATGCTTGATAAGGGAACTCAGCTAATAGTCGTGGATCTTGAAGAACGAGCCTAGTTATACGTGATACCTAACAAAAACCTGTCGTAGACTCAAATAGTGAAAATAGAGGTAGTTTTTGTAACGATTACCCAGAAACTTCCACCCCCGCCCCCCAGCCCCCACCCAACTCCTCCCGCTCCCCCCTTTGTATTTTTCCAGTAGCTTTACTGTTGTAAGACAAGAAACATACGATATAACTCAGAAAGATTCACTTTTTTAAGGTCGATACTAAATCCTGCTTCTCGAAGAGAAAACGAATTGTCAAGAAAGTAAATGGTGGTATGTTAATCTACACTCTTATTCCACAATACCTGTGGCGCAGTGGTCGGATGCGCCCTGTAACACACACGTGGAATCGATCCCCGCGTCCATGGCCCACCAAGCCTTCCATCCCTCCGGGGTCGGGAAATTGGTCCCAGATTTGCCTGGGAGGATAGCAGCACTGGCTGAATAAATTGGTAGGCCACCGTGAGTCATTGTGAAGACAAGATATGCATTCAATCATTGTTTAAAGTCGATGTTTAATAAAGTCGAATGCAGGCCGCATACCTCAGGGGATTGATCAACGACTAGAGCTTTCACCTTTTACCCTTTATTTCATAGTGCTAGATTGAATGCACAAATTTACAAATGGCGATGCGCAATGAACATTTCTTTGGTCAGAAAACCGCTATCTTTACCACTGTAACATAGTTGCTAAAATATTATATGTTGTAGATTTGCGCTTGATATTTAGAATTGTGAGAATCGATTGGTGTTGCTCATTGTCGCACGTTGTTGCTCATTGTCGCACATAGCCGCTCTCATTGCCTTTGGCAAACTTCATTGCCTGCGACGTTAAGATCATAAACGTTTTACTTCATACTACTTGAGGAGCTTTTGTCATTAAAATGTGAGATTTCTAAAGTTCACAACTCGAACTCGGATAGAAAGCCTGAGCTAATTGAAGCTCTTCAACGCTATAACTACGACGCAGGACGATTCGTTCCCGGAAATGATTTTAAAAAGGCAAGCAAATCTACCAGGAAATGCAGACGAGTGTCCTCGTGTGCAACAAATAGTGCATAATCCTAATCACCTTACTGATAACCCACTGGAAAAAATTTTTCCTTAATATCCATCATCAAATCTGTCCATGTGGTTGTAGACGAAGAATTAGTAGTCGTCTTGCGAAGGCATTGTCAGTTTATTATTTCAGGTGCTTCAAGAACATTGGATGAAGTAGATAGGAACGACGAAAGTGGAAGATTGGAAAAACGACAGTCATCGTGGAAGTCAAACCAAAGGAGACCACCATCAGCAGCAAAGGAAAACGAAAGATCTAAGCAATCTACTAAGCTCACCAGACACCAACAAGATCAAGAACAATCTGCTAAGATTATCGCTAATCCCACGAAAGGCTCGAAACCCGAAAAAGTACCAACCGAAAACAGCAAGGTGTTCGAGGAAACGAAACCAGCCGAGTCAACAAAAAAAGGGTTCTTTAACGCCCTCAATGAATCAACAAGTTGAAAAGGCTTCGACGACACCAGCGAAAGCAGAAACGGAGCCTAAAAAGAAATCAACCTCAGATGATGAGAGCGAAAAGGAATAGGTTAAAAATAGAATTTTTTGTCGTTCAAACATATTTTGAAACAATAATAATTGCCATCTTGTTGGAAGTTATTGGAAATCGTGCGTTTTACATAAAACTCTAGTCGTTCGGTTATCTAGTAAGGGTACGCGCAAATGACTTGCACAGTAGAAGAACATTCCAGCGAAGCTCACTTATCTCGCACGTTATGGAAAATTGTGGCTGCCTGCCAGTTGACACGGAACTCTTCCACGTCGCTTCTTTTACTAGACGGAGTTTATTTTGCCACATCTTTGATATTCAATCGATAGATTGTCCAACATAGATTTTGCACTGATGTCAGACTATGGGGAAACTATACCCAATGTCTATACAATGCCCATTGTGTTATAGACGTGTCCTCTCGTTTGTTTGAATCCCATGACAGTTATTACCATGTGTATTGTAGTTTTACACTTATGTTTGGAATTTAGAGACTCTTTATCCTTACGGTGAGATCAAGAACCACAGAAGAGACTTAGATGGACAGGGTTCAATAATACAAAGGGAATACGATAAAGCAAGTAGGAAGGTAAGCAGCAGACACGACCCTTTAGAGGGAGAGCTCTGTTCCGCCAGTACAGCGACTTCGCATCCGTATGGGATTGATCAACGCCGAGAGCTTTATTCTTTATCCTTAGCTTTAAGAGGCTTATTATCAATAAGACAAATATGTATCCTAATACAGTAAAAGGATGGATATTATGCATGATATTATGTAAAATTAACGACAATGGTGCTGAGATATTTGCAAAATTCCGGACCGTAGGTGTCTATATTGGGGAACGAACTCGCTATTAGCTCACCCGGTTGCTACTACTTCATGCGTGTCTTTCGTTTCGCAGATTAAGCAGCAAACAAAAAGTGACTGCTTTGAGACTTATACTACAGTTTCAGCTTAACTGGGTCCAATGCCGATTTGCACTCCCCAGATCAGTCCTGTTGATGAATGAATGCTGACAGCACCTTTAGGTTAAAACATGACTGGGAAAAAATTACAGACGATGGGTCCGAATGATGTGGTAGTAAAACGCGTTAGCCTCCGGGAAACGTAATAGCGAGTTCGTTCCCCACCGCAGATACCTGTTGTGCGGAGTTTTTGCAAATATATCAGCATCATTGTAACTATAGCTCAATGTGTTAAAATAAACCACTGAGAAGAAAATGAGACTTATAGTTGTCTTACCGACCACTCACGCAAATCCATTATGACACCTGTTGTTGTCGACGCGAGAGTGTTAATGACTAACAAAATTTTGTCCCACTTACTACAGCCATTGTTTTTTTGCTGCACTGTTATATCGTTCATTTCATTTGTTTCCTATGTTATGGCCTTCTTTGTCAATCGCATCTGTAGCAGTTATGGAGGCTTTCTTACATACTTCACGGCTTCTTTCGCTCTCTTTTTCACTTTTTTGTATTAAATGATCTTGGACCTCTAACATGTAGTCTGGTCCATCCACTATAGCCCAAGCCTGCTTCTTTTCTTTTGAAATTTTGACTTCACAACTGGCTAAGATCGCTGATACCAGTCATGTGACGACCGACATTCGACGGCAATCACATTTGCATTTCGAGGAGACGTTTAAAAGGCCTAATGGAGCTTCAAATCACTATCCTTCAAACACAACAACTCCTCTACTACAATAATTAAAGAGAGAGAGATTACAAGCTGCTGACGGACTTTTACTTTGCCCAACAACAGTCCTTATGCAGTGTGGTCCTACGTGTCAGGTGTGCAGCTATTTGACACTTATCTGAAGTTTTCCGCAAGTGCCTTTCATAGACTTTTGCTTCCATTCTCAAGGTACCATGTTCTTGACAAAGTGGCAGATATACATTACAATATATTTATTTCACAATGGCTCACTTTTCCGCAGATTTGATCTCTTTCCTGGCCCTAGAAAGGACGTTACAAATATGATGGCGATTCCGTTTCCTGCCTTCTCCGCTGCATCGCTGTGCTCTTGTGTTTCTTTCGCTTCATCCTTCGTCGCTTACGCAACTCGAAGTTCCTAATGAGCTCTGAATTCATGTGAACAGGACACAAATCGAATATATAATGACAAATGTGATGCCATGAAATAACAACCACTCAAAAAGGCAAAACAAGGGAAAAAAGACAGAAAAAACGAAACAATATAAGCCAAGACGAGTAAGATTTTAGCAAAAAGTCTTCTCAGATTCGCTAGAATTCGTACCGTATTCTCCTTTTCGACATAATTCTCAGCGTCCAACGATGTTTCGTTGTCCACCCATTTCTCGTGGTATAGATAGGTCCCGTCCGGATTAATCCTACAAAAGAGGTTAAATGAAGATAGCACATAATGGTTATAGGAGAAAAATTTGTCGTATAATTAACACTTCCAGTCCGACTCGTATTCATATGAGACAATGCTGAGTGGTAATATCAGTTCACATGGGCCGACATGTCACCAAGATATTTCTCACTAACAACAGTCTCAATAGCGCACGTGGATCCGTGATGGAATCTCTGATCGTCCTCTCCTAACTACAGTGCGAGGAAATATTACAGAACCTTCCTCATCAGCACTGTGTTATAAAAGAAGATTTCTTGTGAAAATAGCATATATCTGTTTGTGCATCTGTATAAAATATCTGCAGCAGAAAATAATTGGCTCTGCCCACGACTGGCACAATATGTCGTGAAGGACCTACCGACCAACTAGAATAGGTGTGGGAATGAAATGTATACTTCAGCGTTAACAGCCGGAAAAATGAGTTGATATCCGCTCACGCCGGCTGAGCTGCTTCTAACGTATGAAAAAATATTCGCTTGCCTCGAGTGGTAAATGTTAAACCATGCGCGACAGGTGAGGGTGGATTTAATGTCGCTTACCAGTGGAGAATCATGCACCAGGAGTTTGTTAGTCTCATCGGCACGCGTTAGGTGATGTCAACACTTTTTTTTTGGAGTTGCTTGTTTTGTGTGAAGAGAACGTTTTCTGGTACTTTACGTAATTATCGCGTGTGGCGCAGGGGTTGGAGGCGTCACTGCGACACACACCTGGAATTGATCCCCGCGCGCATAGCCCACTGAGCCTTCCATCCCTCCGGGTTCGGCAAATTGGTACCGGACTTGTCTGAGAGGACAGCAGCACTGGTTTGATACATCGGTAGGACACCACGAGTCCAAGGCCAGATATGCATCCAGTCACCTCTAAACGATTCTTCATGAAGTCGAATGCATGGCGCATTCCCCAGGGATTGATCAACGTCGAAAGCTTTATGCTTTATTATTTATCCTTTTTTGTAATTATCAGTAGCTAGTCTAATGCAGATCATTGTGACAGGCAACAGATACACTTATTTCATCGCTAATGATGCGCAAGATAAACGGGACTTTGTTTCGGCCAAACCGTTCGTTTTGGTGCGTCGCTCTCTTTCGAAACTTATCTCGTGGGGTTACTATTTCATAGCCATTGGAGGTGGCTATTTGCCGAGCCAAGTCGTGCGATTCTTCCTTTAGTTCCCTACTTGTGCATACACAGGTGGCTGTTTGAAACATGTTTCTCACAAGCGCCCTCTTTGTGTGTGAAGGGTGGGAAGAAAAGGAATGAACCAGGATGTTTTTGTTACTTGGTTTTCGGTACCACTTTGTCATATATCCGTTACTTCGATTAGTTAATCTGAAGGTTTAGAAACAGGGAGCCAGTCATCTTTTGGTTTGCTCCCGGGATGAACTTTGATGTACTCAGACTGCTCGTTCAATAAATCAAAGCATTTGTCCATCTCCTCCTGAGTAGAGAGGACGACAAAACAATCATCTATATATCTGCAGGAGAGTAGCGGCCGGAAAACGAGAACGGGGGCTTCCACTCTAGACATAAACGCAATGGAAAGGCTTGGCGCCAGTCGCTGTCCCATTGCCAGCACCCTTATTTGTGCGCGGTATTTCCCAGACCATCTGAAAAGTGAGCACTTTATTGTTGCTGGTCATATAAGTAGTCATCAAAACCAACCCGAGAATGATCTGAGAAGAACAGGACAGTCTCTTACGATCTTTTTCACGCCCCTCTTTTGCTCTCACTCTCGCAAGCTACACTTTGTGCTTCTAACTATAAAATGAAGAACGTGTAAACATTAAAACTGTTGCGGGAGCGATTATAAGAACTCGTCTATTACGATTTGGGTGTTTATGGAAGACAGTACAACGCTGTAGATATGTTAACAAGCTGCAGTAGAACGGGAGCCAGGATCGAAGAACCTAGTACTGCAATGTATGCAGTTCAGATATCTTGTCAATGTGATATGTTAGTATATTCCCATAGACAAATTTCAATCTCTGTTTACTTATATACAAATATAAATGAACGCTGGATGATGTGTTCACTAATGATCTCCTGAATCAGCTATATTTTTTGAGTGCGAAGCCGTGTTGCAGTCATGTGGCTTCTAATGTACGAGGGAGACTGGGATGAGATCTCGGTACAGTAACTATTAGGGTTGCTCAGAAATAAATGAGCGCTTTAGAATATTTATTGCTTTTAAGTATTTCTCACCAATAAAATATTCTTTGTACTTCAGAATATTATATTTCATTAAGAAGCTTACTCTATGCTTTTTTCCAACCTTTTCATTTTTTTGTCAAAAAAGTTAAATTTTTCTAACGAACTTTGAGCTTTGCAGTTCTGAATGTCAAAAACGAATTTTCGTCAGATTTTCTTTCGTGAGATCAAACTCGGTCGAAGTGCAGCAGAGGCGGCTCGAAGCATTAAAGACGTTTGGCGTGAAGGTGGTGTTGGTTAATCAACAGTGCGAACATGGTTCCAGAATATCCCATCTGGTGATTTCGACTTCGAAAATACGGAGGGGCTGCTGACGTCTCAGTGAACTTGACGACGACGAATTGATGGCACTAGACGAAGAAAACACGCGAACAACTGTTCGAGGGGCTTGCAGGGAGAGCTTGGGGTAAGCACAGCACAGGAACAATTTCCACTCACTTGAATCGCATGGGAAAGGAAAAAAAACTCGGGAAGTGGGTGCAGCACGAATTAAACGATAATTTAAAAAATCGCCGTTTTGAAGTGTCGTCTGCTCTTTTTCTGCGCAACAAAAACGACCCTTTTATTGATCGAATTGTGACGGCAGCGTGAAGTGAATTCTGCACGACAACCTGCGATATTCAGCTCAATGGTTGGTTGTATAGCGTTCAGGTTCTACAGCACTTCATAAAGCGGAAATGGCACCAGAAAAGGTTATGCCGACTATTTGGTGTTCTGCAGCCGCGCTGATTCATCAGAGCTTTTTGAATCTAGGCGAAACTATTACGGAATAACTCAAAAGACCGACTTTCTATAAACCTTGGCATAGTTAGCTGATATATCTATTTACTTGATTTTATAAACTGATCTTCATTAGGTGATGAGAGGTTTGTATAGTTCTTCGTTGTCGTTGTCGTCGTTGTTGGTGCTGTTGGTCGATAGCTGACGTTTCTGCGATTTCGCCTTCCACAGAGCCTGGACGTATTTTGTATAATAGTACTTTAATTATTCGATGGAAAAAAGCTAGTTCGCAACCGCCTGTACGATCGTTTGTGCAACCCCCCAGAAAACTGTACGATCTGTCTTAACGGAAGAGGCAGGGATTGGATGAGTTCAGCAATAACATATTTGATCTCATGTAACACATGCGGTGAGGAATATATTAGGGAAACGGGTAGACCACTTTGTGTCCGCATAAAAGATCATCTAGATGGGGAAGTTAAAATTCGTTGAAAACACTCCTCTAGGCACGCATAGGGCACAAAAGCACAACGGCGATGATTTTGAGGTGACTGTGCGGATCCCAGCGGAAGAATCGAAGACATCAACGCACAAAACTCTTGAGGGATTTTGGATGAATTTCAGAAATACAAAGATAAACCAAAAAGACAGATGCCTCACTATCACAGGTGAACTGGCGCCCTATTTCAAAATGATATTTTGACCCCTGGCTGTGCCTCACTCGCGACCCCACGTGAACAACGCGTGGGCCAGTCCCACTCGTAACATCACGGTGAGTAGCCTTTTCGTTCAATATGGCGTCTTCTGTTCAATATTTAAAGTTTGATCTTTATTAATACTTCAGCCATTTTTTTTCCACCGAATAATCAAAGTATTCTTGTATAAAATACCTCCAGACTCTGAGAAAGGCGAAACCGCCGAAGCGTCAGCCATCGACCAACGACACCAACAACAACGACAACGACAACGAAGACCTATACCAACCTCGCATCAGCTAAAGAAGATCAGTTCATAAGATTATATAAATAAATATTACGGAATGGAAGTGCTGTCAAAAATCAAAGAAATGCACCGTAAACTCCAACAACAACGGCCGGAATTAGTCAACAGGAAAGGACCAATTCTTCACCACGAGAACGCGCGGCCTCACTTTGCCAAACCAGCGCTGTAGAAGTTTAACGAGTTAGGCAACGAAACTTTACCTCATCCGCCATATTCTCCAGTTCCCTCGCCTACCGACTACCACTTCTTCAAACACCTTGAAAACTTCCTGCGCGAGAAAAATGCCTTCAGTGAATCATCGCTCCCAGAACTCCAGAATTTTATGCATCTGGAATAAAAATATCTGTTTCCCGCTCGATAAAATGTGTGGAATCGAAGAGTAAAGGTTTTCTTTATGAACAAAAATGAACAATACAAACAAGTGTTGGTCATCACAGTACCGAGGTTAAGTGGCGATCGGTTTCAAAATTATTGTTTTGCTATTCGCCTTCTGCTAGCTAACAAAACACCAACTGCTGCAGGGTGGATTATCTGTTGGAAAACAAATTATCGTCAAATGACAATCATATCAACAACAAGCGCCCCGTGTAGAAGAGCGTCGCGGGTGTGTTCGGCTCACTCGATACGCTCAGCTGAGGAAGATCCGGTTTGATGCGAGACGAAGACGCCACATCGAGAAGAGGAACAACTGTGGACCATCGACAAGGATCGTCGGCTCTGATGAAGACAAAGACGTCGAAACGTTAGCTGAATAAACATCTCTATTAACTTCTGTAAGCTCAACAGTATAAACAAATGATGGTTCAAGTTTCGTTTAAAGCAAGTATTGACATTTTAAACAATATAGTTAAAAAAGGCTAATTTATTTCTGAAAAAATTAGCTGTAACGGACAAAGGTGAATTAGGTTGGTACAGTTCTCGACATTCTTGTTGATCAAACACGAGGTGTTACTTTATTCTTCACTCCATTAAAGCTGACGTCTCGGCAGAATCGCCTTCTTCAGAAGCTCGAAGGGTATATAGACTGGTAATTTACTATATCAAACGCTCCAATAACACATGCAGAAAGATGAAAATCTAAATGGCAATCACACGGTCAAGAGCTTAACAGCTTCTCGAGAACCTTACCGTTTTCACGTGCCTTCCACTGAAGAAGAAGGGCTGATCAGAGTCGCATATGGTCGATGAATGCCCCACTCTACACCAGAAGCTGATGCGAAGGTACGGAGCGAGATCACGTGTGATCTCCGGGTATTCCTCCCTGCTATTCATACTAGGGTTACTGGTATTCATGCAAAAAGCCTCAAAGAAGTTTGCGCTTTGGTGTTATGATATCCTTTGCGAGGATAGTGATTTTTGATATCAGAATCGTCTATTCTATATCTTTCTATCCGATGCACACCTAGTGGCGTACTTAGTCTTGCTTTTTGTTTACCATCTAGGTCTTCTTTTCTATTGATTGGTAAGGTCTGCAGCTTCCGCCAATATATTCATCTCCACAGTTATTATAAGAGATCAGGTATATCGTGCCTGAACTCGAGTAGTCACCGTCCCTGTCATAAGGGCACATTAAACAGTTCTGTGTTCGCATAGACGGTAATAAATAAGGTTAGGAACTAAGTGGCCACGAAGATTATCCGGTAGTATTTCTATTATCACAATCGATCCCTCTAGACCTGCCCTTCTTAAGAATCGTTTTATAGCTACGTTTACTTCATCTCTAATAAAGGCCAGCTTAAACGGGATTTTCTTCTGAGCAAGTGTTTCGTTTTGAGCTTCGTTCTCCTTCTAAACTTATCTCGTGTAGTTACTATTTCGTAGTCATTGGAGATGGCTGTTTGCCCAGCCAAGTCTCACCAAAAAAAAACAATAAAAAGAAAACGGAAGGAAACCCCACCAAAATTCCGTTCTTTCAAATTGCTTCTAGTTTTTTAGAAATCTTTGTCGATGACTTGTTTGATTTTTTATGAAGTACGCTGTTGTATGTTGTTGTTTTCGTCGTTGTTGTTTTGCTTCCAGTGAGTTCACCCTGCATTTTGTCCAGGAGAAGTTCAGCAAAAAGGAGGCGGCACCGGCACACATATAACGAGCGAAATCCTCATCTCGATGTGAAAACACTTCGTGTTCTATTGGTTGCAGAATCATTTATCGTCGAAGTTCATAGAAACGAACAAGTTTCAAGCAGTTCATAGTTTCATCCTTTCGAATATACTGAGTAACGCATTTGAATTCGACACATCCTAAGACATGGCCTCCTCTGCAACACTTCAATGACAGAGATCCCTTTTTCAAACCAGCTAGTAATACGGCGCGGTCCATCTTCGTATTCCTAGAGTATAATCTAGAATGACTGGCGAAATGCAGAAACAAAAAAGAAAACTGGTTTCCACTAGTTATCGTTGAAATTGACTTACAAGATAGCGGCCATATGACAAAAATGACGGTGGAAAACCAGCGAAAAAAGATATCCTTGTTCATTTCCTCTCTTCCCACCCCTCACACGCTGGGAGAATGCTTGCAGGAAACATGTTTCGAACATTCAGCGCTTTATGAACGAAGAGGGAACTAAAGTAGGAATCGCTCGACTTGGCTCGGCAACCAGCCATCTCCAATGGTTACGAAATAGTAACCCCATAAGTTAAGTTCAAAACGAGGGCGATGCTCCAAAACGAAAAACATGATCAAAACAAAACCCCGTTCACGTCGTCCTTCATTACCGATGAAGCAAGTGTAGCTATAAAATGATGCTTAAAAAAGGGCAAGTCTAGAGGGGTCGGTTACAGTAGTGGGAAAAACCCCTCATATTCTTCGTCGTCAACTAGTTCCGCTTTTGTGATCGTCTCTGGCAAACACAAAATTGCGTAAGTTGCCCATTATGGTAGCGACGGTGACTGCATAAGCTCAGGTACAATATACCTGATCTCTTGTAATAGTTGCGAAAACGAATATATTGGCTAAACGAGCAGAGCCTTAGTATCCGCATAAAAGAATGCCTGGATAGCAAACGAAAAAAGAGGGCAGAGTACCCCAATGGGGGGCCGAATAGGGTAAGAAACTATAGCAGAGATGATTTTGATATAAAATTCGCTAGCCTCGCACAGGATGCCCAAAGCACCAGCTTGCAAATTTCTTGAGGCTTTTTGGATAAATGCCAAAAGTCCGAGAATGAATAGTGTGGAGGAATGCCCTGAGATCACAATTGGTCTCGCCCCGTACGTTCGTATCGATATCTGATGTGGGATGGTGCAGTCACCAAGCATGTGTGACTCTAATAAGCGGTTGTTCCTTAGTGGGAAGCCACGTCAAAAATGGCTCTGAAGAAGGCGATACTGCCGAAACTTCCGCTGTTGCTCTGTTGTAAGTTTTTTTGTTCGGAAGTAAACGTATGCGGATTATAGATTACAGCGAGGATGTTATATGCGGGATATAACAACTTCGCGATTGCTGAACAAGAAAAAGACGCATTTATAATGCAATGCCGGTGTTAATAGAAATCTGGGAAACTGAAATACGTCACTTGGCGTTCTACGCTGTACAACATTCATTCCTACTTTTTTCGCCTAGGGTTATAATTGCTCATCTATATAAGTCAACTTTGCTTATTTAGCGGATCCATTTAGCTCGTCGTCTCACACCCACCACCCAGAAAGATCTCGAACTTCTGTGTGAGTTCGCCTTCACTGTGAACATGTCGCCTTCCTGGTAAATATCGATGAATGCTGTTAGAGGTGGTTGTTCGTGGAACCCTGGCATAGCTTTACTATTGCACTCTCAGATATCGAGAACAAGCAGTCAAGGCTGCTATAATTAAAGAGCACTTTCTTCGCGCCACTACGACTTCAATTGGCAGCTCGAAAAGCTAATGAGCTTGTAAAACTCGGTGTGAGATCAAATCAGAGATTACAAAAGTGTTTTATGGTGTTTTCCATATAATAATCCGTTGTTGGTTTCCGCACATAGCAGCTCTTATTTGCAGTTTCACCATCCAACTCGGAAAGAAGAATTCAGAAAATTCGCGAAGATCATGTGGGATCTGCTGGAAGCTGGTCGCTACGGCATAATTCACAACGTCAACATGGATCACCTTCGTATGTTCCTCGTTAACTACGACGATCGAAGATGTGAAAAAGTATCTTGAACAATTCTTTCTGTGATTAGTTTTATAGCTCACTACCTTGTCGAATATGGAACCTGTTCACCTTATCACTTTTTGTTACTGAATTTTTCTGACTGTATGTGGTTGGCTTAAGAACTCTTCGCCAATTTTGCACGCTATAAACCTAATGAGGACTGTTTGTAAGCAAATATTGTTTTATTTAGTTCGTTCACCTCAAGTGTACACGAGGTAACTTGAATGCACGGTTTTCTCGACTCAAGACGAACTGTACAGGCTGAGGCACACAATCTATTTTTACTTGTAATTTCTACATTCAGCAAGAAATTCTTCATGCGGAGTTTGAAATTCGTGCTAGCACATTCTCGAGCTATCTTGAGATGGCTGTAATTATGGCAGTGGCTTTACTCTTAGGTGGAAATCTGTCTCATTCTCAGACTGGAGATGAATTCTCCCTCTCACCTCCAACTCACACACCTATGAAGTTTTGCTTATCACGACGAGACGGCGAACCATTCGGGGGAAGGTAATAATGTTTACTTAAGACTTTTTGAACAGTCGAGTTACAGTGAGTTACAGAATCCATACTGTTAATAACCGCTGCACATTAATTCAGCCTATTACGTCAGCTTCATTCAGCTATTTATCATACGTAACGTCATTTCGGAATTCTACTGAACACGAATAGGAGATAAGCAAAAAATCCCTTTTTTTCATTGAAATCCTCCAGTTGAGATTCAATCCAAAACCAACTATTTCAAAGGTGCCGCTGAATTAGGGTTGTTCTCGTTATGTGTCGCAAACGCTCGTTCTTATAAGAACGATTTCACAACCAACACGAAGATGTCGCCTTGTGAAACTTGTGACTTGTTGGGACTGAAACATTGTGGCTGTCGCCAACAAATTTCAACTCTTGTGTTTTGATAGACCAGTTATACCATAGCGGTTTTAAAGGCGGTTGTAATTGACTTTGAAAAGGTGATATAGCGCTGTCGAACTTCTTTAAGTAATGTCAATTTCGTTGTGGCGATGAGATTCTTAGATGATATTAATATGCATCCCGGGAGGTTATCCGATCGCATGGATCGCTGCTCGATGGCAGAGGCGTAATTGAAGAACAGAAACTCTCCTCAAGTCAAGAGTGGCCACTGTTGCGGCGATAACTCAGGGGGTACCCAGTACACCTATCACGGGATTTTACAAGTATTCCAGATCTTAAATGATGAAAGCGAGGAGGTAGGAAGGAAATGCCTAAGCGATATCTGAGCCCCTCACATAAATCACACCATTTCCATAGATAACTACTGCAAGAAGACCAGACGTAAAGAAGAAGTTCTACAGGGTGTGGGAAAATTGGGTGTCAGCTTTCTAAATCATCTGCTACGTGCTAAGATTAAGAAAAATGGTTGTCAACGTAATTCTTCATATTGTTGAGCTCACAAGAGGTTGTTATGCTTTAACCCGTCACCGCATCTGAAGAAGACGAAGACGATGAAACGTTGAGAGAACAAAGGCTGTTAAACAAGCGCATGTAAGCTGTACAATTCAAAGAAGCACATTGAAAAAAATTATTCCAATTCTAGTACTTTGTTGAACATTTGCAAGACCAGCATCCACTTGTCGCATCGACCGGAACACTTCTTCCTTAATTCTGGTTGTTTTGCAATCATTATCTTTGAAAGTGGTGTGATTTTTGTGTGGGCTTGGATGTCGCCTGAGTATTTTTTCGTCTTTAACATTTGAGATCTTGAATATTGGTGCTGTCAGATGGGCGAGCTTTTTTTATTTTATTTTCAGCTATGCGCAAAATTTAACCAGTTGAAAAGTAACTTAAAGTGTCCTCGGAGTTCACCCATCCTCCTAGACAAGTTTGGCACGAATTTGCCGACCCCGGTGGGATGGAAGGCTTGGTGGGCCATGGGCGCGAGGATCGTTTCCACTTGTGAAATGCGAGGCGCCTCCGACCACTGCACCACGCGCACCCTAGGTGAGAGGATAGCGACTTTTATATCAAAATCGTCTCTGCTATGCTTTTGTATCCTATGTCCTCTTTTTCGTTTGCCATTTACCCGTTCCTTTGTATGGATACATAAAGGGCTGCCTGTTTCGCCAATATATTCGTCTTCGCAAGTATTACAAGAGATCAGGTGTATCGTACTTGAACTCATGCAGTCACTGTCCTTGCCATAAGGGACAAGTTACTCGACTCTGTGTCTCACGTGGACGATAATATAGGCGGTTACGAACTAACTGGCGACGAAGAGTATCCGGTGGTGTTTCTACTTTCACAACCGATTCCTCTAGACCTGCACTTCTTAAGCATCGTTTAGTGGATACATTTACTTCGCCGCCGATGGAGCGCTACATAAAAGGGGTTATGTTTATTGAAGATGGCTGTTTGCCCAGCCAAGTCGGGCGAGAAAAGTGAAAAACGGGAGGAAACGTCACAAAGATTTTCACTGTACTTATTAATGCATAAATACTTTAAAGATACCTCCATTTCCTAGAAATATTTATCGACGTTTCCCTTAATTTGAAAACACGCCGTTGTTTTTCTTGTTGTTGTCGTTCTTGTTTTGCACACATATGAAAAGCGAAATCCTTGTCTTGATGTGAAAATGTTTTGGGTTCTATTGGCTGCGGAATAATTTACCGTCGTGGTTCATCGAAACGAACAAGCTTTCCAACTCTTCACGGTGTCTCTCTTTCGAATGTACTGAATAACACATTTGCTTTCAAAATGTGATGAAACGCAGTTTTCTCACCTCTTCAACAAGAGAGACTATGAGTCAAACCCGTTATCTATACGCTGCAGGATTTCCTCAGGTCACGAGACAGCTCGCTTGTGCGTAGTTGAAGACGCATTGTCGCTCCACTGCCCAGCGAAGAAAGTTGGCTGATGGCCACAAAGGGGAGCATCGCCCCAAAGTGCGTGTGAGCCCCTAAATTCAATTAGGCGACGCACAGAGACGGAAAGCCGATGAATAACAGCGAATGGAGGGCGATTGGAGTGACCCGAAAGGGTCGGCAATATAAAAATCCGAAGAATTTCGCGCTTCAGCCAGTACTATTAACAACAAGAGACGACATGTAGACTCTCGAGGTGAACCCAGAAAAAGTGGAATGTGGCAGAACGCTCAAAGTATTTCATACTGGGATTCACAGACTGTATTGCGGCCAACTTCATGTGAGGCTGGTTGTGGTCTTTATGAAGACCAATACTATTCCCTTCTCAATTGGAAGCCTTCTTCGCGAAAGTCAAATTGACCACATCATGACTAACCGAAACTTTTCTACAACTGCTATTTCTGGAAAAAAATGATCACCCTATGATTCTGCCCACTTAAGGAGGAGAAACCCGAATATTTGGGAAAATTTTCATTGCAGTCATTACGTAAGAGTATCGCTACCATTTCGAAGCATCTTCACAGAACACTGTTCGCTGCCGTGGGATGAAGAATAACATTTGGTCAGCCAATGCCTTGACAACAATCCTGACAGTTGGTAGATCGCCAGTCACCAAAGACGCCTTCTAGAAGACTCTCGAGCTGACGCGTCACCAATGATTTGCACGTAGCCACAGAAAAATACTTATATCTGTGCACACGACTCCTTGAGCAGAAAAATGTCAGTGAATGCTAAAGTTACAACAGGTAAAACCGTATTTGAGACTTTCTATAGCAAAGCAAAGAACCGACTTCCCATTAACTTTGGCAGTGACCAATAATGGACCATTTCTCGATAAGCAGACATGAGGGGTTCAATACTTACTCAAGATTGGCACATACTTTCTGCATTTACGGGCCCTTGAGTACACCCAGCTCCCACGTTCAGAGCCCAGCAAGCTATATGTAGGTATCAAAAACGCTAAACACAGTAAAAAAAACGGACCTCTTTCCCCTGACCTCGAAAGAGCTCCCAATTTTGCAGCGTTGGGTAGGGACGAGCATGGAGAGGCTGCTAAAATCTCAGAGCCAGTGGAAGATGCCTGGATTACAAAGAACTATGGTGACGATCTGTACCTACAATGCACGTACACTTGCATCCGAGTCCTCGATAGAAGACTTGATCATGCAAGCAGGAAGGATTAGGTGCGACGTCATTGGCCTGACGAGACGACGACACCCATTCAACGCCGTCTGTGACACCGGAGAAGAACTGTTCCTCGGAACATGTGACAGTAGAGGAGTCGGCGGCATCGGAGTTCTCGTCAACACGAGTTTGTCCACGAAAATCGATTCATTCGAACAACTTACAACCCGAATCGGACGTTTACGATTAAAAAGATGTGAATCAATGCCGGCTTCGACAATCTTCGTCGCTTACGCGCCGACATCAAACTATGACAAAGAAGTTGAAGCGTTCTATATCGATTTGGAGTAGTTCTGCAGACAAGACCATAGTCATCACTGGAGATTTCAACGCCAAGATTGGACCAAGAAGAACGTCTGAAGCACGTCACATTGGGACCCACGGATTAAAATGGATCGAACAGCTTTAGCGGCTATCTGAGTATTTCATGGCGATCAAGACCATCCATGATAACTCGCAATTCCAGAAACTCCACCCTCAATGCATGACGTGGGAGTCTGTCAGTGTGCAGTACCATAACGAAGTAGATCATAATAAACCGAAGTTCTTTCCTGACCGATGTCGTTGTTGTCCCAAAATTCCACACGGGACCACATCCACACGATAACGAGGCTCAACGAAGATTCGCGAGAGTACAAAAGACGGCTCTGTCTCGTATTCACTGATTTAAAGAAAGCCTTTAACTCACTTGAGATAGAAGCAGTCATGCAAGCCCTTGATAACTGGGAAGTTCGAACTCAGTACATAATGATTTTTGGTGAGTTGTACCAAAAATACACAACCAAGATATCAACATTCTAAAACGATATTAACATTGAGGTCAAAACAGGAGTTAGGCAAGGCGATACTACCTCGCCAAAATTATTTACCGCAACCCTCCACAACGTCATGCGAACATTGGAATGGGAAAAATATGGGAGTGAAAATCGATGGCCGGCAGTTACACCATCTTCACTTTCGTCAGAAACCTGGCCGCTGCGTAAACGGAATGAAAAATCACTCACTTGCTGAACGTGCAGTCGAAAGTACGATGCTAGGAGTATCCCGTTTCACACAAATAATGGAAGGGATTGGAAGCCGCGACTTGCGTCAACGATCAAAAACCACAATGTTCACTTTTTATTTACTGCCTTTTACGAGTTTTCAAAGCAGGGTATTATTTGTGAAACAACCACAATGATGCTGAGATATTTGCAAAACTCCGGACCGCAGTTGTTTGCGGTGGACAACGGTCAAAAATCAAATATTCCGTTCTATACTCCAAACAGTCGAAGGTAGGGTGGGCCGGACACGCAATGCCTATGAATGACAACAGATGGACAACAGAGGTTAGTGACTGGATTCGTTGGGATGTCAAACGCACTGCGGGAAGAACACCGACGCCTTGGTCAGAGTTCTTCACGAAAAGCCTGGAAGAAAGACATGATGCTCAACGAGTCCCTAGAGCAAGCAGAACCCACTAGGCCACTCTTGTACGTGACAAGGAAAAATGGAAGATCTACAGGCGACAGCTCGAATCACTCGACGATCGACGGGACTACAGGTGAAAGGTGACAGATAGAATGCACACCAAGAAGACCACCGACCCGATGGTCATAGCTCTTCACGAAAACACTGGAAGAAAGACGTGGTACCCAGTGATTTCCCAAGACCAAGTAGAACCCAATCTACTACTTTTTAAGCTGTAGAGAAGAATGGAAAACGTGTTGTCATCTGGTCGAATCACATGACGATCAGCTTGACAACAGGTGACAGATGATAGGTGATCGAAGGTGCAAAATGGGCTCTAGCACTGACAATGAACTTGGATCCTCTACAAGGTGACAAGGAAATGAATAATGGTATTAAAGCGTGCAAAAAACAATCACTAGGTTGAGATCTGGAGTGCACTGTAAGACTGCAGACCATGCAAGTGAGCTAGGCAGTATTATCTAGTAATGGGAAACCCTAACATGCAATTTCGCTTGTACACCAATTTTATTTTCGCTAATGTAGGCGAAACCACTACAAGGTGTTTGTTTTGTAATTCGCTAAGATTTTGAGTGCTGACTTCCACTTGCGTGGAAACGGCTAGGAGAACTGGGAACCCATTGTATTGGTTTATCAAATTTTTCGCTAACTGAAATCAGGGATGCAACACTGATCTTGAATCGCGTCTGTTACAGAACGATAAAGGATAAATCTCTCGGCGTTGATCTGTTCCTAAGGGATGCTCTTTGCATTCGATTTAATTAAGCTTCGTTGGAGGTGATTGAATGCACATCTGGTCATCACAATGACTCGTGGTGGCCTACCGATGTATCAGCGAATGCTGCTATCCTCGCAGACAACTCTGGTTCCAATTTGGCGACCCGGAGAGATTTAAGCTTTCGTGGGCCGTGGGCGTGGGGATCGATTCCACGGGTGTGTTATAAGGGCTCCTTCGACCACTGCGCCACACTCACCCTTTACGTTTATTGTAGACCGGTACAATATTAATGCATTGAAAAAAGAGAAAACAGTAATTAAAGAGAATACAGGTGAAAAAAGTTAAAACGACGTCCACTCTTACTCCACTATTGCAACTGATGGGTGTTCTGTAGATGTTTGGCGTACATCCGAGATTCGTGCTTCAGCATTGCAAACGAAGCTGAGAAGAACATGATACTTCGACTTGGAAGCCAGCTGAGCGTAATTCTGCGTTTATGGCACAGCACATCCTGTGAGCTAAACGTATGTGATATACGAAAAAACTCACCCCGAGGTCGGTAACCTGCCACCAGAGTTCTCTCGGATCACTGCAACAGCGACCAGGTTCATCGGTAGACCTAAACATAATTCATATTTGCGGGTTTTACCAACTCTGAATAATATCACTTTCTTCATTTACTCGGGTGAAATGTAATGTTCCTGGAAACAGCATATCGACTCGATTATTTTCTGAGCTCAGTTCGAAAACTATGACCACTTGCTTATCATGAGTATACGGTGATAATTTTGAGGAAAGAAAAGAACCACTTTTTTAATAACGTGGATATCCGATTCCAACAACGGGAAAGACCGTTGCAAATAGGCGAGGAACAAGTTCCACAACTACCCGTATATCGTTGCACCTGCGCAGAGATGTTGATGGTTTGCAAAGAGATCCCTATGATGTTCGACCCTGTACATTCAAGAAATAGGTAGAGCTGTAGGTCGAACCATTGACCAAATACACGCAAGTAGTGTGCCACCTTTTAAAGCTTCCACTCATGAGTGAATCTATCTTTATCAACGAGGGAGTGAAGTAAATAAAACTGCCTATTGAGCACAAGTAGTTATGTCTTAGCTAAATGCTCCACTCTACATCTTCCTCTCTATCGTTTGGATCGGTGCAGAAATGAGGAGAATTTTGTAAGTTTCTTAAGTAAAAGATTTTGTTCAATGTCACACAATTTAGATTGAAATTTAGGGTGGAATCACTTTTAATCAATATTTTTTGGAAAACTACCCTTTATTCACAATTTTGACTTATTACTTACTGCCTACTCTTTTTTTTAGCGGCAGGGTATGCGTTGCTAAATATAACTTTAGTGATGCTGAGATATTTGCAAAACTCTGAACCGCAGGTGCCTATGGTGGGGAACGAACGCGCTATTGTCCTTTCCGGGGAGTAGCGCGCTCACCACCACACCATGCGGGTCCTTCGTTTCGCCTGTCTCTCAGCTAGTTCTATTGATCTTTTTGCCATCAGCAATCACCCATCAGCATCACTAAAGTTATATTTCGCAACGCATACCCTGCCGCTAGAGTAGGCAGTAAATAATAAGTCAAAATTGTGATTATAACTGCAGCCTCAGCTTAACTGGGTTCGTTGCCGATTTGGGCTCGCCAGATCAATCCCGCTGACGGGTGGTTGCTGATGGCAAAACATTAATAGAACTAGCTGAGAGACAGGCGAAACGAAGGACCCGCATGGTGTGGTGGTGAGCGCGCTACTCCCCGGAAAGGACAATAGCGCGTTCGTTCCCCACCATAGGCACCTGCGGTTCAGAGTTTTGCAAATATCTCAGCATCACTAAAGTTATACTACCCTTTATATTCTGGATAACCACATGTTTCTCGGTCACCGAACTTTATACTAGATGAAACACAACCATAAGATTGCTGAGAATTTGCAAAACTCGGACCACAGGTGTTTGCGATGGGGAACGAACGCGCTATTTTCCTTTCCGGGGAGTAACGCGTTCACCACCACACCATGCGGGTCCTTCGTTTCGGCTGTCTACCTGCTCTGGAGAGCCTATATCGGCATGGAGCCCAGTTAACCTGAGGCTGTAGTTGAATTCACAACATTTTTACTTTTTTATTTTGTGCCTTCTGTACTTTTTATGGCACGTTATTACGCGAAATACAACCACAAGGTTGCTGAGATATTTGCAAAACTCCGGACCACAGGTGTTTGAAATGGGGAACGAACGCGCTATTGTCCTTTCAGGGGAGTAACGCGTTCACCACTACACCATGCGGGTCCTTCACTTCGCCTGTCTCTCAGCTAGTAATAACCTGCCATAAAAAAGTATAGAAGGCAGAAAATAGAAAGCAAAATATTGTGAATTCAACTACAGCCTCTTAACTGCGTTCAAAGCCGATGTGGGCTGCTCAGATCAGCCCCGGTGAAGGGTGATTGCTGATGGCAGTGATCGATAGAACTAACTGAGAGACAAGCGAAACGAAGGACCCGCATGGTGCGGTGGTGAACGCGTTAATCCCCATAAAGGACAATAGTGTGTTCGTTCCTCACTGCAGACACCTGCGGTTAGGAGTTTTGCAAACTCTCAGCAATCTTGTGGTTGTATTTCGCGTAATAACCTGCCATGAAATTTCGTGCTAAATGGTCCTTTAGCAAAAGGGAATTGCTGCGCTTCCTTGAAAAATCTTTATCTATTGAGGAACGATCACACCAACACATTTATTTTTCCAAACATAAAAATGCAAATTGCACTCGCATATTGCGCTTTTTTTGTATATCTGAATGACGTCAGCTCTTGGAAACCATCTCAGGTGTCATCCTTCGTTACGTTCGTTCCTTTGTATCGGCACTGGATTCTCCACATCTTTAACGGCTTCCTTAGCGACTTCAGTCTTTCTTCATTTATTTCTTTGTCTTGTGTTTTTCTCACTGCTAGTGATCATTTTCGACTTCATTCAGTGACTCTTCTAAGCTGCATACGTTTTTCTAAAATATCATCTTTATTTGGGCCTGACTGAAAAACGATAGTGAACGAAATCTCCATAAACATTCATGAAACCCTAAAAAATAGAATTGGATGATTTTACTAACATTTAACCTTTCATCATATTCGCACTATAAAGCACCTCCGACCACTGCGCTACGCTCTCCTTCTAATCAGTAATGCTTTTTGAACAAGAATTAACAGACGCACAAAGAGGTGCATCCTAAAATATATTTGAAAAGGAAAACCTTTAAAAGCACTAGGTGACAACGGTCAGTTGAAGAAATTTCTTGCGATCATGGGAAGCCACTTCCATATTTGGCTTGTTGTGGCTGGTCTCTCTAACTCGAGGTTCAAAGCAAAATATTCTTAGCAAGACGATCACTCACCATTAGGTTGCACAACCTTAACAATCAGGACCATATAATAGGGGTGGATTAAATAGGCCAGCCGCTCCTCACGTGCCAATGAAAGCATGGAAACTGATTTAAACGTCATTTCCACCGCTCATATACGGCCAGGAGAAAAACAAGTTGTTATCAATGGCCATTCACTATCGACAATAACCGCGCTGTGTAAAAGAGAATTTCCGAGTAATGTTCTTCATTCGAGAGGTACTCTGCAGAATTCGACTAGACGCGCTCATGAAGGCTCACGTTGGAAGTGCGACCAGCAGTGTACAACCAACTCAGGGATCAATCCGGCTCTGAGGAAGGCGTTGGCGGCGAAACCTCTGGCTGGACAATGTTTTCTTGTCAACCTCTGGTTAGCTCGTACATTGAAAGACTACATGTTGATAAGTCAAATCGACGCTGGAAGAAAAACCGGGTTTTTCTCTAGGTTGATAACGTTTAGAGACCGCATACTAGATAATGAATCCTATGTGAGGACGTGAGGACATAAGTGTCATCCCAACTCGCATTCAGAAGTGGCGAGTGCTTGGTGATTAACTAAAATTTCGCCTAGTGCTGTCACCAGGATGAGATACTTTAAGCTTCATCAAATCTGTTGCCATCCTTCTGCAATAAACAAACACTACTTCGTTGTTGATATTCACCTATTAATATGCGCTATTGATAAGTTCGTTTGGTGCCGCGTATTCATAAAACTGGTCCACCTTCAAGAAGAACTCATTTCTTTGTTCGAAATCCTGGGAGCCCCGTCGCAACTGTTTACCGCCTCATCGTGACTGGGTGGTTTTCCACCACTCAGCAGGGTCTCCCAAGCTAAGAAGTAGTCTGGCGTTTCCATCAGGAAGCCCAGCTAAGAGTAAACCAATACCAGGATCCACCACTGTCCTGGTGTCGAACTAGTGGACATGGTGGTAAATCTCACCTTGATCCACACGGGCAACCGACTGCCAGTGCTGGTGACGAATTGGGTCAAACTTTGGTTAGGCTGACCACACGGGAATCTAGAGAACTACGATAGCTGAGGCAGTAATACTTCGAAAAAAATGGTAGTTATGCATGCAGGGCCTGCATATTCAGTGGAGACGGACCGTGAAAGTACTCAAGTAAAGTAGTAATTCTGAGAGCTATATTCTAGTGAATACAACAAAGCAAAACAAAACTAGGGACGAAAATTTAGTGTTATTTATGCTCGAATGAATGATGCATCGAACAGTGGAAAACAAGGAACATATCGAAAAAAAGCTTGAATTGTTAACGAACGGTAGCCGATTGTTACTAGCCTACCTACTTGGATACTTGCATGGCCCCTCTTCTTTGGTTGCGCAGGCTTCAGCATAATTTCCATTTCGAATACTTTTTTTGTTCAGCCCCTGTAGTTATCAGGAGCCTTTCAAAGCTTTACCGCTCCACCGTGGCTGAAAGTCGCAGGGTCTTCCCAAGCCGAGAAGGGGTCTTGCGTTTCCACCACGAAGCCTAGCTAACAGTAAGCCAATACCAAGATCCACCACCGTTCTGGTATCGAAATCGCATGGTGGCAAATCCCCTTTTCATCCACGAAGGCCGCGACTGCCTCTGGTGGCGAAAACCTGGGGCAGACTTTGGCCAGGCTGACCTCGGGATTCGAAAGAACCACAATGGCTCAGCCAGCAAATGACTGCAAAACGAAAAAATGAAGAATATCTGGGAGAAGCACGACCAGTGAGCAAAGGTCATTAAGTGATAATGCATTCGTTATTAGCAGTGTCGCTGCCTCACTGAGGAACAAATTAACTCAAAAAAATAATTCGTGGCAAGTCATTAAGTATGGAACATAGCTTCTTTCGGACCATAGCACAAGCTATGCAAGCTATAGATTCAGTACAAAAGGTATAGGAAAAGGGACAATGGGGAAAAATAAACAGCTACAAAGGAGATGTGTTGTGGGCAATAGTCATTTTTTAGCCCCCAGGTGTCTTTTTGTACTGATTGAGAACGGTCTGCCTGTTTCGCCAATATACTCACCTCCGCAATCATTACAAGAGGTCAGGTATATCGTACCTGAACTCGAGTAATCATCGTCCCTGTCATAAGGGCAAATTAAGGAGTATTTGCTGTTCACATAGACGGTAATAAATGCGGTTACGAACTAAGTGGCCACGAAAGGTATCTGGTGGTATTTCTGCTACCGCATTCGATTCCTCTATACCTGCCCTTCTTAAGTATCGTTTTATGGCTACATTTACTTCATTGGCAATAAAGGCCTACTTCAACCGCGTTTTATTCTGGGCAATTGTTTCGTTTTGGGACTAAATGGAGGCCGTCTTTTTTCTTGTTCAGCAATCGCGAGGTTGTTAAACAGCACACATTTACTTCCATAGCAAAACACAATACAATACAACAGTAGCTGACGTTTCGGCAGTATCGCCTTCTTCAGAGCCTGGAAAGGTATACTGACATACAATTTACTAGGCCAAACGCTCCAATGACACTTACAAAAAGACGAAAAAACTCTATGGTAATTACATGATCAACAGCTTCTCGAAAAACTCATTGCTTTTTTTCGTGATTTCCAAATGAGGAAGATTGGAACAGCTGATTATAGTCGCATATGGTTGATGACTGCACCATCCCATATCAGAAATTGATGCGAACCTATGGGGATCAGGTCGCGTATGACCTCTGGGCATTCATCCCCTGCTATTCATTGTAGGGTTTTTGGCATTTATCCAAAAAGCCTCAAGAAGTTTTCGCGCTGGTGTTCTAGTCTCCTGCGCAAGGATATTGACTTTTCACTTCAAAAATCGTCCCCGCTGTGCTTTTTGTATCCTGTGCGCGCCTAGTGGGGTACTTTGTCTTAGTTTTCGTTTGCCATCTAGGTGTTCTTTTTATACGGATACACAAAGGTCTGCCCGTTTCGCCAATATACTCATCTACCGCAATCATTACAAGAGATCAGGTATATCGTACCTGAACTCAAGTAATTATCGTCCCTGCCATAAGTGCAAATTAAGGAGTTTTGTGTTCACATAGACGGTAATAAATGCGGTTACGAACTATGTGGCCACGAAAGGTATCTGGTGGTATCTCTGCTACCGCATTCGATTCCTCTATACCTGCCCTTCTTAAGTATCGTTTTATGGCTACATTTACTTCATTGGCAATAAAGGCCTACTTCAACCGGGTTTTATTCTGGGCAATTGTTTCGTTCTGGGACTAAATGGAGTCCTTCTAAACTTTTCTCGTGTGGTTACTATTTCGTAGTCGCACCGAAAAAAAACGAGAGAAAGAAAACGGAAAGAAACGTCTCCAAAATTTTCACTCTTCTTCTTGGTGTACAAATACTTTCAAGTTGCTTCCAGTTCCTAGAAATCTTAATTACCGACGACTTGTTTAGTTTTTGAAATACGCCGTTGTCTGTTGTTGTTTTTTGTCGTAGTTGTTTTGTTCCCAGTGGGTACACTGAGCATTTTGTACAGGAGAATTTCAGCAAAAAGGAGCCGGCACCGATGCACATATAAAAAGCGAAATCCTTGTCTTGATGTGAAAACACTTTGTGCTCTATTGGTTGCGGAAACAGTTGCCGTCGTAGTTCATCGAAACGAACAAATTTTCTGGCAGTTCAAAGCTTCATCCTTTCGAATGTACTGAATAACGCATTTGAATTCGAAAAATCCCTAGACGTAGTTTCTCTGCAACTCTTCAATGACAGAGATCCCTTCTCAAACCAACCAGTAACACGCGGCAAGACTACTGCCGGTGAACATGGTAACAAAGCTAGATGTGGCTGGTTGAACCTTCATGACTCAGCTGCCCATTGAGGCGCACAACGAGTATAGTGGTGAGAGCTGCGCCAATATTCCCGCTGCATGCAAGTGGGTGCAAATAACCGCACCCACAAGAGCAACTATCACCCGAGCGGTATTGGAGTGGCACGAGAGGGTCGGAGAGATGTCCTGAGAGTCTCTGATCCATGAACAAGCAAGTACAATGAACAACGGGAGATTTCCCAGACACCACCGCAAGGTAGACGGAAGGGTGATATCCGCTTGAACGTTTCACATCGAGAGACGCAGATTTGGATTGCAACGAACTGGATCTGCTGCTCTTTGTCGTTACCACGGAGATGAACAGCAACTGCTGTCCATTTCGAAGCCCTGTAAACGAAATTTGATCCGTAAGCCTCTCAGTGAGAAATATAATGAAGAGCGTATTCCACTGTGGTGCCAATTTTCATGGCGTCTTAAAGCGAACAACGGCAATTTTTTTCGTTGGCTCTGATGTTTCCCTCCTTTTCAATAGCAGGGAATTTTCTTTATATCCTTCTTGAGCAAACACGAGGTGTTATTTTATTTCTTTATTTACAAGCGAGCTGACGTTCCAGCGGATTTCGCTTTCCTCAGAGCCTGGAAAGGTTGAATTGACAACAATCTATCCAGCCTAACACCTCTATAACCGAACAGAAAATACTAAACCAAGATTTCAATCACACTCAACACACAATGGCTTCGTGGCACTCTCTGTGGTTTCAATAGGGTCTCCCATTAAACATCTCATGTGGAGACCAACAGCACAGAATTCCCATGAAAGCGTTATGAGCCCCCTCCCATTAGAAGAATATCAGGCTTAAATTGTGCTTTATACCACGAGTCATTATAGGGCGTTCCTCCCCTGCGATTCATCTTCATATTCCTAGTGTTGAACAAGAATGCCTCAACAGTTTTGTGCGTCTGTCTTCTACTCCTGTGCGAGCATTGTAACTTCTACTTCAGTATGCTTCCCGTTATGTTTCTGTGTCCTCTGCGTTCGTAATCGAGTATCTGGTTTAACTTTCACTTTCGCGACTAGGTATTTTTTTATACGAGCGCAGAGTGGTCTGGCTTTTCTCAATGTCTCCCTTTCGAATGCACTGAATAACACAGTTGATTTCAAAATGTGCTAAAACGCAGTTTCCTCAACTCTTCAACAACAGACCACGAGTCAAACCCGCTAGCAATGCACTGTAGGTTTTCCTCCGGTAACCTGAAAACGTACTTATGATTAGTTGAAGATACATTAGCGCCTCACTGCCCAGCGAAGGAAGTTGGCCGGCAGCCACTAAAGGGAACATGGTCCGTTGCGCGCATATGCCATAAATTTAATCAGGCGAGACACAGAGACGGAAAGCTGGTCGACGACAGCGACTGGAGGGCGAATGGGCTGACCCGACAGGCTCGGTAACAGAAAAATCCAGAGATCCGTTGCGCTGAAGTACAAAGAACATTTCATTGCTAAAATATGCATTAGAACAATAAATATTTTAAAGTGCTCATTTATTTTCGAACAACCAATAGTGACTGTATCGAGATCTCGTCCCAGTCTCCTTCATACGTTAGGAGCCACACCACTGCAACACGGCTTCGCCATCAAAAATAGCGGACTCAGGCCATCATTAGTGAACACGTCATCCAGTTCATGGAAGGAATGGGAACTTCTAACACATCCTATTTTCTTCGCTAACACTGGGGGGCTTCATGATTCCATCGTCATCTCACTGTCATGTGAAACGAACATAGTATCCTCTTGCGGCGAGCAACAAACATTAAAGCACTAGAATGTTTGAGCGACTCTGACTTCAACAATCTACAGAACTGATAAGGAGTGTTAACCATAAGTAAACCCAAATCCTTGCATAGAAAAGAAGGACGGTAAACGTAAAAACCCATTTCTACGAATGTGTAGTGCGACACTGGCAATGGAATAATACTGTGGAAACGATAAAGCTTCAGCAGGCTCATCTTCACACTTCAGAAGTGAAAAAAAGCCATGTCGTCTCTGTACAAAAGCCGAAACCCTAAAAGTAGGGCAAGCACGTAAACAAGCACATAGTCAACTTCAATTCAAAGCACTCTACAGCGATGAAGCTTCCTTGTACACTATTATATTTGCATATAAGTAAACAGAGATTGAAATTTGTCTACGAGAATAAAGGATAAGGATAAAGCTCTCGGCGTTGGTCAATCTCTGAGGGATTCCCCCATGCATTCGACTTCATCAAACATCGCTTGGGGGTGATTGTATGCATACCTGGCCTTTACATGACTCGCGGTAGCCTATCAATGTATAGCGCAAGTGCTACTCTCCTCCCACTCAAGTCTGGTTCCAGTTTGGCCACCCGGAGGGATGGAAGGATCGGTGGGCCATGGGCGTCGGGATCGATTCCACGTGTCTGTTGCAGGACGCCTCCGACCACTGTGCCACACGCGCTCTTCATCCACATTTACATCTACATACATTCATATATTTCTATATAACTATACATCACCGTCTATGGGAATACACTAACATATCGCACTGACGAGATATCTAAACTGCATATATTGCGATCCTGGTCCCTGTACTATCTTTCATAAACCCCCCAAGTCGTGATAGACGAGTTCTTATAATCGCTGCCGCAGAAGTTTTAATTTTTACACGTTCCTCATTTTGTAGTTAGAAGCAGAAAGTGCAGCTTGCTAGAGTGAGAGCAAAAGAGGTGCTTGAAAAAGATCGTGAGAGACTGTGCTGCTCCCTTCAGAACCTTCTCGCTTTGGTATTGATGGCTACTTATATGACCAGCAACAATGTTTCATTCAGCCTAGCCAAAATCTGCCCAAAATCGTTACCACCAAAGGCAGTCGCCACCCTTGTGGAACTGTGGAAGATTTGCCACCATGCGACTAGCTTGGTACCAGGAGAGTGGTGGATCCTGGTGTTGGTTTACTTCTAGCTAGGCTTCCTGATGGAAGCGCCGGAATCCTTCTCGGCTTGGGAGACCCTGCTGGGAGGAGGGAAACCACGCAGCCACGATGGAGCGGTAGACCATTGGGAAGGCTGTCAGAATTTGAATAAAGAAATGAGTTCTTCTCGAAGGTGAATCAATTTTAGACCACGCGGCACCAATGTACTAATCGTGAGCGCATCCTAATCGGTGATTATCAACAATGAAGCAGTCTTTGTTTATTGCAGAAGGATTTTTGTGGATATGATGAAGTTTAAAGTAACTCATCCTAGTGACAGCACTACGCGAGCTTAGTTAATCACCACGTACTCGCCACTCCTTAATGCGAGTTACGATGACACTTATTTCCTCATGTCCTCAAACAGGATTCATTATCTAGGATGCGGTCTCTAAACGTTACCAACCTAGATAAAACCGACTATCTTCTAAGCTCGACATGACTTACCAACACCATCCTCTTTTATAGTGCGGTTGCCGTTAATAGTGATTGGCCATTGATAATAACTTGTTTTTCTCCTGGCCGTATAAAAGTGGTGGTAATGACGTTTAAGTCAGTTTCCGTACTTTCACTGGCACGTGAGGAGCGGCCGGCCTATTTAATCGACCCTATTACATGGTCCTGATTGTTAAAGTTGTGCAACCTAATGGTGAGTGATCGTCTTGCTAAGAATATTTTGCTTTGAACCGCGAGTTAACAGAGACCAGCCACAACAAACCAAATATGAAAGTGGCTTGTCATGTTCTCACGAAATTTCTTCAACTGCCCGATATTACCTAGTGCTTCCCAAAGTTTTCCTTTCACATATATTCTGGGATGCACCTCTTTGTCCTCTGTCATTTCTTGTTCAAAAAGCATTACTGATTAGAAGGAGAGCGTAGCGCAGTGGTCGGAGGTGCTTTCTAGTGGAAATGTGATGAAAGGTTAAATGTTAGTAAAATCTTCCAATTCTATTTTTTAGGCTCATGAATGCTTATGAAGATTTCGTTCACTATTTTTTTCCGTCACGTCCAAATAAAGATGACATTTTAGAAAAAAGTATGCAGTTTAGAAGAAGGACTCAAAGTCGAAAACGATCATTGGCAGAGAGAAAACACAAGACAAAGAAAAATATGAAGAAGACTGAAGTGGTGAAGGATGCCGTTGAAGAAGTGGAGAATCCAGTGCCGATACAAAGTAGCGAACGTAACGAAGGATTACACCTGAGATGGTTCCAAGAGCTGACGTCATTCACATATACAAAAAAAAGCGCAACATGCGAGTGCAATTTGCAGTTTTATGTTTGGAAAATAAATATGTTGGTTAGTGTTGGTTAGTGTGATCGTTTCTCAATAGATGGAGATTTTTCAAGGAAGTGTAGGAATTCCCTTTTGCTAAAGGACCATCTAGCACGAAATTTCATTGCAGGTTGCTACGCGAAATACAACCACAACATTGCTGAGAATTTGCAAAACTCCGAACCGCAGGTGTCCGCAGTGGGGAACGAACGCGCTATTGTCCTTTCCGGGGAGTAACGCGTTCACCACCACACCATGCGGGTCCTTCGTTTCGCCTGTCTCTCAGCTAGTTCTATCGATCTTTTGCCATCAGCAATTACCCGTCAACGGGATTGATCTGGGGAGCCCAAATCGGCATTGAACCCAGTTAAGCTGAGGCTATAGTTATGATCACAATTTTAACCTTTTTATTTACTGCCTACTCTTTTTTAATGGCAGGGTATATTGCGAAATATAACTTCTACGAAATATTACGAATACGAAATACGAATATTTTGCAAATATCTCAGCTTCGTAGAAGTTATAAAGGGTAGTTTTCCAAAAATATTGATTAAAGGTGATTCCACCCTAAATTTCAATCTAAATGTCCATTGCGATTTGTGTGACATTGCACAAAATCTTTTAGTTAAGAAGCTTACAAAATTCTCCTCATTTCTGCACCGATCCAAACGATAGAGAGGAAGATGTAGAGTGGAGCATTTAGCTAAGACATAACTACTTGTGCTCAATAGGCAGTTTTATTTACTTCACTCCCTCGTTGATAAAGATAGATTCACTCATGAGTGGAAGCTTTAAAAGGTGGCACACTACTTGCGTGTATTTGGTCAATGGTTCGACCTCCAGCTCTACCTATTTCTTGAATGTACAGGGTCGAACATCATAGGGATCTCTTTGCAAACCATCAACATCTCTGCGCAGGTGCAACGATATACGGGTAGTTGTGGAACTTGTTCCTCGCCTATTTGCAACGGTCTTTCCCGTTGTTGGAATCGGATATCCACGTTATTAAAAAGTGGTTCTTTCTTTCCTCAAAATTATCACCGTATACTCATGATAAGCAAGTGGTCATAGTTTTCGAACTGAGCTCAGAAAAATAATCGAGTCGATATGCTGTTTCCAGGAACATTACATTTCACCCGAGTAAATGAAGAAAGTGATATTATTCAGAGTTGGTAAAACCCGCAAATATGAATTATGTTTAGGTCTACCGATGAACCCGGTCGCTGTTGCAGTGATCCGAGAGAACTCTGGTGGCAAGTTACCGACCTCGGAGTGAAGGGAATCTCACTTGGCTTGGGTCAAAGGCGGCGAATTTCCATTGTTTTTTTAATTTTTTTAAAAATTCGACCAGTCTTTGTACGATCTCAGCGGATCCCAGCACTTCCCACATTCGATCCGTTTTTTTCGTAGCCATCGTCCATTATGGTCTTCCAACGTTTGCATGCGGCTTCGGCAGCTACATGATGATTTTTGTTCCATCTTGAATGTCGTAGAATGCTGGTAGAGTCGATCCTCAATAGAGTGTGAGATAGCGAAGATGGAGCGTTCGCGATTGGATTTCACAGAGTAATTTTTTTCTGAAGATGCTCGGTACCAATTTCTGACCCCAGAGGGATGAGAGGCTTGGTGGGACCAGAGTGGGGTCAAACCATTGCCATGCTCGTGATGACCGGCATCACTAAACCTGTGATATCCGGCCCTTAATATGTGTTTAAGTTAGACACAGACTTTTTTCATCCGCACGACATTTTAAGTGGTTTCATTAGGGCACATTTGCACTCAGTGACTTCCGTGTTTCACGAACTCGATTTGGCTCGTCTCTCAGGGGATAAGCAAACGTCGAACGCATTATTCTCCTACTCCCTCCCTCACAGTCATTTGTTAGTCGCTGCAACAAAGATTTCCTCCTTAGCTTGTCAAGGCTTCTACAGAATTACTTGATTTTTATCTTGAAATTATGGTTGTGCCCTGGTATTTTTTTCTGTCACAACAGATAGTGACAGAATTTTCGTGCGTTTTCCTGTTGTCACTGAAAAACATCATATAGTTATCATGTGTCCTTTTCTAATCCCATTTCCAGTTGCCCTCGGCGTGACTAATCGGTATATTTCTTCAGGCTTACACGAGGTTGTTATAGAAACTTTTTCGGCCAACCTTTCGGCACCGCAACGGTTCGAGTCGATTATCCACGGCCGATCGCCGTTGGGATGTGAGCAGATGGAAGTCCCAAAGGTACAGAAACATTAGCTCGAATAAAGTTTACTATAGAATTCGTCTTATCACAATATTCTAAGAGCATATGGGCTGTTGGCAAGGTTTAATAGTTGAGTTTTTTAAAAACAGGTCGTGAAAACACAATAACATTGTCTTTATCGCCGTTATCTACAGTTTTTTCGTATATCAGGTACGTTTAGCTCATAGGATGTGCTGTGGCATAAACATAGAATTACGCTCAGCTGGCTTCCAAGTAGAAGTATCATGTTCTTCTCGGCTTCGTTTGCACTGCTGAGGGACGAACCTCGGATGTTCATCAAACATTCACAGAACACCAATCACAATAGTGAAGTAAGAGTGAAAATCTCAAAATGGTCGACGTGTCATATGATGTCCAAATTACGCCGTCCTAACTTTTTTCACTACTATCCTTTTTAATTGTTATTCTTCCCTTTTTTCTAACAGATTAATATTGTGCAGTATTATATTAAACGTAAAGGGCACATGGTAACGCAGTGGTTGGAGGCACCCTGTAAAAACACACGTGGAATCGATCCCGGCGCCCATGGCCCACCAAGCCTTCCATCTTTGCGGGGTGGGCAAGTTGGTACCAGACTTGTCTGGGAGGAAAGCAGCATTGGCTCGATACATCGGTAAGCCATTGTAAAGGCCAGATATGCATTCAATCACCTCCAACGAGGCTTAATGAAGTCGAATGCATGGCGCATCCGTCAGGGATTGATCAACGCCGAGGGCTTTATCCTTCATCCTTTTGTAATAAACGTGGTTCAAAAGCAATGCTAGATCTATGATTTCAGTTGGTGAACAATTAGATAAAACAATAAGATGGGTTCCCAGTTCTTCTAGCCGTTTCCATGCAAATGGAAATCGCCGCACCAAAATCATTGCGAATTAAAAACAAACACCTTGTAGTGGTTCCATCTACATTAGCGGAAATAAAACGAAATTGCCTTTTAGGGTTTCCCATTAATAGATAATACTGCCTAGCTCACTTGCATGCTCTGCCTCTTTGAAGTGTACTCCATACCTCAACCTAGGGTTTGATTTTTTGCACGCTTTAATATCATTGTTCATTTCCTTGTCATTTTTGTGAAAGAGCCAAATTCTTTGTCAGTGATAGAGCCCACTTTACTTCTTCGATCACCTATCACCTGTCACCAGTCTTCCCCCTAATCGTCATGTGATTCAAGCGAGTGTCAATACATTTTTCATTTTTCTCTGCCAATTAAGAATGTAGCTCAGTGGGTTCTGTGCGCTCTTGGTTATCGTTGGGCATTATATCTTTCTCCTAGCGTTTCGTAAAGAACTCTGACCATTGAGTGGATGGTTTTCTCGGTGTTCTACATGTCGAGGAATCCATTCGCTAACAGTTGTTGTCCATCGGTTGCCCTTCACACGCATTACGTGCTCGACCCACATGGTCCTCCCTACTTAACTTATACGGCATAGTTCTAGCATCGTTCTTTCGACTGCCGCGTGATATAACGCTAACTGATCTGTAGTCCGGCTTTATCTTTGTGGTAGCTTGTTTCAATATCACGTGTATCTTGCTCTACGGAACCTATCTCTTTAATTACAATGGGTTTCTCGCATTTACCATCTACGAAAGTGTCCAAGTTCTTAATCCTTTTTTTCTGCATGTGGTTTCTGCTGCTGCTGGAGGAATTCTTCGTCTTCATCATGAATTCCGTCGGATGGTGGTCAAATCGACCCCACATGAGATCTTGAGACAGCCGTTCTAGGGCGTTTAAACTTAGATTAAAGGGAGTTAGCTTACTCAAGACTAGTCTGGCATCTTCTTCACGACCCCGGTCGGAATGGAGCCCTGGCAAGAGCGGTGAGTGCACGAACCACTGCTTGGGTGGGCTGGGCTGTTGGCTTGATGACCATTACCACTGCACTACCCTGTTTTGTGACTGATAAGGCTGAAAGCGTTGCGGTAATGATGCCGGCCGCCCCGAACGTAGCACTGGTTCCACATCGTCCAGCCAGTCAACACTTCAACGTTGATCCCAGCCTTGTTGGAGATCGATTATCTCTTCCCAATCCACCTGGAACGCTCTAATGCGGCTATTCCAAGACTCCAGAAAGAATGTACTCAACCAACATTCAAGGAAATCCGTAGAGAAGTAGAAAATCTTAAATACCATTAAAAGGATAAAGGATAAAGTCCTCAGCGTTTACAGACCCCTGAGGGATGCGCCATCCATTCGATTTCACTATTCATCATTTGAAGGTGGCTTAATGCATTTCTGGCCTTTACAATAACTCGCGGTGACTTATCGATGTATCGACCTAGTGCTGCTATTCTTCTAGACAAGTCTGGTACCAATATACCGACTGTGGAGTGATGGAATTCTTAGTACGGCGTGGGCGTTGCGACCGATTCCACGTGTGTGTTGCAGGGCGCCTCCGACCACTGCGCCACACCCTCCCTTAAGCACCATTATTTCGAATTTACTAATTTATTACTTCAGTCGCTTATTTATACTTTTTTCATCCTAATTCATTCGTTCTGAACACATTGTCCTATTGTTCGCATGTATGCTAATAAATGTGCTTCGAATTTTCAATCTACATGAAATGTAGATGAATTTGCGTTCACATTCGTCTGAATGCCATGCGTTCTCTCACTTCACAAACTTTTCAAGAACTGAAGTACCGTAAAATGGGACAAATTCTGACAGGTTTATTCCTTGTAGGGTAGAAATTTTTAACGGCCATGAACATGAACATTTGACGAAGTACAAATTCGATGAAGCCGACGAACTGTGTGATCATTCACTTCTATCATTTCTCACAATATACTTGCTTACTTGGATACTTGGATGGCTCCTCTTAATGGGTTGTACGGACCCCAGAGCACATGTGCCATTCGTTTCTTTCCCTCGTAATCGTTGTTCATTATGGTGGTTTGTTCGAGCATTGTAGCGCGTGCGAGTATCATCCCTTGATCTGTAAAATAACTGCGGCTACGTGTATAGTTGATTAACTTTGATTACTAACACGTCAGCCCAACGTGCAGCTGGCCGTCCTAGGGAGCGTTCGCTTTTTTCGTGGAGTCCACTCTGCATTCATTTCATCCATTTGTCGTCTGTTCTTCTCAATATGTGACCGGCCTATCTGTTTTCGCTGTCGATTTATATTTTCAGGATCGCGAAGATGGGATAGGTTTCAAAGATCAGAGCTTCACATTCCGGCTAGATATTGAGTGTGGCGGTTATATTTCAGAAAACATTGTTCAAACGCTGTGTGAGTGGTGCACAGTACTCTTGTCGCAGACAAGATATCAGCCCACGTCTGTACAGCACAGCAGAGCTCTGGGAGGAACGTTAAATCGAAAAGGTTTGCGCGGATTTTTCGGATCCTTCATTTGGTCGTTGTTCTCTTCGAGTGACCCGAATGCGGCCCAAGCTGCTCTGTTCTGCATGATTCCTCTTGTTTTCTATGTAAATTGGTCGTCCAATGTATCCGTGCGAGATTTTTTCCGCAACCAGAGAGCTGTGCAGTACAGTTTGTTCACCTTTGCGCCATTGGTTTTTCATGAATTTAATGATCTTAATATAATGTAATAAGAAATTCAAGGTTTCACTGTATCCTACAAAAAAACCAAGGATATCTAGATTAGCGGCTATACGGTCGCTATCGACTATAACTACGCTGTGGAGCAACAGCAATTATTAATTACTATTCCAGCTATCTAGTCTTCCAGCTCTCCATCCCTTCATCTACATACTTAAAATAACCAACTATATGTCATTGATTCTCTATGGTATCGCGGTTGGTTTCTTATTTCGTCTACTTACTTGGGATTTCTCTGAAGCACTCTTTAACGGAAACCCATTGAGTCAAAAATAAAGTCGTGACCCATCAGAGCTACTTTCATCGTGATGTTACTGAGATAGCACGGTTAGCATCTCTCGAGATACCATAGGTTTCACTTAGATTATCACTGCAAACATCGTTTGCTTCACAGTAAGAGAGTACTTCCAGTCAATATCTATCGACAGAGAAGCCCATCACAATTGGATTAACAAGGCCACATTATGAATACGAATACAACAACCAAATTCCTATGACCGACTTTCTACTAACCTCGGTATTGATCAAACAGTTCTCGTTATTCTTCTTGAGCAAACACGAGGTGTTGCTTTATTTTTCATTCCGTTAAAGCTGACGTCTCGGCAGTATCGCCTTTTTCAAAGCCTAGAAGGATACATTGATAGGGTCTTTCCACTATCACAACCGATTCCTTTAGAACCTGCCTTACTTAAGCATCATTTTATAGCTACTCACTTCATCGTTAATGAAGGACAAAAATTAAACGGGGTTTTGTTTTGACCATGTTTTTTTGTTTTGGGGCACCGCTCTCCTTTTAAATTTATCTGGTAGGCATTTACTTCCATAGAAAAACACAATACAATACAACAGTAGCTGACGTTTCTGCAGTATCACCTTCTTTAGAGCCTGGAAGGGTATACTGGTATACAATTTACTAGGCCAAACGCTTCAATAAAACTTGCAAAAAGACCGAAAACTCTATGGTAATTACATGATCAACAGCTTCTCGAAAAAACTCACCGCTTTTTCACGTGACTTCCAATGAGGAAGATTAGAACAGCTGATTATAGTAGCATATGGTTGGTGACTGCACCGTCCCACATCAGAAATTGGTGCGAACATAAGGGGTCAGGTCGCGTATGACCTCTGGGGCATTCATCCCTGCTATTCATTGTAGGGTTTTTTGGCACTTATCCAAAAAAGCCTCAAGGAGTTTTCGCGCTGGTGTTTTAGTCTCCTACGCAAGGATATTGACTTTTGCTTCAAAATCGTCCCCCGCTGTGGCTTTTGTATCCTATGCGTGCCTAGTGGGGTACTTTGTCTTAGTTTTCGTTTGCCACCTAGGTGTTCTTTTTATGCGAATACACAAAAGTCTGCCCGTTTCGCCAATATATTCATCTCCACAATTATTACAAGAGATCAGGTATATCGTACTTGAACTCATGCAATCACCGTCCCTGCCATAAGGGCAAATTACGCAGTTTGTTGTTTCACATAGACGGTCGTACAGGCCAGTTACGAACTAACTGACGACGTAGAGCAGCCGGTGCTATTTCAACTATCGCTACCGAATCCTCTAGACCTGCCCTTCTTAAGCATCGTTTAATAGCTACGCTTACTTCATCGCTAATAAAGGGCATCATAAACGGGACTTTCTTTTGGCCAATGTTTGGCTTGGGCGCGTCGCTCTCCTTCTAAACTTATCTCGTGGGGTTACTACTGCGTAGCCATTGAAAATGCCTATTTGCCGAGCCAAGCCGAACGATTTCTTCTTTAGTTCAATCTTCTTTCACATAGTGCTGAATGTTTGGAACATGTTTCCTGCAAGCACTCTCCCAGAAGGGTGGGAAGAAAGGAAATGAGCAAGGATGTTCTTCTCGCTTGTTTTCCATCATCGTTTTCTTATGTAGCCGCTATCAAGTAAGTTAATTTCAACGTTAAGAAATAAAAGCTAGTTCTTTTTTGGTTTCTTCAGGGCGAATTTAACGTACTTAGACTTCTCGTTTAATAATGCAAAGCATTTTCCATTGTATCCTCCATAGTGAAGATGACAGAACAATCATTGTTTATCTGAAGTAGTGTAACGGCCGGCGACCGAGAATGAGATCTTCTATTTTAGACATAAACACTATGGCAGGACTTGGTGACAGTCGTTATCCCCTTGCCAACCCTTTCATTTATGCATAATATTTTCCGGAACATCTCATGATTGAGCAGTTCAGGCACTCGTTTAGGAGCACTACCAGTTGCTGAACTGAGAAGCTTGGAATATTTGTGTGTACGTGAGATGGACTGGATTGCATTTCAAAAGTTGGATAAGCATATAGGTTAAAATCTGTTTAATCAACAGGTTTTTGAACTTTCTCCGTTAATTTGTTTTAGCATTTGACCATGTCGCCAACCAACACAGAAAATGTGTTGTGATTTCGTCTACCGCTTCGGCTTAACTGGATTAAATGCCGAATTATGCCCCCAGATCATAACCGTTAACGGGTTATTGCTAATGGCACCGCTAAGGTGAAAAATTAGCTGAGAAATAGAGAATGCAATGGCTTTGGTTGGCGTAGTGAGTGAGTCTCTGGAAAAGGTAACTGCGTATTTGAAGCCCACCTGATGCTCAAAGTTTTGCTGACATCTTAGCATTTTTTGTAGTTCCATTTCAAGATTTCTGCAAAAATGAAGGTAAGAATTCAACAACAATTATGGAGAACGCCTAATCTCCACATAGTGGCCAGGCTTACGTGCAAATCCGAAAACATCTGATGCTGAGGAATGCCAAGATACAAATGGAATGGGAGACGCTCCGTTCAAAAGGTGATGTGGGGTGGGCTTAAAAATGGAAAAAAAACAAGAGACAACGTCACCAAAAATTTCACTCTCCTCATGGATGTGTTGGTGAGGTTTGATGTAATGCTGATATTTTGTCATCTTCGGAATTCAAAAAAGAACAAGGCGAAACCTCCGAGACACCATCTTGAGCAATTATTGACACCGTTATGTCTGCTTATCGGGAAATGGTCCATTATTGGTCACTGCCGAAGTTAATAGAAAGTCGGTCGTTTGCTTTGCTACAGAAAGTCTCACATACGCTTTTTACCCGTTGTAACTTTAGCATTCACTGCTGACATTTTCTGCTCAAGGAATCCTGTGCACAAATATAAGTATTTTTCTGCGGGCACCTGCAGATCAGTGGCAATGCATCGGCACGAGCGTCTTCTAGATGGTGTTTTTGGTGACTCTCGATTTCCCAGCTCTCAGGATTGTTATCAAGATATTGGATCACCAAATTTTACTCCTCATCCCACTGCAGCAAACAGTGTTCCGTAAAAGTCTTTCGAAATGGTAGCGGAACTCTTATGTAATGACTGTAATGACATTTTCCAGAATATTCAGGTTTCTCTCTCTTTATGCCTTCCAGAAATAGCAGGTGCAGAAAACTTTAAGTTAGTCTTCATGATGTGGTCAATTTAACTTTCGTGAAGACGGTTTGGAAATGAGGAGGGAATGCTGTGGGTGGGCGAGTACAATTCGTCTCTTGTTGCTTATATTACCGGTTGATGCGCAACGGATTCTCTGGATTTTTCTGTTGCCGAGCTTTTCGGGTTAGCCTAACCGCCCTCCAGTCGCTGTCGTCGACCAGCTTTCCGTCTCTGTGCCTCGCCTGATTAAAGTTATGGCTTATGCTATGAACCATGTTCCCTTTAGTGGCTGCCGGCCAATTTCCTTCGCCGGGCAGTGAGGCGCTAATGTATCTTCAACTACGCATAAGTAGGTTTTTACGTTACCGGAGAAAAACCTACAGTGCATTGTTAGCGGGTTTGACTCGTGGTCTCTCTTCCTGAAGAGTTGAGAAAAGTGCATTTTAGAACATTTTGAAATCAAATGTGCTATTCAGTGCATTCGAACCCAGGGGATTGATCAACGCCGAGAGCTTTCACATTTACCCTTTATTTCATAGTGCTAGATTGAATGCACAAATTTACAAATGGCGATGCGCAATGAACATTTCTTTGGTCAGAAAACCGCTATCTTTACCACTGTAACATAGTTGCTAAAATATTATATGTTGTAGATTTGCGCTTGATATTTAGAATTGTGAGAATCGATTGGTGTTGCTCATTGTCGCGCGTTGTTGCTCATTGTCGCACATAGCCGCTCTCATTGCCTTTGGCAAACTTCATTGCCTGCGACGTTAAGATCATAAACGTTTTACTTCATACTACTTGAGGAGCTTTTTGTCATTAAAATGTGAGATTTCTAAAGTTCACAACTCGAACTCGGATAAAAAGCCTGAGCTAATTGAAGCTCTTCAACGCTATAACTACGACGCATGACGATTCGTTCCCGGAAATGATTTTAAAAGGCAAGCAAATCTACCAGGAAATGCAGACGAGTGTCCTCGTGTGCAACAAATAGTGCATAATCCTAATCACCTTACTGATAACCCACTGGAAAAATTTTCCTTAATATCCATCATCAAATCTGTCCATGTGGTTGTAGACGAAGAATTAGTAGTCGTCTTGCGAAGGCATTGTCAGTTTATTATTTCAGGTGCTTCAAGAACATTGGATGAAGTAGATAGAAACGACGAAACTGGAAGATTGGAAAAACGACAGTCATCGTGGAAGTCAAACCAAAGGAGACCACCATCAGCAGCAAAGGAAAACGAAGGATCTAAGCAATCTGCTAAGCTCACCAGACACCAACTAGATCAAGAACAATCTGCTAAAGATTATCGCTTATCCCACGAATAGCAGCTGAATCCTTACCTATGTCTAATAATATTACATATGATATTGAAAACAAGTTAAGGGAAAAAAATTTGAGGATCTTCCACTCCTACAAGATGAAAATGAAACACCATTTCTGCTCATGTTCTAAGTTGTAACTTTGAGATACAGCGTGCACAAAAAATCATCAAGAGTTGCGGTGTTAGGAGACATAGCGGTTCGGTGCGTGGTTATTGTCAGAATTCGGTCCGAGTTTTTCAGCTAGTCATCCCGTTTCTATAACAATCATGCGCAGAAGTCTGAGATCAACTGCGTTGGAAGGCTAGGCTTGAAAGGTCATGTAATGAAAGACAAAGAAAAGCATTACCACCAATACCTCTCCTCCGAGCTTCCTTTCAACAAGAACCGCAGGATATTATGCGAAATCAACCACAATGGTGCTGAGATGTTTGCAAAATTCCTGACCGTAGGTGTCTCTATTGGGGAACGAACTCGCTATTAGCTCACGCAGTTGCTACTACTTCATGCGTGTCTTTCGTTTCGCAGGTTAAGCAGAAAACAAAAAGTCTGCTTTGAGATTTATACTACAGTTTCAGCTTAACTGGGTCCAATGCCGATTTGCACTCCCCAGATCAGTCCTGTTGATGGATGATTGCTGACAGCGCCTATAGGTTAAAACATGACTGGGAAAAATTACAGACGATGGGTCCGTATGATGTGGTAGTAAACGCGCTAACCTCCTGGGAAACGTAATAGCAAGTTCGTTCCCCACCGCAGATACCTGTTGTGCGGAGTTTTGCAAATATATCGGCATCATTGTAGTTATATGCCCAATGTGTTAAAAAAAAACCACTGAGAAGAAAATGAGACTTATAGTTGTCTTACCGACCACTCGCGCAAATCCATTATGACACCTGTTGTTGTCGACGTGAGAGTGTTAATGAATAACAAAATTTTGTCCCACTTACTACAGCCATTGTTTTTTGCTGCACTGTTATATCGTTCATTTCGTTTGTTTCCTACGTTATGGCCTTCTTTGTCAATCGCATCTGTAGCAGTTATGGAGGCTTTCTTACATACTTCACGGCTTCTTTCGCTCTCTTTTTTCACTTTTTTGTATTAAATGATCTTGGACCTCTAACATGTAGTCTGGTCCATCCACTATAGCCCAAGCCTGCTTCTTTTCTTTTGAAATTTTGACTTCACAACTGGCTAAGATCGCTGATACCAGTAATGTGACGACCGACATTCGACGGCAATCACATTTGCATTTCGAGGAGACGTTTAAAAGGCCTAATGGAGCTTCAAATCACTATGCTCTTCAAACACAACAACTCCTCTACTACAATAATTAAAGAGAGAGAGATTACAAGCTGCTGATAGACTTTAACTTCGCCCAACAACAGTCCTTATGCAGTGTGGTCCTACGCGTCAGGTGTGCAGCTATTTGACACTTATCTAAAGTTTTCCGCAAGTGACTTCAATAAACTTTTGCTTCCATTGCCAAGGTACCATGTTTTTGACAAAGTGGCAGATATACATTACAATACATTTATTTCACAACGGCTCACTTTTCCGCAGATTTGATCTCTTTCTGGCCCTAGAAAGGATGTTACAAATATGATGGCGATTCCGTTACCTGCCTTCTCCGCTGCATCGCTGTGCTCTTGTGTTTCTTCCGCTTCATCATTCGTCGCTTACGCAACTCGAAGTTCCTAATGAGCTCTGAACTCATCTGAACGAAACACAAATCGAATATATAATGACAAATGTGATGCCATAAAATAAGAACCACTTAAAAGGCAGAACAAGGAAAAAAGACAGAAAAAAACGAAACAATATAAGCCAAGACGAGTAAGATTTTAACAAAAGTCTTCTCAGATTCGCTAGAATTCGTACCGTATTCTCCTTTTCGACATAATTCTCTGCGTCCAACGATGTTTCGTTGTCCACCCTTTTCTCGTGGTATAGATAGGTCCCGTCCGGGTTAATCCTACACAAGAGGTTAAATGAAGATAGCACATAATGGTTATAGTAGAAAAATTTGTCGTATAATTAACACTTCCAGTCCGACTCCTATTCATATGAGACAATGCTGAGTGGTAATATCAGTTCACATGGGCCGATATGTCGCCAAGATCTTTCTCACTAACAACAGTCTCAACAGCGCACGTGGATCCATGGTTGAATCTCTGATCATCCTCTCCTAACTACAGTGCGAGGAAATAATACAGAACCTTCCTCACCAGCATTGTGTTATAAAAGAAGACTTCTTGTGAAAATAGCATATATCTGTATGTGTATCTGTAGGGAAATATCTGTAGCAGAAAATAATTCGCTCCGCCCATGACTTGCACAATATGTTGTGAAGGTCCTACCGACCAACTAGAATAGGTGTGGGAATGAAATGTATACTTCAGCGTGAACGGCCGGAAAAAGTGAGTTGATATCCGCTTACGCCCGGCTGAGCTGCTCCTAACGTATGAAAAGATATTCGCTTACCTCCAGTGGTAAATGTTAAACAATGCGCGACAAGTGAGGGTGGATTCAACGTCGCTTAATAGCGGAGAATTGTGCACCAGGAGTTTGTTAGTCTCATCGGCATGCCTTAGGTTATCTCAACATTTTTTCTCTGAAGTTGCTTGTTTTGCGTGAAGAAAACGTTTTCTGGTACTTTATCAAATTATTGCGTGCGGCGCAGTGGTTGGAGGCGCCACTGCGACACAAACCTGAAATTGATCCCCGCGCCCATAGCTCACCAAGCCTTCCATCACTCCGAGTTCGGCGAATACCGGACTTGTCTGGGATGATAGCAACACTGGCTCGATACATCGGTAAAACACCGCGAGCCATTGTAAAGGCCAGATATGCATCCAATCACCTCTAAACGATTCTTCATGAAGTCGAATGCATGGCGCATTCCCCAGGGGATAGATCAACGTCGAAAGCTTTATGCTTTATTATTTATCCTTTTTTTGTAATTATCAGTAGCTAGATCAATGCAGATCATTGTGCCAGGCAACAGATTTGGAAAGGTCTCCATTAGCATTTTATAAAAAACTGCCTGTCGTACGAGTATAAATGGAAGTTTCTTCTGGCGATTTCTTCACTATTTATTCAACTGGATGCTCCGCGATTACTAACCAATTTGTCTATGATTCGCTTACTAAGGCTTCCACTCTTCCAATGTTAGAAAAATTAGTCCCAGAAAGTCACTAGATGTCGTCGGAAATCAGTCGAGTTCCTCCAGTTCAAAAAACAGTGCCACCACTGGTGGAGAGGGACGGAACGTCCTAGCACGGCTACCCTCTGATTTCGAGTGCGATTCAACTCGAACAGTATTCAAGGACGTTCATAAAGAACATGAAAATCCCTAAAGCATCAGCGAACCCACAAATCTGAAAAGTCGAAAAAAAATCAAAGTGAGCAGGCAAATTCTGGTTAATTTTTTGCTTTGGAAGAGTAAATTACATCGTCGAACAATCCTGCGGTAGATATTGAAGAACCACCGAAGATGCACTGTTGCGAGATGACCTGATCGGGCCGTTTCGCTCAATTCAGATGGAGTTGGGACCCGGAACCCAGCTTTATTCAGTCAGCATCGTTCTCATCGTCGTGTCGACGTTATCCCATGAATCACAATTAAGAATTTTTATAGATTTAAATTTGAAAGCACTTTGCACATTTTCAATGTTCCATATTCCAAATGGACATAACAACGAGATTTTCCCATTCCTTGAGTTTTTCATTAGCACTGCGAAACTCGACTGTTGCGAAGTTAAAAATATGTCTGCCTCCAGGAGCACTCGACATAGTATGTCGAGGCGAAATCATGCGAGCTACCGGTAATCGCCAACTCACGTCCAAACATGCAAAAACACTCCAGCATGGCGATAAAAAAATGGCCATAGAAAGAGAAAAGCAAATGTTATGGCTAAAGCTGAAGAGAGTGGGAAAAACGCGCTGTTCAGAGCGCGGAGGATCCTATATGACACATGTAAGAGGGGATATCCAGCGTTCCAACCTATGCCAACGGTCGAAAAAACAGAAAAAGCCGTTATACACGCCAAAACGTCGAAAATTGAGTGGACCAGAAATTTTTGAAGCGTAAGCGGTAGGTAGGAGCCGTTTTCGATTTCATTCCTCTTCTACCAAGCGCACAGCGGAAAGACCACCGACAAGGTGGTAAGAGTTCTTTACAAAATCCACAGAAGAAACAAACGATGCTCAGCGAGCCCTTTGAACGAGAAGAGCCTACTGGGCTACTCTTGCATTCAAGAGGGATAAATGAGAATTTGACTGGCGTCCGTCCGAGTTACGATCAACGAAACAACAGGTGGTACAAGCAATATCAAAAGATGAATGTTCAAAAAACCCTCGGTGTTGATCAACCCTAGGGATCCGCTATGAATTCGACTTCATCAAGCATGGTTAGAGGCGCCAAATCTACACCTGGCCTGTGATGATTCTCAGAACAACGCACACTCAGTGGTAGAAAAATAAACTACTGCAAGCGAGCCACGCGGCATATTCTGCCTTATGGTAGCTCTACATATATCAAACAAGTGTGCAGGTTTACGCGCCTATTTTATGTAACTCTGAATGTTATCATTTTCCTTCATTTACTTTGGCGAAATGGGATGTCCCTGGAAACAACACATCGATTCGATTATTTTCTGACCTCAGTTCGAAAACTATGAGCACCTGCTTATCATGCGTATGCGGTGATAATTTTGAGGAAAGGGAAAAACCGCTTTTTAATGACGCTTTTTAATAATTAATAAATAAATGTGACACCTTATTCCGCCAACGGAGAACAACCAGTACCACAACAACCCACATGTCGTTCCATCTGCTCAGCGATGATGTTGCTGGTTTGCAAACAGATCTTTACAATGTTCGATCCCGTACATTTAAGAAAATTAGCAGCCCTGGAGGCCGAACCATGGACCG